>JAVXUO010000626.1:0-196397 GCA_033065855.1 Escallonia rubra | reverse complement strand
AGATGTCAAAGGGCCGGGCTTGGGCCGGCCCAGCCCAAGCCCATCGGGCCTGCTGTGGGGCCGGGCCGGGGCCGGGCCTGTGGGGCTGCCAACCAGGCCGGGCCGGGCCGACTGGGAGAAATGCTAGGCCCAGTCCAAGCCCTGGCCCTAGGCCCAATATTTAGGGCCGGGCTTGGGCCGGGCCCGGGCCCAATTTTTTTTTTTTTGTGTAATTTCTTTCTTTAATTGGCTATAATTATCCCTCTTTACTCATAATGTTGTTTTATTAGAGATACAACTTCCTCATGAATTTATCTTGAATTGGGAAAAAAGAATTGGTTACTACATGAGTATTTCCTTTTAAATATGTCTAGTAACTTTTATTTTATAACGCTAAAACAATTCTTAAAATAACGTATGCAAAACGATTGTAATGCTAAAACAATTGTTAAAAGAATGCATGCAAAATGACACTAATAACATTTAGCGACAATGATGGTTATATAGAGCAAACTGTTGTAGGCTACTTTTACTTTTAATAATGGGTTGAGGCTCGAAAAACTTTATTGTTGATGCGCTCTTATATTTTACCATTATCATTCCTCAATACTAAAAAAGAACTAGAGAAAAAGCGAGAAGTAAAAAAATGTTTTCTTTTTGTGTGCCAATTCTTGTTGTTTTCGTAAGAGACGTGAATATGAGATTTGTCAAAATCGTGCAATCAAAGAAAATCTTGTAAGTATAATTCGAATAGTACACAAATCTCGATCTCAAAATATGTCCCAAGATTACGTTTCTTTGTCCGAAAGTCTACTGAAAAATGATTGCTAATTATCCTAAGTGCGGAGCAACAATATTCTTATAGAGACGTTTCTCAATAATATCACCATGACTCTCAAAGTTTGGGGTGCTTTTATAAATACGTAAAGTTTAGGGACATTTGTGTAATTTTATAAAAAATAATTAAAAAAAACCATGTTTTATAGTCTTGCCACCTCCTCCTTGTTACAACTTACAATTACTATGTTAGTTAAATGTTAAAATATGGGATATGTGGATAATGGATGCATTGGGTGGAAGATAATGAAAGGAAAAAAAAAAGGGAAAACCTTTCCCTTATGGGAAAGAAAGAAGAACCAACAGAAAACAAAAAAACAAGAAAACAGGAAACATAGAAGAGAAATGAAATAGAAAATGCCAAACAGGCCTACAGGGCCAGAACCGGGCCGCAGAACCGGGCCAAAACCGGGCTGGATTCGGGCCGGGCCAAAACCGGGCCGGGCCGGGCCGGGCTTTTTCGCAGAATCTGAAGGCCTGGTCCAGGCCCAGGCCCCAAGCCCCCTTGTGCAGGGCCGCTACTGTTCATGGACGGGGCCGGGCCAGCCCGGGCCAGAACCGGGCCGGGTCGGGCCAGCCCGCGGGCCGCCCGGCCCTTTTGACAACTCTAATTCGGGCACACTTTAGCGCCCAGTGCTTAGCTTGCAAAAAATGTTATAATTTATTTTGTCACTTTTTTTTTCGCTCGTTGCACCTCATGCACGCTACTTAGCCCATTTCTATGAATTTCGGCGAAAAACGAGACAAATTATTTTTTTAGATTTTCCTACGAAGGGCCTATTCGGGCACACTTTACCGCCCAATGCTTAGCTTGCGAAAAATGTTGTAATTTATTTTGTCACTTTTTTTCCGCTCGTTGCACCTCATGCACGCTACTTAGCCCATTTCTATGAATTTCGTCGAAAAACGAGACAACTTATTTTTTTGGGTTTTCATACGAAGGGCCTATTCGGGCACACTTTAGCGCCCAATGCTTAGCTTGCGAAAAATGTTGTAATTTTTTTTGTCAGTTTTTTCCCGCTCATTGCACCTCATGCACGCTTCTTAGCCCATTTCTATGAATTTCGGCGAAAAACGAGACACGTAATTTTTTCGAATGCGTCATATGAAAGGTATATTCGCGCACACTTTAGCGCTAAATTCATAGCTTGCGAAAAATTATGTACATTTCATTCTTGTAACGACATTTTTTCCGCTCATTTCACCTTAGCCACGCTAGTTAGGATAATGGTAATGAAGGCGTCTAGCTTCATTCTTTTTCAGCTCCCAGGCTATCCTATACCTAAACGTCAAGGCATCCTTCCTAGTCCACGACGTATATTTGAGCACCTCCGAGCGAGCAATGTAGTCCATGTACTTGAGGACGTAAATCCAGAAGTCGTGACCGTGATCTTGCTTTGGTCGGTCATTTATCATCACGACCGTCCAAGGCTCCCCCGGTGGCCATTCGCATGCTAGCGAGAACATTAGTCTGCATCCAACAATAAAAACGAGAATCAAGCCTATGTAACAAGAAGAATATACTATGAGCCAAGGTCAAAAAATAAAAACTAACCACTAAAGTGATGTACTCGCTGTACATCTATGCCAACAGCTGTCCAGGATCGTCCTCCCTTAGGCTATCGTATATGTGAACCATCATGTTCGCTGGATGGAGAACTAATAGGAACCAGTGGTTTGCATGATGACAAGGTATCATGATAAGGTTCGCATCAGCAGCGTGACATTGATAGTTTGCGTTCATCATGCCTAACACGTTTCCACCTGGTTTCCACTTACCCCTGCCGGCCCCTCGCCTCCTCCATTCTGTGAATTCCCTCACCGTTAATTCCACAAAATGAGTGGGATACATGTTAAGCTTCAAATATTCAGAACGGTTAAAATATTGCTCTCTAATCCGGAGCAGGTCTGTGTAGGCGTTCATGACGAAATTTGAAGTATCTGTCTTCGGCGCCAACGTTCTCATATCCTCATGACCTAGGAATGTCGCTAAAGGAAAGTCTGTTGAATGGACGGGCGTGTGCCCGAAGTAGTGCCGGTCGATCCAATCCCGCTTGTCCGGTCTCAATGGCTTCGTCGCTTGTCCTTTGTCCGACCGGATGCTTGGGCGCGCGGCCTGGATTCCTACTTGGGGAACCTGACTCTGGCACTGAGAATCGTACGAGTCAGGAGGCAATCCACTATACGGCTCCCAAAATTCATAGATCTGCGGCGAAGACGCGTCAGAATGCAAGCGACTAGACGGCTCCCCTAGGCCCTAACTCTGGGGCTGAGAGTTGTAGGCGTTACGCGCTGAGCGACTAGACGGCTCCCCTGGGTACCCCCGGTACGCAACCCTGACGTTGTGAAGATCCATCTTGTACCTCTCAAGGGACCTCGTGAGACTGACGGGGGCCTGCGCGACAAACCAGGCAAATGACTCCAGCTCCTTGAACACCTCAGTGCCCTGGTCAACCTAAAAAATATGCATAAAAATTAGTGCCCTGTTGATAAGGTGCGCAAATAAATATTAAAACAACACTAGGGTGACTTACAATGTTCAATGCCCAGAACTGGTCATAGAACTCACGTGGCGCATACGATGTCTTCCTCGCCTGGGAAGGGCGATTCACCCTCGTGCGCGTCACCTTGAGAAACCATTGCAGGTACTCCTCAAGACTGGTGCCGTTGTGCTTGAGTGATACAAGGCTACCATACGTTTCTTGCCAAGTATTCCACTGTTCCACCTCATCGCTCAACAAATTCAAGGCATCAGGCACCTCGAATTTCGGCCATCGAACACTCCTGTATGGTCGTATGTCTCCATAGGGTTTTGGTATCTCTTGTCGACAGTTAGCGTGCTTCATAGCTCTATCGGGCATCTGAACCTCACATACTTCGAAGTGAATAAGCGGCACTCGAACCAAACCTGCCAGCACGTACGATACCGAAAGTTTCCAACAATACTTATCTAATCGATGCATCACCTTGCCGTATGGCTGCCACGTCACCTGGGGTGCATCCAGCATATCTAGTTCCCCCCGATAGAACTGTAGATGATGGTGAGGGTTTACCCATCTCTTCCGGTTGGTCTCCGGCCCCCAAGCCCATACCCTAGGACACTCCGCATCGGAATATTCCCGCGGTTGTAGACCTTTAGTAAAACCAAACCTCTGAATGCAAACATTATATGGAATTAGTAAATAATCACGAATACTTTGACACGTCAAAACAAGAATATAAATGCTCATACCTGTAATAGAGTCAAGCAGGCGGCAATAGACTTGGCATCCAATCTCGTAGCCTTATGCAGTGCTCGATATAGGTGCGCAAGAACAGCTGAACCCCACGAATACGAGTATACCTCCTCAAGATCCTCCAAGAACACCATATACTTCGGATGCACCGTGTTTTTCGAATGCGTCGGAAGTAATATGGCTCCAATAATATACAGAAGGAATGCCTTCGTATACGTCACGAAATCATGAGGAGTGTATTCATCCGGTAGCACACCGTACTGCTCTCTCAGACATTTAAGTTTTACGCCATTAGACGTAAGAGCTTCCCTCGGGATTCCCGGGAAATACTGCCCAGCCATCTTCGTTATGTACGCATACGTTTTGCTCCAAGTAATGGGTTTGCCATGACATGGGATTCCAAGTATAAATCTGGCGTCCTCTAATGTAATAGTCATTTCACCAAACCGGAAGTGAAATGAGTTCATCTCGCCCCTCCATCGTTCAACTAGAGCGGATATAAGGCAATCGTCATGCCGAGACAAAATCCCGGGATCGGTAAACATGGCCAAATTTTGACGGTGTAATAGTTGTATTTCAGTACCCACTCTTCGAGGTGAGTTGTGCTTTGAATTGTTTCCAAAACACCCTTATCGACACCGTCAAATACGTACCTCGCGACGTGGTCATCGTCATCGTATATGATTGATGTATCCTGAGGTCCAGGGTTGAAATCCATATCTCTAAGAACAAAATATAATCATAAACCAACTTAACGTCCATAATATTTACATTCCAAAAATATAACCGGATCTTAAACCTAGCTTACCAACGCGTTAGCAATAGTCATTATCTCATTATTTCAATGTATTAAAACAATTCCTCACTTCCCACCACTCCGAACGCTTAATTACTCTATTTTCCTAAAATTTAGAGCCAACGTGGCAATTTACCAATATACCCCGATGGCCGCTACACCACCAACACCACAAAATTGCTTTAAAACCACTTTTTAAATGTATTACGTCAATTATATACCAAATATTTTCTCAGGGTATTTTAAGGGAGAAAGTTACCAAAACACCCCCAACTTATGCAAAATACCCCCTGACAGCCATCACCCCAACAAACATCTCAGAACAACTGGAAAAATAACTTTCCGGGTGTCTTACACCCCTTCCCGAACTAAAAGTAAGTCGGAAAATTTTACAATGTTAAATTACCAAAATACCCCCGCTGAGCGACAAATTACCGAAATGCCCCCAGGGTACTATTAGCACCCTAACGCCCCGCAATCAGCTTCAAAACAATATTTCAGGTGTTTTACTTACATTTCTGGACTAAGAAGTCCTTTGAAAAACTTTACCGGGAAAATTACCAAAATGCCCCTCTCGGGGTGGCAAATTACCAAAATGCCCCCTGGGTTCGAAAAATCTCAAAAGTGCTTTAAAATGCTATTTTAAGTTTCCTGAATTCATTCTTGATCTAAAAAGTATTTTTCGGGATTTTTCGCCCAAAAATCCCGAACCGGTGTCCGGATCGAGCGATTAAAAGCCCGTTCGGCCGAAAAAATAGCCAACGGCTTTGGAAGGGCCCGAATTCCTCTGAAATGGAACTTCCCAACATCCTAGGGTTCTCATAAAAGTTTCGCGTGAAATTGCGCTAGCTTGATATTTTAAATTACACTACAAAGTTACAAGGTTCCGCGTATCAGTTAACCCCTTTCCAGTCTAAGGAAAAATCTGAAATTTTTCCCTGATACAGATATTTTAAAAATAACTAGGGTCTTTTTTTTTGCACTTTGGCAAAATATAGCTCTAGCTATGTTTTATAAATTTGTGAAAAATTGTCTAATTAAGTTTTCACCTTTAGCGACAATTACGCCCGCCAATCAGCTTCAAAACAACATTTCAGGTGTTTTACTTACATTTCTGGACTAAAAAGTCCTTTGAAAAACTTTACCGGAAAATTACCAAACCACCCCCTTGGGGTGGCAAATTATCAAAATGCCCCCTGGCTTCAAAAAATCTCAAAACTGCTTTAAAATGCTATTTTAAGCTTCCTGAAATCATTCTTGATCTAAAAAGTATTTTACAAAAGTTTCGCCTAAAAATCCCAAACCGGTCTCCGAAGCGAGCGCTTAAAAGACAGTTAGGAGAAAAAAATAGCTAACGGCTTTGGAAGGGCCCGTGGGGGCCACGAAGAAAAAAGTGGAAGGCCACAGAGAACCGCGACTCCTTGCGGTTCGGGGGTGGGGGGCGAGCCATGCACTAGAAAAAAAAAGGATACGCAGAAAACAAGAAAACAAAAAGGACACGGGGGTGGGGGGCCCACGGGGGTGGGGGCCACGAAGAACAGTGAACCGCAACCCCTTGTTGCGGTTCGGGGGTGGGGGAGGAAGGGGGTGGAGGCCACGAAGAAAAAAATGGTTGCGGACGGTGGGGGCCACGAAGAACAGTGAACAGCAACCCCGTTGCGGTTCGGGGGTGGGGGCCCACGGGGGTGGGGGTGGGGGCCATGAAGAAAAAAATGGTTACGGACGGTGGGGGCCATGAAGAACAGTGAACCGCAACCCCTTGTTGCGGTTCGGGGGTTGGGGCCCACGGGGGTGGGGGAGGAAGGGGGGGGCCCACGGGGGTGGGGGCCACAAAGATGAGAAGGACAGTGAATGGCTATGGACGGTGGGGGCCACGAAGAATAGTGAACCGCAACCCCTTGTTGCGGTTCGGGGGTGGGGGAGGAGGGGGGTGGGGACCACGAAGAAAAAAATGGTTGCGGACGGTGGGGGCCACGAAGAACAGTGAACCGCAACCCCTTGTTGCGGTTCGGGGGTGGGGGAGGAAGGGGGTGGAGGCCACGAAGAAAAAAATGGTTACGGACGGTAGGGGCCACGAAGAACAGTGAACCGCAACCCCTTGTTGCGGTTCGGGGGTGGGGGATGAAGGGGTGGGGGCCTACGGGAACCGCGGGGTGGGGGGTGAGGGTGGGGGTCACGTAAGAAAGAGAAAAGAAAAAAGGGCAGTGGGTGGGGGGCCACAAAAAAAACAAAAGGAAGCGCAACACCAACTTAACGTTGTTGAATTAACATTGCAAAAATTTAACAGTGTAGAATTAGCAAAATATCCCTCTCGGGGTGGCAAATTACCGAAATGCCCCCTGGCATCGAAAAATCTCAAAAGTGCTTTGAAATGCTATTTTAAGCTTCATGAATTCATTCTTGATCTAAAAAGTATTTTACAAAAGTTTCGCCCAAAAATCCCGAACCGGTGTCCGGATCGAGCGCTTAAAGGCCCATTCGGCCAAAAAAATAGCTAACGACATCGGAATGGCGTAAATTCCGGGGAAACGGAACTTCCCAATATCCTAGGATTCTCATAAAAGTTTCGCGCGAAATTGCGCTAGTTTGATATTTTAAATTACACTCAGTTGACCCCTTTCGAGTCCACGGAAATTTTTCCCTGATATGGATCTTTTAAAAATAATTAGGGTCTCTTTTTTACACTTTGGCAAAATCTAGCTCTAGGTATTTTTTATAAATTCGTGAAAAATTCAAATTTTGACGCCCTAAAAAAATGACTATTTTTGGACTTCGAATGAATATTCGCTAATAAACGCTAGTTCAATCCCTAATTTCAAACTCTCAAAAACACGAATTTTAGACTATGATAAGAATAATTTAAGCTAAACACAATTTAAACAAATCATTGGTAAGAATAATTTGAAATTAACATTGAATTATAAGAAAATTCAAAATACTTACTTGTTTTAACTTGATATATTGCTCAAGAAAAATCCACCGATCTTCTAGCGTAAATTTTTTTCGTTTGGAGTATGAAGTGTGTGTTGGTAAAGATGATGGGGAGTGGAAGAAAGGGTTCGGGGAGAAGGGTTTATAAAGAGGGAAAAATGAGGGAGAGAGACGAAAGAAAGTAGAGAAAGGTCAGAAAAAGGACGGGGAACCGGGCACGTGGCAGGGGGGCCGCAAAATGAGGGGGGGGGACCGCAACAATGTTGCTGATTTGAGGGGGGGACCGCAACAAGGCGTTGCGGTTTGGGGAGGGGGGGACCGGAAGGGTGGCCACGTGGCAGGCAGGAAGGGGGAGTGGGGGACCGCCCGCCACGTGGCAGGCAGGGAAGGGGGAGTGGGGGACCGTCGCATGCCACGTGGCAGGCAGGAAGGGGGCCAGGTAAAGGACGGGTGGGTGTAAATGATACGGACCGCAACTCCTAGTTGCGGTCCGGTGGATAATATCCACCGGTTCACCCTGATCCGCCCCCTATATATATATATATATATATATATGTATATATATATATATATATATATATATATATATATATATGGAGCTGATCCATTGACAGCGCTGGCAAAATAGGACATCTTGCTAGCGCGATCTGGCCGTCCATCCCGAAAGATGGACGGCCCAGATCTTTTTTTTTCGTTTTTTTTAAGTCCGTCCGCTACAT
Source organism: Escallonia rubra (assembly GCA_033065855.1). NCBI lineage: Eukaryota > Viridiplantae > Streptophyta > Magnoliopsida > Escalloniales > Escalloniaceae > Escallonia > Escallonia rubra. The sequence continues at coordinate 187,899 of JAVXUO010000626.1, read as the reverse complement.
TATATAGCGGACAATTATTTGACAAAAATACCCTTTGTGCCCATCCGCTACATTATGTAGCGGACAAAGCCCGTACTTTTTTCCTGACCCTTTCTCTCTCCTTTGTCTGATTAATTTTCTGACCATTTCTCTCTTTTTTGTCTGATTAATTGTCCGCTACATTATGTAGCGGACAATTTTCTTTTGTCTGATTAATTGTCCGCTACATAATGTAGCGGACAATTTTCTGACCCTTTCTCTCTCCCCTCTCCTGACATGTTTAATTGTTCTCTCTCTCTCATTAATGTCTGACTCTTTCTCTCTCATCTCCCCTCCCTTCTTCTTCTTCTTCTTCTTCTTCTTCTCCTCTCTCTCTCTCTCTCCCCTGTCCATCCTCCTTCCATGCGCATATTAAGGAGAAACTGCCCCATCCTACGCGAGTTTTAGCAGCAAACCACAGATAACAAAGCCACCAACCTCATCTTCCCAGTGTAGTAATTAATGTCCTTAACGATGACAAACAGGTGTGAAATCATCCCTGAAAGTCTCCAGCTCCCTTGATGCCATAAAAGCAGACATATTCACTCTCTCACCCCTGTAAAAGGTGACCCACTAATGACAAAAGATGCTTAGCATCCAGAAATCAGCCACCTCACTTTCATGCAGTGGTTTTGGCTCCTCTCGGTGGAAGCATCTTTCTGGCCTCCACTTCTCATTAGTCACGCGGAAATTGTTCAGCTTCTTGTGCGTTTTTTTCAACAGCCCACATCACGGCCGAGCTCTACTCCGGCGTCGCCGCAGTAGAGGCGTTCGCCTCTTCCCCGAGCTCCGACCACCACAACCAACGCACCCACGAAGATGCGCCCTCGCCACGCGCCCGCTTCATGTGCAGCTCTTCCCTCGCGACGAGGATGCCGCCATTGCCCTCCTCCGCATCAAACGGCTTCACCCTTTGAATCCCATTGTCTTTCATCATCTGGACCACCATTTTCGGTGGCAACTTGTGTGTTGCCATGGTACCCCAGTTCACACAGAGACCATCCACGCGATTCCTTTGCAAAATACCCAGAAACAGAAGGTGTATGGCACACCAATACCAAGCCGCTGACATTGGCGTTTTGAGAGTTAAAGATGGGATTTTTATGCCGTGGGTTGAAAAACTTTTGCAAGAAAGTTATTGGGTTTTGTGGGAAAAAAGGGTGTTGGCGTGTGTGTATAGTGGGAAGAAAGGAAACGGTTATCCGGAGGGAGTGGAGTGGGGACAGCGAGAGAGAGAGAAAGAGAGATAGTCAGAACATAAATGAGAAAGAAAGGACAGAGAAAGAGATAGTCAGAAAGTCCGCTACATTATGTAGCGGACAAGTTTTCAGAGAGTATTTTTATCAAAAAATTGTCCGCTACATAATGTAGCGGACGGATTTAAAAAAAAGTCAGAACAGTAGTCTCGATAGTCCGCTACATAATGTAGCGGATGGGCACAAAGGGTATTTTTGTCAAAAAAAGTCAAATAATTGTCCGCTACATAATGTAGCGGACGTACTTAAAAAAAACGAAAAAAAAAGATCTGTCCGCTACATAAGTCAGAACAGTAGTCTCAATAGTCCGCTACATAATGTAGCGGATGGGCACAAAGGGTATTTTTGTCAAAAAAAGTCAAATAATTGTCCGCTACATAATGTAGCGGATGGACGGCCAGATCGCGCTAGCAAGACGTCCTATTTTGCCAGCGCTGTCAATGGATCAGCTCCCATATATATATATATATATATATATATATATATATGGACTTGGGTTGGGATAATTGTTTAGGACATCTTTTCAAAACAGGTTGGAAACAAGTTGGACATAAATATCCCCAAAAAAAGTTACCATGTGCCTGTCACATGGTCATTTTGGACCGAAAAAGCTAGAAGATGGACATAATTAATGACGGGGCATAATACATCAATCGATTTCAAGGATTTTGAATTATATGGTCCAAATTAAAAAAAAATAGGTGAAGTATAAATGACTTAGATGAAGTTATCCCAAAAAAGTACAAAAGTGTTCTTTCATATGAACTTTAACATGGTATCTTTTCCAATTGGGTTGTAATCTTTTGGGAATTACACACGATTGTACTTGCATGGACCATTATATGTAAATCAGTTCCCTTGATTAAACCAAAAAAGAAAAGAGAACAACGGGGAAATCTCCTCCTCGTTTGTTTGTTGCGGATACGAGGTAGGTCTTGTTGGCATGAAGGCTCATCCGTTTTGATCCCTTCCCAATTTCTTTTAGATAAATATAAAAACTCCATCTATAAACCATAGATTATGCAAATAAAGTTACTTTTTGTCCTCCCACTATAAGCACCAACCGTCAATGTGTAGTGTACAACCTCACGCATCCCATTCGAGCCTTATACGAAAGAAGGGACTAAGTATCTGCAAAAGAGAGGACAAAAACTGTGGCAAGGCCTAAATAACTCTATCTCAACCTCTACTCTAATCTGTCTTTCACCGTTACTTTAGAAACACACAAACAGAAAACAAGAGATGAAAGGAAGATATCAACAGTTAACTAATCAAACATCAAAACTATGGAGTTTCTACTACAGCCTCAAGCAAAAACAAAGACACTCACATCTATTACGATGTAAAACTAGAGATTAATCAATCAAACATACAGCATAGCAACAATGGCTGTTCAGTTTTGTGTACTAGTTTCTACCCATAAGATGGTTTCATCTGTTTGGTACCCATAATGGCTTCGACTGCTGCATGACTGCCCTTTTGGTTTGCCTTTTCTCCTTTGTTTATTATTTTCAAAGCCTTGGCCAGAACAGGACACAAAGTACATATTTCCACACAGTACATATTTCCACTCAATTGTACTTCAGAAACTCACACAGAACATGCCAAAGAAACTTTCAGCAGCCAGTCAAAATCAACTTCATACTGCTTACCCTCTTGGACGGTTAGCTCACTTCATCTGAATTGCCACCGAAGTTTCATCCCAAAGTCTGGCTTCATACTTGGCTACGTCGACAAATAAAGAAGTTAAGATCAAATAGTGTACGTTAGGAGGAAACATAAAACAGCTAAACCACTCGCAAACATGAAAGAGGATGGTATCAGCACCAAAAGAGAGAGAGAGGGAGAGAGAGAGAAAGAGGATAATATATGTGGATGTACTTGATACTTCATCACATAGTTATTAATATCATACCAGGTACTTATCGATTTTATCCGTAAATTTATACGTACCGAAACCGTAACCATATCGGTACTATCTCAAATTTTACATCAATTATGTACATATTATACTCATTCATCGACAAGACTAAGAAAAATATATAACAATCAAATTGTTCGGCATTAATAGTCCAGTAAAGCTGTTTGTTCCATAATAAGCTATTTGTTTTATAATAGTATAAAAAACAAATAGCTTAGTCAATTGAATTACACTATTTTTCAACTACCTTACTAGCGAGAATTTATTGAAGACACAGTTGTTTGTTCAATAATAAGTTGTTGGTGTGTGTGTTTGTGTGAAGCTATACATTATACAAATCAAAGGTGATGAAAAGTTAAGTGGAAAAGCTAAAAAAAAAAAAATGGAAAATTCTGATGAAGATTGAAGAAAGCCGCGACTTAATAGGAAATATTTTGCAAATTATGATGAAGAGAGGCAAACTGAGACCTAGAATAGACTACAGAGGTTTTAAATGATATACTAAAACCTAGGATTTTTACCTATTTAATTTTTATATGATCAATTTACTAAAGTTGCCCAACAAACTATGTAACTTTTATATTTTTTTAGTAAATGTACAAACGTTATATCTCTGCCAGTATCACCGGTACCGGCCGGTACAACCGCTACAAAGTGGTATTTTGACTGGTACGAAATACAAAATGTTACCATACAGATAGGAGGCAAAAGTAGTACGTACCAGTCGATATTTTCAATATCGATATTGTATCGAGAACTATGCTTCGTCAAGGTTTTTTGTGTTCTGCCATTGCTCTCTCTCATCTTTCTCATTCTTCCTTTTTTCTTCTTAGGGTGTGTTTGGATGTGGGATTTGAACTGAGGATTTCACTTTGAGGAGGTATCTAGAAATTTCTTAAACAAAATCTCTTGTTTGGATTGTACGAAAGACAATTTGGTAAATTCTTGGAGAGATTTGAATTGAGAATTTAGGGCTTCCAAATCCACATTTCAAATAACTAGTTTAAACTAGTTATTTGCCGAATCCCCTCAAAGAAATGATTTGCTAAAACATTACGTAACTTTTGCTTATTTTTTAAGATATCTGCTCCCACCCTTTAATAACTTATTTGTTTCTTCTTCTTTTTTTTTTAATTTTAAGGAAAGTCTTGAATGCATTAATATTCATCCAAACTACCCAGTCCACAGGATAGTAAAAGAATTTCCAAACAGAATATTTTGCAATGATGAAATTTGTAAATGAAGAAATTTCAAAATGAGGGAATTTAGAACTATCCAGAATTTCAAAATTTCACATCCAAGCATAGTTCCCAATCTTGCACTGCTTAGATTTTTATTAAAAACTTACAGGCACTCTGACATGTTTTGATCCTCCAGTTGAATATCCACATATGGATTATACCTGCATTGGTTTATAACTTATTCTCCTCCCTATTAACTTTCATCTCAGGGCCATCTAAAATCGATGTCACCATAGAACTTGGGAACACCTTTACTAACTTTCCATCTTGGGGCCATCTAAATTCGACATCACCATAGAACTTGGGTTCATCTACACTAACTTTCCATCTCGGGGCCATCTAAAATTGACATCACTGTAGAGCTTGGGATAGCAACGTGCATGTCTCGCTTAGAGGTATTTGGTAGTCCATGGCAATCGGCAAAGAAACATGCATATACTTACTGCAAACATCCAAATGACTGGTTCTATTGACATTCCTTTATTGTATTTGTAAGTGGGAGCTTCTATTTCTGCACCTTAATATGCTTGTCCAAATCCCTACCTAATGACTTCAGTTTGTGTTCAGACAAGTACCCTCCATATCAAAACTACTCTAGTGATTTCTTCAAAAGCGAATGCATGGGGTGTTTTGACATCGAAAGCTATGGGAAGTTTGCTCTCTCGAAGTCAGCGAGTAAATTGGTTGCCACAATATTACCAATTACATAATTAATGGGGTAGACAAGCAATATATAATTTCTTTAATTTCTATTAGTAGATTCCTCTGGAGAACAAATCATATCTAACATTCTTTAAGACAACATAGCCAAGGACAATGCCATAATTTTGGTTTTCGTTTTCTTGATGCCTTAATACAATTGAGGATGTTGGAATCAAATGCTTGTATTTCTAGGACTTGTTGGCCATCTCGAAAATGTGATTTAAGCAACCCTATCCGATGTTCACAACATTAAGGATATAGCATATGAGAGGATCATATAAGTAACTCTTTGTAATTCCAAAAAGTCAACCCCATTACTTATACAGGGAATATATATGAATCTGTGAAAAATATCGAACTATTTTCACAGGGTCCAAAATTTTATGAAAACACATTTTATCATACGTTAATGCCTCTCGAAATTATTAGCATATTTTTTAGGATGAAAAATATTTTGAGGATTCAAAATAAAGCAAAAGACATCAATGTTGCATTAAACCCAGAGCCTCTACTGCTGAGAGTGAGATCAGCTCTGGCAGCTGATGGCATCAGCCTTGACCTTGAGGCTGAAGTCCCCACTCCTAGATGTAGAGATTAATATGTTATTTTTAAGTCAAAAATCAAAAATATTATTGCAATCCCTAGTGGAGATTTGATTTCCTGGTTTCACTAGCCTCTTCCGAAAAAGATGAGTATTCAAATTAAACTTCTTTCTCTCCACGTGTACATATATACACACAAGCATATATAGGCGTCTATACGACTTTTAATCTTTCAAAAAGAAAAAAAATTCCTAACGTAAAGTTGGAAAATACTCATCGAGAGGGATCAGGTCTAAATGAAAGTTTCTTCATGAAAAATCAAATCTGAGCGTTTGTTTTTTGTCAAAACAACCATGGGAAAATGAAATTGGAGAAGACAAATATATTACCTGTCCGTGTGATACGGCTGGAATCGTTCTTTCACCTCCTGGGTTTGCCACTGCAATGCTTGCCACCAGTTTTCCTCTGTTTCAATTGACCTCAGCTTCACCGCATTTTGTTGGCTGAAAGGTAATTTATCTAACCTGGGACACCCACGTACCCGCAGCCTTTCCAAAGAGGGCCACTCTAGCGAGTCATCTGACCAAATACTTCTCAACTGTGGCACGTCAACAAGTACGAGTTCAATTAGCTGTGGGAGAACACGCGGTCCTAGTCCTGTATTCTGAGATTCCATAATTATCTCTTCGACTATATCGCACTTCTCAATCTCCAGATGTTTGATCTCGGTAAGTTGTTCAATTATACCATGAGAGAAGATTGTTGTTAATTTTGGACATCCACTTAAAACAAGAGTTTGCAATTTGCCAAGACTCCCCTGCTGCACAGGACCCACGCAGAGGCTTTCCAACTCGAACAGATTCGAGATGTACAACTTACCCAGGTTGGGAAGTATTGGGCTTTCGTTTGTACGATTACCATCCACAATCGTTGTAATTTTGTGGCAACTTTCAATTAAACAACCTTGGATCCCATTCAGACCGCTTGGACTGCAAGAGCTGTGTAGGTGTTTAAGGTCATTGTGATTAACCAATATCAGTGCACCAGCTTTAGCAAGTAACTTAGAAACCCCTAGATGATCGCCTTCCCCACTGCAATATTTTACATAGCTTTCGTAAGGCCAAGACTTAGGAATGGGAAATTCTGGCGGCATCCAACCAATGGAAACTTGAAAAATGCCGGAGTCGAAGTCGAAGTCATCTAATTTCCTAACAAAGCTTCCAAGATTAGCTTCTTCGGGTATACAAAGTTTTAGAGTAACACCCTTTACTTGTATGATATCGACAACCCCGTCTAGAAAGCAAAGCTGAAAAGTTGCTAGCTTTGTCCAGCTATGAACATTTTCAATGATGGCATTTAGCATCCCGTTCCAGAGGTGCTGCTGTGATTCCACATCAATGACCAACTCTTTCAAATCAGAAATCTTGGAAATCACGTTGCGGTTGAATTCCACAGCTTGTTTTTTTTCTTCATCTCCGGAACTAGTTACAGATAATACCAAGCGCCTCAGAAGTTTCAAGCTCCTGATAGTGAAAGATAATAGCAAACGCCTCAGACGGCTCAAGCCCTTGATTTGATCTGGCAAATCTTTTACTCCACTTCTGCGAATATCAAGAACTTCGAGATCTTGGAGTCGTCCTATCTCAGGAGGAAGCTCCTCCAAATCAGTGCAACCATTTAGATAAAGTACCTTAAGGCTTTTCAGCCGTGATAGAGAAAGTGGTAGCTTTCTTATTCCAGTGCAATGTAAGTCTAGAACTAAGAGCTTTTCCATATTCTCAAAGAAATTAGCAGGGATGATTTTCAAGGTCGAGTTTTTCTGCAAAAAAAGTGTGGAAAGCAACGAACAATGTGGAAGATCCGGTAATGTTTCCAATTTATTGTCAACTAAAGAGATCCACCTCTTCTTCCCCCAGTTTTCTACATCTGGGGGCTTTCGTAAAGCTGCACTAGCTTTCACCAAATATTCGTGCTCAGTACTTTTTAGCAAGTTATCCGATGCTACTTGCCGGATCACTTTGTGTAACGTAACATATTTCGGAGGTTTACCTTCCTCGACTAAGGAACCGCTTTTAAGGCGCTCCAGTACGGTACGCCCAGTGACACGCATCCATTCTCCATCGTCGTTACTACCAAGTAAATTTCCAGCTGCCCAACAGTCCAATAGACGATCTATATATATATTACTGTCTTCGGGATACAGTGCACTGTAATAAAAGCAATTCTTTTGGTAGTCGTTCAAGTATTCACAGCAGAAACTCAACGATTTGTACATTTCTTTGAAGGCAACATCATTCGGTGTGAGCCACCTAGTTAAGCCTTCATACCCATCGTTCCACCTCTTCTCAGTGTCTCTCTCTTTAAAGGCATTAGCTGTCATTCTTATCATGAGTGGAAGACTACCACACCATTCGACCACGCGGTGCATATGCCGCTTAATGTCTAGATTATCACTAAGATTTGGGCGATTCAGAACATTTTGAAACATGTTCCACGCTTCATCGTCAGATAACTTTTCCACCTTTACATTGTTGTTCACCATCGAGGAACAAATATGACCCAGCATCGTTGTCAACACAATCTTGCTACCGTTCATATTTTGCGGAATGCCAATTCCACGTAAGTCGAGATTTTCCTTAACATCGTCAAGAAGTAGCAAATACTTGCTTAATTCCAACTCCACTCTAATTCTGTCGGCAACATCCTCAACACGATTGATGCCTCCGATATCCAGCCTTAGTCTTCGCACAATAGCCCGTTGTAGATCCTCCGTGCTCAGATTCTCCTTACTGTCCCCTGTGGAGACCTTCACCCAAATTACTATCTGAAACATCTCAGCAACTTTTTCGTTGTTATTCAAATTCTGCATTACAGTAGTTTTTCCAATCCCAACTGCTCCAAGTATTCTGATCCCTGTAATGTTGGGCTCTTTTAACAGGTCCAGTATACGCTCAAGTGGACCTTGAAGTGCTGGAAATGCTTCAATGTCGGGTGCATTCTCCTTCACAACAGACTCGGGCTCTTTCTCGACTAAAAAGACTTCCAACCGTTTGGCATGATCCAAAAGGTCATGTGCCTCTGTGTACTTTGTTTTCATCTTCTTACTGAGACTTCTACGTGACCGAGAATTAACTATTTTTGACTTCTTAATAATTGTTTCATACTTCTTCTTTAATTCTTCCACTTCACATTCAAGCTTTTCGACATTCCGACTCCAGTTGAAATGAAGATTAGATGGCATCTTGGTTCCCCTACGTTTCCGGACTTCAGTATCACGATCGTCCTTTGTGGCGATCAGGGTACCCATTTCCTTTTCCAGAGAGGCATAAATCTCCTCAAAATTCTTTGACTTCAGAATCCTTTCCGCCGTTGGATCCCTTATTACCGTCCTTACTTGCCCTAAACTTGTCACTGCAGCAGCACCTGCTGCAACTGCTGCTGGAATAATTACTGTCGCAGGCATTGAGAAGCTCAGAATCTGTACGTAAAAACTGAAGTCAATATTTTTCAATAAAAGTCAAACGCGAGGATGAACAAAAAGGACTTCTTTTTTTCTTGCAACATCCACAGCTTCAGGAAGGGGCAAAAAAATGGCAATTTAGTGCAAAGAGCTAAAACTTCAAATATAGCACCAAGGTTTCACTTGAGATCTTGCTTAGCATTATTAAGATGTGTAATTCAATGTGGGTTACCTTAAAGAAGCCCCGTAAGGAATTTCATTAATAGCTAGTACGGTCCACCCCTGCACTTACTCCAGCAGCAGCAGAAATCCTTCCTAGGGCCGTCATTACTGTGAGTGGTAAATTCACCCAAAACCCCTAGAAATGCTTTTTCATGGAATGGAAAAGCATCTTATAGCAGGGGGCAAACTTTCTGGGTGGCTAATACCATAACAATTATAAACATGAGAATGGGACCCAACCGCGTTACCGCAATGACTACGACTAAACAAATTTCGAGTACAACTTGTCTAAAACTACACTTATTCTTAATATTACCTTCTTTTTTTAAAATTCCAGTTAAAAAAATCTATAATTTAAGCTAAATTTTAGTCATTAAATACTTGAGATTATTTTATTTGTTGGGCTAGATCCTCACCTGTTTTGGTTGTATTCGTAGTTTTTTTATCATTAAGAGATGCAGTAATGAATTTTTAACCTCTTTAATGACAAAATATCTCAAGTTAGCCAAAAAAAGTTGTAATTTAGCATCACCTTCTTAAAAGTTATAAGTACTCTCACTGTTTAGAAACCTTTGAGACTTAAAAAGAGTATTTGAAGAAATAATATTCAATCATTTAACCCTCGTGCATCAAAGTCAAGAGTTTTTAGGTTAAAAGAATATTAGTAATTTAGCTCAAATAAGTTGGAGTCATTGTCAATTGCATTTTATCTAATTCTATCACTTATAAGAGTGGGATATACAAAGACAATAGCCATACGAAGAACATGTTATCATGTAAATATATAGTATTCTAGGTTACAGTGAACCATAGAAAGACAATAACCATATGAAGAATATGTTATCATGCAAATAAGGGTACTCCAATTGCTTTAATACGAACATAGGATCATTTACTTGTCGCAAATTCAAACTATAATTAGGAGCATAACAGTATGATGTAGCAAATCTTATGCATTTTAAAATATCTAAAAAAACTTTGGTTTGATGATAGCTTTCTTCACTACAAGAAAAACAACTTTTTTCGACGGACTTTTAGCGACGGATTAGAATCTGTCGCTAAAAATAACTTTTACCGACGAATTTTCCGTCAGTAAAAAGGTGCGTTGCTAAAACAACTTTCCCGAGTGATTTTTCGTCGGTAAAGATCTTTAGCGACGGACTTTTACTGACGGAATATTCTGTCGCTAATTTTTATTTTTGATTTTCTCCCTTTTTTCTGTTTTGCCAAAAAAAAATTGAAAATGACTTTTACCGACGGACTTTTGCCAACGGCCAAAATCCGTCGGTAAAAGTCCTTAAAATTAAAAAAACCCTACCCTTTCGTTCTTTTCTCCCCGCCGCTCACACCATTCCCTTCTTCTCTCTCTCAGTCTCTCTCTTTCTAACACCTCCCACACACCCAACCCGTTGCCGCACCCCCACCCCGCCGCCTCTACCGCTCGCCGACACACAGGGGTGGAGCTACGTATGAACGGGGGGCTAATGTACCCCCTCACCTGCGACGGCCACTCACCTGCGACGGTCGACGGCGACACGCGGACACACCCAACCTGCTGCCGCACCCCCACCCCGCCGCCTCTACCGCTCGCCGACACACAGGGGTGGAGCTACGTATGAACGGGGGCTAATGTACCCCCTCACCTGCGACGGTCACTCACCTGCGACGGTCACTCACCTGCAACGGCCACTCACCTGCGACGGTCGACGGCGACACGTGGACACGGCAGGGGCTCCTGCCTCCTTGAGTCGACTCTCTCTATTGAGCTCGGCTCAGATCTGGAACGAGTGGAGCCGTGGACGCGCCGATCTGGAAGTATAAATGATCGGTGAATGGCGACGGCGAGGCGAGGACTCCACCGGCCAAGAACCCACTGCCGGCGAAATTCAGATTTTTTTTAAAATATATAGAAAATACTTTTAGCGACGGAATTTTTCGTCGCTAAAAGTAAATAATTACGTCGGTAAAAGTAATTTTTTTTCGACGGATGACATAATTCCGTCGCTAATCTTTTAGCAACGGGGTTATAGGCAACAGACTTTTAGCGACGGGGTATCCGTCGCTAAAAGTCTTTGGCGACGGATTTAGGGTTTTCGCGACGAAAATATCCGTCGCTAAAAGTCCTTTTTCTTGTAGTGCTTATACAAATGTATTTAAAATCTAGAATTAAGTTTCAAGTTTACGATGTATCAATGTACTAATTTTTTTGCATTCAAATCTACATATATGCACAATAATTCAAATATGTAGGATATACATCAACATAAAAGATGAAATACAAAACTCGGTTCATGACAAAACTGTCCCTTGAGGTTTACACGTATTTGCACTTCGCTCCCCGTGTTTACAACTTTAACATTCAGTGTTCCTTGAGATTTACAAAACCATTGCAAACAGCTCCAAAATTGGATGGTCATTCATATTCAGATGTTAGTCTGAATGTGCTGTGCACATGCCATTTTGGCATGGGTAGATCTGTCATTTCGCCTAGGATTAAATACAAAAATGTCTCCTGAGTTTAGATGTTTTTGCAAGTCGCTCTCCGTGTTTGCAACTTTTGCAGCAATGTTCCTTGACCTTGACAAATTATTGCAAATTAAAAGAGTCCAAATTGAACATTAATTTAAAATCGGACGTTAAGTCCACATGTGTTGTGCACATGCCTTTTTGTCATGTAAATATCTGTCAATTCTCACCTTATCTCCCTTTTTCTCTCTCTGTGTTTAATTTCCTCTGCTCTTGTAATTTTCTTACCGGTAAGGATACAAACATTGGATTGTCATCCATATTGAAATACTACAAGTTCTATAACTTAAAAATTCCTTTTGGGAATTTCCCGCGCAAGTTGTTGTTGCTCAAAGCCATGAAAACTAATGAGTTGAGCTTCTCAATAGTGTTTGGTATGCTTCCAACGAGCGAACTTGAGCTTAAATCTAACTTTTGAAGCAAACCCAATTGGCCAATTGTGTTTGGGATAGGACATGTAAGAGAATAATAACTTAAATCAATGCCTTCAAGGTTTCAGAGACTGCATATTTGCTTAAGTATGTTGCCAACGAGCAAATAGTCAATGAGCCAAGGGAAAAAAAGAGAACGAAAGGATGTTTTATGCTCTATTCTTGTATTGTCTTTATATGGCTTTGAGTTTTGAAAATGGGTTAGCTTTGGGCGTGGTTATATATAGAAGGGGAAAATGAGAGAGAAGAAGAAGAGAAAATTAAACACAGAGAGAGAAAAGGGAGATGAGGTGAGAATTGGCAGATATTTCCACGCCAAAATGGCATGTGCACCTTACATGAAGACTTAACATCAATGTTCAATTTTGGACTAGTTTGCAATGCTTTTGTCATGGTCAGGGAACACCATTTAAGGGAATCTCAAGAAGGGTATCTTAAGGGAAAAAACGGATTAGCCATTTAAGCTTATACTTGCTTATATGTATGTGTGTGTGTGTGTGTGTGTGTGTATATATATATATATATATATATATATATATATATATATAGATAATACCACCTATGGCATAAGGTTTTGAGACTTAAGGAAATCACAACAACCAACTATTTTATTAAACACAAAATAACACATAAAAGAACATAAGGTTTTCAGTAATAAAAAAGCATGCAGTGACATTATAGGATTTTCATAGCTCATACTCTCTCTCTCTCTCTCTCTCTCTCTCTCTCTCTCTCCGTAGAAGTAAAAAAACCATTAACTCTAACAAAAGCATATATTTAATAAGGTTTTTTTTAACGAAAGAGGCTTGATATCTTATGAGAAGTCAAAAATACCATCATTTTTAATAACAATCTAATTCGAAAAGGGTACCTAATGAAAAAAAAGGAGGGGGTGGGGTTTAAGTCAAAGTACCCCTAATCACTACTAAGCTTTTACAAAGACTTCAAATTTAAGTAAGGTATCTTAAGGGTAAAAATAAATTAGTCATTTAAGCTCATCCATACTTTTATATATGTATAGAGATATAGATAATACCACCGATGGCATAATGTTTTGAGACTTAAGGAAATCACAACAACCATTTATTTATTTTACTAAATACAAAATAACACATAAAAAGTTAAACTTGTAGATATTTGAAGGCCTAGTTAAACTCGTAGATATTTGACTTGAAACTATGTCGGTAGATTTAAATTTGCAGTCATATGTAAAAGTTAGTAGATGTAATAGTCAATCCATCTTAAAAATATGTATATGTATATACATAGAAAAAAGTTAATAATATTGAACTTAAGAATGGTTATCTAGGGAGTAGAGAAAATTAGGTGTTCAGTTCATCAATTTTATACGAAATTTGCATATCTTCTAATAGCATTCCAGGCAGACAGAACGGAGAATCTCCCACTAGCATGCATATACCAAATGACTGTGTCTTTCCCTTCTGTAAGAGGAATATAATTTGAATCCAAAGCCTCATGCCAGGATTTAAGAGCTTGGGATCTAGGAATAGATAGATTTCGATGAGATTTTTGAATGATATCGATTTTTTACTGATATCAGCAACTTTACTGTTGATTGCAAGACAAAAATCATAGATGATCTTATTCCGATATTGCTTTATTAGAGGTCCCCGAAGCATCCATTGACCAAGCCATAACCAATTATCATATGCATCCCCTATCTTATAAATAATGATAGATCGCAATTGAGTTCTCAGCTTCAAAATCTTACACTAACTCCAGGATCCACGGGAGGCTTAAAAGACCCTTCATAATATACATATGACACCATTTCAGCCACAGAGAGTCTTCCTTATGAGCAAAGTTCCTAAATTTTGTTTACTGATAGCAGGCTAATTCGGTTCCTCCAATCTTTTAAGACCTAAACCGCGCTCTTTCTTAGGTGAGCAGATTTCTTTCCAAGCCACTTTAGTCCCTACTCATTTAATATCCTTACCAGTTACCATTATAAAAGCTTGAATTTTAGCTTCTATCTGTTTGATAATTCTTTTAAGTAGAGTGATAATTAAACACCAGTAGACCTTGATCTAAGTAGCACAAACACGGGCTCCGGGTCGGAACTGACACAAACTCGGGATACTGAACACCGCTATTTTAAAAAATTCAGATTTTGGGACACTGTAGGATACTATTACTTTTATAATATTGTTTTCTACTACTACATGCCAATATATGAAACCAAATGCCACATGGTTCACTTTTATTCCAAATTAGCTCTACAATTGAATCAGTGTAAGTTTGAGCAGACTGGACTTTTGAAACGAAAACATTTGCTCCTTGTAGGGTTTATTTGAATCAAATGTTAAAACTTTGGAATTTAATATAAATATGTAGAAATGTACAAAACTTATGGACCCAGTATGAAAATATTCAAACATGACGGCCCAAATTGTAATAATTAAACAAGTTTTCATTGGTTTAGATGATTTCAATACTTGTTGGTAGGATAACTCTCCATATTCAAAGATCGAAGGTTAAGTCAAAAAGGAGGAGCGGTGGTCCCCTACAAAGATCAGAATAAGGTTCAGATCAAAATCGATCCAGATCCTGGACATAAAGCAAACAAATTTGCTGCTGATCAAATATTTAAAACATGTTCTCTTTTCCAAATCGAAGATCGAGATCTGCTTCTGTGTTTCTTTCTTCTTCTTTTTGGCCTCTTCAGTATGTTTGGCGGTGTCCAAACGTGTCTAAAATAAAATTTTTATGAAACAAATATTTGGACATCGAAAAAAGCAGTGTCTGATACGCCTCCGGCAGTGTCGAAAGCCTGTCGGCATCCCGGTAGGTGTTGGACACCATACCTTGCCCGGTACTACTTAGACCTGCAAACTTAACATACCAGAGATTGCAAGTTTTATTCTTCTTGCATAGGACAGATTTCTTGTGGTCCAGCCATCAATCTTATTGGTGATCTTGTCATTGAGTAAACTACGATCTCTTCGTGGAGATACTTAGAATCAGAGCAACACTAAGGTAAGTGACTGGGAAGGTGCCAGGAGAGATTGTAATGATATTCACCGACAGTAGCAGTTACCTCACCAGTACCTACCTAAGTAGCACGGACACGGACACCGACTGGGACACCGGACATCTCAATTTTCAAAATTTTAGATGTTGGACACCAGTGTTTTTATAAAACTATAAATTATGTATATTTGCCAAGATATGAAAAACAAATGTCATACGCTTCACTATTTAATCTAAATTAGCTCTATGGTTAAATCAGTATAACGACAAGTAAATTTTGGACTTGAAACGAAAAAAATTTGTTCCTTGAAGGGTTTATTATAGTCAAATGGTAAAACTTTGGAGTTCAGTAGAGATATGTGAGATTTATGGCGTCAGTGTGAAAATATTTTCAAAGATGATGGGCCAAATTGCAATATCTAAGTTTTTATTGATGCATACGATTGCAATACTTGTCGGCAGGATAACACTCCATATCCAAAGATTGATGGCTAAGGCAAAGATGAGGAGCAGTAATCCACATCAAACATCTGAACAAATTTCAGACCGAAATTGATCCAAATCTGGGACATAACGCGCACGAATATGCTGTCAATCGAAGATAAGAAAAATGTTCTCTTTTTCTAGATAGAAGATCGAGATTTATTCTGTGCTTCTTTCTCCATCTTCTCCTTCTTATTTTGTTTTTCATCTTATTGGCCTCTTTAGCATGTCAGGCAGTGTCCATATGTGTCCGAACTTAAATTTTAATTAATTAAGTATTTCAGACCGGAAAGCCATGTTCGATATGTGTCCGGCGGTGGCGAAGGCGTGTCAGTGTCTTGATTGGTGTCGAACGCCACATATTTCCCTCCTAGCAGTGTCGTTACTTCTTAGATACCAGTCATGAAAGTGGAGCTTTGCTAACGATTTCGTGTGAGACAAGAAAGCAGACCAAATTCATAAATTAAATCCTTGATAATAGCTTTGAGGCTTGGTCAGCAATAGGAAAAATTGTAAGATCATCAGCGAAACTGATGTGGTTAATGTTGAGTTCTTGGCACATGGGGTGGTGCTCCAATCTAAGTTCTATATTATATAATCTTCAAAAATTCCAAAGAAAGCCCCCACCACAGGCAAGAAGAGGTATGTAGAGATTGGACTCCTTGCCTTAGACCTTTGACACTAGCAAAATAGTCTTCCATGGATCTATGGTGATTGACAGAGAATTTAGCAGTTGTCACACGATGCGTGATCCAACAAAATATAGTCCAAAACAGATTTCAAGAAATCCTGTCCAAACTGTATCAAAGGTACAACTGAAATCCCATATATCATAACTCTAGCAAGTTCTTTCAGTTGGATGTTGCATTTGCCAAATCAAGGCTCCACACGGGTCCTTGTGCGCTTCAGCCCCGACATAGGTGCGGGAATCAGGGGCTCGGATGTATGTGACGGCCTTGTAGGTCCCCGAGGCACAATACTCCATGCCGGTTGGATTAGAGCCTTACGGTCCAGCTTTTGTTCAATCAAAAAAAAAAAAATTTGCCAAATCAAGGCTAACACCTCTTCCTTAGTTATCAGGCCCTGAATTCGGGGTCCAAATCTTTGCTCCGCATAACTCGAGGTCCAAAGGCAAGTATAGTGCCTTCAAAAGCATGTCAGGTAAAGCTGCCAGGCAGGCTCACCATAGGCGGAGGTTCCCAGTTCCGAGATCTGGATCTGAGTGTGGTGTCTGTCGGAAATTTAATGGAAGCGAAATCACAAATAAAGATTTTGAGACATTTGGTCGTTGTCTTTAAAGCTTAATTTGTTCCTATTTGAAATCGAGTATGATGACGGGTTAACGACAAATAATCCTCCAAGATAAAACAAAGTCTTTTGAAAATCTACGCACAGCGAATTCAAAAATTCCCCTCAAATTTCTCCTTGAAGCAGTATTTGTTTTGATTATAGTAATTTTATAGAAAAGAAAAAGATTTTCGATATTGCAAGCAAGTAAGTAGTCTGAAATGAACTAAAAAAAATGGTATTCATAAAAAAAACTTGAAAGGGTGTGAATTTGGACAGACACCACTGTTAAGAAAAATCAATTGCAACAGTGAAAATAACTGCCAGACATTTATTTGAAATAAATCAAAATTTGAATTTAAATAAATCACACATTTTCAGTAAAACTATTTTTTCAAACATACAAATATTTTTCAAAAATAAATTACGTTTTTCGCTAAGTGCCCCTAAACTCGCGCAGCCGCATGCGGGTAGCATGAGGACTAGCACATTCTAATCTTAATACCAAGTACATTGTAAAAATATCTTTCCACTTATAAACCTTTTTCAAAATTCATTTTCAAGAGAAATGGGTTTGCTTGTTTTCAAACAAACTTACAAACCCAACAGTGTCGGCATGACCTGTTTCAGAGGGAGATTGAAGGTCTAACTGAATGAGGAGGATTGTACAATTCCTTGCACAAGCGATGGTGTTGTCACATCGGAGGGGTGAGAAGTTATATCTTCTGTGAGGTTTGATATCATTTGAAGCAAGAGCTGCTCGTATTGGCATAGAGTTGCTCGAGTAAATATGGTGCTTCTTTAGTAACTGTTACTACTTAAATCTTGATCGGGACCACAGCTAGGAAATGTGCCTGCAAAATAGAAACACAGAGTGACCACCGGGGATGTTCCGGTGGAGGCGGCTCCGATGCTAAAGTCAGAACGACGCTACTAGGGTAGGATTCTGAATAGCTGAAAATGCACTGAATGCTTGTGTGTGAACTTGTCTGTGTACCTGATGATCTGTCCAATATATATGTCATTTCTAGACTCCTCTCTTCTTTAGAACTCTTTTCTGACTGATCCTTCTTGTAGAAGAGCCATGTTATGACTCTTCTTTTAGCACGAGTCCTTAACGGCTTCTATCACCTCTCTTAGGTTCTATCCCGATACAGATTCGTTAGTCCACTCAGACTCAAACATGCCACGTGTCATTAGTCGGTTGGGTGGATATATTTAGCCATATCATAATGCCCCCCGTCTTTGACGATTCCCTCGAGTGAACAGTTAAAGGCATATAGTGTAGAAAATCGACCAAAAACCGTTCGTTCTGAATTTTCCATGTCCGTTGTTCAGAGAAAATTTTAAGTGTTTTAAACGATCTGGTCGGAAATCCTGCTCGGGAGGCCTGGTCGGACGTTCTGGTCGGGACCTCTGGTCGGGTGTCTACTCGGGAAGCCTGGTCGGGCATCCTGCTCGGGAGACCTGGTCGGGCATCTTGCTCGGGAGCCCTGGTCGGCGTCTCTGCTTGAGTGGTCTGCCCAGGACTTCTGCGCGGGATCTCCGGTCAGGCATCATGGTCGGGATGTCTGGTCGGTCATCCTGCTCGGGAAGCCTGGTCGGGCATCCTGCTCGGGAGACCTGGTCGGGCATCCCTGCTTGAGTGGTCTGCCCAGGTCTTCTGCTCGGGATCTCTGGTCAGGCATCCTGGTCGGGATGTTTGGCCGGGCATCCTGCCCGGGAGGCCTAGTCGGGCATCCTGCTCGAGAGGCCTGGTCGGGAATCCTGCCCGGGAGGCCTAGTCGGGCATCCTGCTCGAGAGGCCTGGTTGATCATCCTTGCTCAAGTGGTCTTTGGACAGGCGTCCTAGTCGGATGTCTGGTCGGGCATCCTGCTCGGGAGATCTGGTCGGGAGACCTGGTCGGGAACCCTGGCCGGGGACCCTGCTCGGGAGACCTGGTCGAGAACCCTGATCGGGCATATTGTGCTCGGGCACTCTGCTCGGGAGACCTGGTCGGGAACCCTGGTCGGGCATATTGTGCTCGGGAAGTCTGCACGGGCACTCTGCCCGGGAGACCTGGCAACGCATATTGTGCTCGGGCATTCTGCACGGGCACTCTGCTCGGGCACTCTACACGGGCACTCTACACGGGCACTCTGCTCGGATTGTGCCCGTTCACTCTGCACGGGCACTCTGCTCAGCCAATCTGCTCGGGCACTCTGCACGGGCACTCGGGACGGCCACTCCGCACGGGCACTATGCTCGGATTGTGCCCGTTCACTCTGCCACGTGTCGGGAATCGTTTCAGTTGTAACGTTCCTTTAGCCGCCAAAATTGTGGCGGTTAAATTTTGAATTTCAAAATTTAATACTCCGGGAAACGCGCCAGACGGGAATTAAATGTTGCCGCCTTTACAATGGCGGTTACTCCAACTCTTATCTATATATATTTGAAGCTCCTCTCCTCATTTGCCCCCTGCTACTCACTCTATCTATGTTCGGCTCATCTCTAACAAGTAAGTTATTCTTCTCTTTTTCTTGCTCGGCACATATCTATATCCCTTTAGTAGCTCTAAATATTGTAGAGTCTGTTTAGAATATGTCTTCATCAACTTCAAGTAGTTCTTCGTCACCTTCGAGTAGTTCAACAGAAATAGAGAATGGTTCAGAAAGTAGATCTTCACAAGTAGGTATTTCAACTCGTAGAAGTCAAGTAGGAACTTCTACTCCCCAAGCCAGCACTTCATTTCCTCGTATAGATGCTCTCGCAGAAATCAAGGATGAAGCCAAGGAGAAATTTAACGAAGACACTTGGTTCTCCGCAGACGAGAAGATGAACAAGATGACGAAAGAAAGCATAGTCGAGCTTTTGGAAGAAATACCTTTGCCTCCTCCCTTCTCTGCTCGGGTTCCAGCACTCCAAGAGCCTGCCAACTATGGTACGGACTTGGAAACAAGTGTCTACGAAGGTCAGATTAGATCTGGTTATAGAGTTCCCATGCACCCCTTTGCTGTCGCCTTTTTCAACCACTATAAAATGGCGCCAGGTCAGCTTGTGCCCAACGGGTGGAGAAAACTCGTTGGTTTGATCTACCTTGTGCAAACTTCAGGGTACCCAGTGACGGTCCACGACTTTATGAGGTTATACCTTGAAGTGTGCTTTATAAAGAACGTGGCCAAAAGTGTCGGCTGGTATTATATTCACAATCGGATCCGAATTATAAAGGGGGGTCCTAAATCCAACAAAGGTTGGCACTCCCGGTATTTCTTCATTCAGCGGCCAAGCGGCAAATGGGAGTTCCCAAGAAAGTGGAATGGGTATTGTAAAGATTATGAAAAGAAAGGTTCTTTGGCTCCCAATGCTACCACGAAAAAACTGATTGATCATATAAAGAGGAGGGGTGTTCTCAATATTGATGAGCCCCTTTCAGATCAAGAGATGCGGCATGCGGGACTCATTCCTCCCGCCCCCGCTTTGCCTGTTCCTCCAACTCCAGTCGTGGAGTCCCAAATTGTTTTGGGACCTCAGATTCAAGGGCTGATGTTAGGAACGTCACCTTCTAGAACTCCAAGTTTAGGTAGAGTCCAAAGCCATGTTTATATATTTGTTGTCTTTATAATTGTAAACATGTTATCTGACCTTGTTCCTTTTTTTAGAAATGGCTGGCAAAGGTGAAGGCGCAAAAGGTGATTTTTTCGGCCTGCTCCAAAAGGCTTCTAAAGGTAAGAGGAAAGAAGGTACAGGGGAAGGTTCTTCCCCTCTTCTGAAAAGGGCCCGTGCTCCAACTCCTCCAGTGGCTCCGCTTGTGGTCGAGGACGTTCCTATTGGCAAGGATCCAATTTTTGTCCCTTATGGACCATCAAGAGAGGGGACTTGGGAATGCCAAGCTCGCATGTTTCTGCTCAGCACTTGGCTCACGGGGTGTTGCCAGGCGATAAACTGATCTTGGAAAACCAGCCGCATGAGGCCTTCGCTATGGCGCACGTCCAGGCTGCTTATAACGTAATTTGAATTACTTCATTCTTTTTGAGCTTTCAATTAAATTCTTCATGTTCTTCTAACATTTAATCGTCTTCATCTCTCCTCGTTTTCAGGCATACTTCTACAGCAGCCAGATGCAGGACAGATTCGCAATGGCGATGGATGTGGCCCGCAATGCTGAGACTGAGAAGAGAGCAGCTGAGGGCAAGGCTAACAAGCTTGATAAGGAAGTCAAAGATCTCAAGACAGAGAATGCTGATCTGGTTACCAAGCTCGGTCGCTTGGAAAAAAGATGTGAGAAGCTAAGGCATGATAAAGCCGAGATTGGGAACAAGGCCATCCAGGCATTCCTTGATGGTACCGCTGGTGATGAATGGCTACGGAAGCGGACAGAAGATGGGCTTTCCATCTTTAAGGAGGGCTTTCAGAAAGCCAAGGATCTAACGGTGGCCAAGTATCCGAGTCTTTTCTTGGAGGACGTTGTGGTTCCCAGCTTTGAATCACCATCGGGGGAAACTGCTGCGCCTACTGAAGCTGGAGATGCTATTTCTCCCGGGGAGAAAAGTGTTCGATCCGGGAATGCTCCTGCGTCTTAGGAAAATTTATGATTATTTCCCTGACGTTTTGTAATTCCCATTTGATGTTCCCTCAGCATTATTATTGCCTCAGAGGCTTGCAAATGGATACATTTTTGTTTACCCCTTGAGGGGTTTTGTTTTTGCAATCGTGTTTTGAATCTTTCACCTTTTGCTTTGTTTTTACTTTGACGCGAACCCTTATCGTCAGCTAAGGACTAGCAAAGAAGCCTCACAATCACGCTCAGTCATGTTTCAAATTAACAAAACAGGGTGGGGCGACGATCTCCCACATGGTTTTGCCGTTTCTCGGGCTAGAACTAAAGCTAGACCGTGTTAGGTAAGACTTGTGTCTTACCCTATCACATTGGGTGATACTTTGCTTGAGCAACATTCGTGGTTTCACTTAATCGAGCAGTCTGTTCGGGCAGTCTGCTCGGGTATTGAATGTACGTCGTTCTTGGGAACATGAATATCGTCAACTGAGTTAACCAATGATCGTTATGCTAATGTAAGCAATACCTCTTTCAAACAATAATGAAGATGTTAATATTGGGTAGACGAAACGATATACTTCAAACTGCAGTTGATTTTTATTACAACGGAAACACTTCATCTCTACTCTCCAACTATGTTCTATGCCACTTTCCCCCCAAAACAAAGAAAACGTCTTGTGACAGACACAAGATTCTACTGGTAGTATTTCCTCAAGTTGTCAGCATTCCATGTTCGCGGGATCGCTTCTCCTGAAAGTGTTTCCAGTGAATAAGCGCCTGGTCTAAGCACCTTCGATATCTTGTAAGGTCCTTCCCAGTAAGGCGACAACTTCCCCACATCTGCCTTAAGGTTTGAAACTTCCAATTTTCTGAGGACTAGATCGCCGACTCTAAATATCCTCATTCGGACCTTTCGATTGTAGAATCTTGCAACTCGTTGTTTTGTTGAAATCATCCGATCTAAGGCTTGGGCTCGCACATCATCTAATAGATCCAGATTCCCTTTGAGATTCTCTTTATTTTCTGCCTCCAAAAATTGCAACACTCGAACAGTGGGGAGGCCCACTTCTACAGGTAACAGCGCCTCTGTCCCGAAACACAGGAGAAATGGTGTCTCGCCTGTCACAAAATGTGGTGTTGTGTGGTATGCCCAAAGTACCTTAGGAAGCTCATCAACCCATGCCCCCTTCGCATCGTCCAGCTTTCTTTTCAACCCTTGAAGGATTGAGCGATTCATGTTCTTTGTTTGTCCATTGGATTGGTGCTGGGTGACCGACGTAAAACAGAGATCAATAGAGAGACCTTCACAAAAGCTTTGGAAGTTTGAATTGTCGAATTGCTTCCCATTATCAGTGATCAGGACCTTTGGAACCCCAAAGCGGCAGACAACGTTCTTCCAGAAGAACTCTTCGCATTTCGATGCCGTTATGGTGGCCAACGATTCGGCCTCAGTCCATTTTGTGAAGTAGTCGATGGCGACTATCACAAAACGCCTTTGCCCGGTAGCCATCAGAAATGGGCCCAAAATATCCATTCTCCACACTGCAAACGGAATTGGGGAAGTCAAGATACTAAGGGGTGCCACTGGCGTGTGCGTGAGCGGGGCAAATATTTGACAGCGGTCACATCTTTTTGTGAACTTGATCTCATCTCTCTGCATCCCTAGCCAATAATAACCTTGCCACAAGATTTTGTGCGCCAGGTTTCTTCCACCTAAGTGTTGTCCGCAAATCCCTTCATGGACCTCCTGTAACGCATAGTCTGCTTCTCTAGGGCACAGGCACTTTAGGTATGGCAGGCTAAAAGACTTCTTATATAGCATCCCATCTACAAGGGCAAACCGAGCAGCTTTAGCACGTAAATTGCGCGCTTCGCTTCTCTCTAACGGTAACACTCCCGAGATGAGGTACTGAATAATTGGGTCCATCCAGCAAGGTTCATGTTCTATTACATCCACCTCCTTTGAGAGCTGGATACTTCTTTCTTGGAGGAACTCAATGTATACTGCCCGGTTTAACTCCGAAATGTCCTCGGAAGTCAGTCTTGACAGTGAGTCTGCTTGGGCATTTTGGTCTCGCGGTATGTGGCGGATGGCGAAATTTTTGAACTTAGCAGCTTCCATTTTCACGGCTTGGAGATACTGGGCCATTCTATCATCTTTCGCTCCATATTCTCCCAAGATATGATTCACAACTAATTGAGAATCGCTATGGACGGAAAGAGAGTCAACTTTGAGAGAGTGTGCCAACCTTATTCCTGCTAGGAGCGCTTCGTACTCAGCTTCATTGTTTGATGCCTGGAAATTGAAGCGGAGGGCGTACTCAATCACAAACTTTTTAGGGCTAATAAGTATAAGCCCGGCTCCGCTACTTCCTACCTTGGAAGAGCCGTCAACATAAAGGAGCCAAGGATCCGAAACTTCTGAAAGAATCAACTGCGGGGGGTTCTCCGGTATTGTGCACTCAACAACAAAATCTGATAAGGCTTGAGCCTTAATTGTTGTACGGGGTTGATACCGAATATCAAACTCGCCCAGTTCCACCGACCAGTTTACCAATCTCCCCGACGCATCAGGATTTTGGAGAACTTTACCCAATGGTTGATCAGTCAACACAACGATGTTGTGCGACTGGAAATATAGTCTCAATTTCCTCGCCGATGTGACAAGGGCAAGGGCCACCTTGTCTATTCGAGGGTACCTCGTTTCCACGTCCTGTAAGACCTTGCTCATGTAATAAACAGGTCTTTGCTTGCCTTCTTCCTCTCGGATTAAAATCGTGCTTACCGCTACTTCACTAACCGATAGGTATAAGAACAAGTTTTCACCAGTAACCGGTTTTGTAAGGAGCGGCGGGAACGACAAGTATTGCTTCAATTCTTCGAACGACCTGTGGCATTCTTCGGTCCACTCAAAATCTTTTGCCTTCCTGATAGCCTTAAAAAAGGGAAGGCATTTTTCGGCTGACTTGGACATGAACCTTCCCAAAGCCGCCACTCTTCCTGTAAGCTCCTGAACCTGCTTGATTGTCTTAGGCGACTTCATGGCATGAATAGCGCCTATCTTTTCTGGGTTTGCTTCGATACCTCGTTGAGATACCACGAATCCTAAGAACTTCCCTGATGCTACGCCAAACGCACACTTGAGCGGGTTTAGTTTCAAGCTCTCAGGATGTCGAAGGTTTCCTTGAGGTCTTTCACATGAACCTCGGCTTCCACACTCTTGACCAGCATGTCATCCACGTATATAATCCCCGTTCTGTAATAAAGGAGGTCTTGGGGATATCATCTACGCACATCTTTATCTGGTTGTACCCAGAATACGCATCCATGAAACTTAACAGCTCATGACCCGACGTTGCATCAATCAAAATGTCAATTTGCGGTAGTGGGTAGCTATCTTTTGGGCAAGCCTTGTTGAGGTCAGTGAAGTCGATGCATATCCGCCAACGGTCGCTCGACTTGGGTACCATCACGACATTAGCGACCCAATCAGGATACGATATCTCCTCAATGAATCCTGCTGTCAATAACTTGTCAACTTCTTCTTCGATTTTCACTTGTCTTTCAGGAGCAAATGTCCTCTTCTTTTGCTTGACCGGCTTCTTGAGCGGGTCAACATTCAATTTATGGGTGATCACTTCCGGATCAATCTCAGGCATATCGGATGCCGTCCAGGCGAAGATATCTGAGTAGGCTCTCAATAAATCCACAAGCTTGAGCTTGAGGTCGACTGACAGACCGGTTCCTATCCTTGCTGTCTTCTCTTGATTTCCCGGATATAATTCGATATGAATGAGGTCTTCAGCGGGCTTGCCTCTCTCGACTTTGGTCTCATCCCTCAAATCCTCTATCATGAGGATTTCTTTGGCTTTCTTTCGGCATGATGCCATGTAGCACTGCCGAGCCACCACCTGGTCTCCCTTTACTTCCCCAACTCCATTCTCCGTGGGGAATTTCATTTTCATGTGGTATGTTGATACCACCGCCTTTAATTGGTTTAACGCTGTTCGCCCCAAAATTGCATTATAGGCCGAAGGAACGCGTACCACCACGAAGTCTAACATCAGCTTAGCTTGGGTCGGAGGGGCACCCACGGTTACGGGTAATGTAATAATTCCCTCGCAAGCAATAGGATGGTTAGAAAAACCGTATAGGGGCGTATCTATCTTCCGTAAGCAGTCGGATGGGATGTTCATTTTTTGAAATGCTTCATAAAAAAGTACTTCCGCCGAGCTCCCATTGTCTACGAGGATTCTCTTCATGTCGAAGTTCCCTACCCGGAGTGTAACAACTAGGGGGTCGTCATGAGGTGTTCTCGTGTCTCCCACATCGTCATCAGAGAAGGATATTGTTGGGGCCGGTTCTATCTTCTGCTTCTTAATCGACGGCCCCATAGTTGTGAGGACTTTTCTTGCGTAAGCTTTTCGTCCATGTCCGGAAGAACCTCCTGCGGCGATTCCTCCCGCGATTCCTCCCGAGATAGTATGGATGACACCCGCATTTTCTTGCGCCTCTTCTCTTCCTGCTAAAGGAGTGGCTTCCCTCTTTTCATTTCTTCGATTGACATACCCTCGCAAGTGTTCGCGTTTCATAAGAGCCTCTATTGCACACTTGAGCGATTCACACTTGTCGGATGGCCATGGTCGTTGTGGTAACGGCACCATAAATTCCTATCTCTCTGACTGGGCCCCGATCTCATCATGTCTGGTCTTTCCAGTATCTCTTTATCCTTTATCTCATGAAGAATCTGCGATGGTCTAGCAGTCAATGGCGTCAGATTCTTCATGTCGAACATCTCTTTGGGGCGCCTTTCGTCCCTTCTTGAACGCTTAGAACCCTGTCCACCTCTTGGACTATTTTCTCGAGCTCCCTTTTCTTGCTCTTGTCCTTTGTGGGTTTCTAAGTACTCTTCGGCCTGGATGTACTTGTTGGCTTTATCCAACAAGGCGCTCATGCTTCGGGGGGGGGGGCTTTTATTTACCGCAAATGCAAACTTGGTTGTAGGACGAAGCCCGCACATAAAAGCTGTGTACTTTACCGACTCATCAAGGTTATCTATTTCTAATGTCGCCGCATTGAAGCGTCCCAAATACCGCGACAAGGATTCGTTCCTTTCCTGGACCACGTTGAGAAGACTTGCTGAATTCTTCCTCCGAGTTCGGCTGCTCACAAAATGTTTCTGAAACAAGTCAGACAGCTGGGCGAAAGAATGGATGGTCCTGGGTCGTAGAGACTTAAACCACGCATGCGCCGCCTTCCTCAAAGTGGTTGGGAATGCCCGGCACATGACGGCATCTGAGACCTGGAGGAGCAGCATATTTGTTTGAAACTAGTAGACGTGCTATCCAGGGTCTCCGCTCCCATCATATAAATCGCACTGCGGCATCCGAAAATTCGGAGGAAGTTTCGCCTTCTCAATTGTTTTGGACAGAGGGTATCCTGAGTCCTCCCTTGGGGGAGTGAATGCCTCCGGGCAAGGCCCAGAGATAGTTTTACGAGAAATTCGCCCTTGGGGACGCACTTTTCGTATCGAGCCATGAATTCGTCCTTGGGGACAATGCCTTTGGTTCGCGCAGCGTTGACCTCGAATTTCGCCGCCTACAACAGGAGGCGAATTCGTGCTGTTCTCTACTGACATCCCGTGCCGAAAACATGATCCACTTCTGGTGACATGTTTTTCGGTTTCTTGTTCTGGCTGATAGCTGGGATCAGTCTCTGATTTATACTTTCGACCATAAGCTTTTTCTGTAAGGTGGTTACCACACCTTTAAGTTCGTGGACTTCTCTGGTCAGATCCGCATTCGGAGTGTCAAACAGTTTTTTGGTCAGGCGATGGCGCAAGTCTCCCCTCTTTAAAAGAGGGGTCGGGGAACGAGTTCCCTGGGAGCTGTCAGTCGTCTTCGGGGTGACTGAAGTTACATTAATCCAGTCGTTACTAGAATGTTGTTGGGATGGTGTTGGTTGCCGACTTCTGCGGCGGGAGCCGCTTGATTTCGCTCGTCGATTTTGGATGGAGCGGCTGGCTGGGGGAGTGTCTGAAGGTGATTGCCTAGCCATGTTCCTTGTCGGTCCCACGGATGGCGCCAAAATGTTACTACTTAAATCTTGATCGGGACCACAGCTAGGAAATGAGCCTGCAAAATAGAAACACAGAGTGACCACCGGGGATGTTCTGGTGGAGGCGGCTCCGATGCTAAAGTCAGAACGACGCTACTAGGGTAGGATTCTGAATAGCTGAAAATGCACTGAGTGCTTGTGTGTGAACTTGTCTGTGTACCTGATGATCTGCCCAATATATAGGTCATTTCTAGACTCCTCTCTTCTTTAGAACTCTTTTCTGACTGATCCTTCTTGTAGAAGAGCCATGTTAGGACTCTTCCTTTAGCACTTGAGTCCTTAACGGCTTCTATCACCTCTCTTAGGTTCTATCCCGATACAGATTCGTTAGTCCACTCAGAGTCAAACATGCCACGTGTCATTAGTCGGTTGGGTGGATATATTTAGCCATATCAGTAACATTATCATTCTTCGCTAAGTGCTCTTCTGTATCAGATTCTCGACTCGATTTAACCTTTTCGAGAATCAGTCCTTGAGGATTAGTATTTTAATCAAATGTAGTTGAGGTTGTTGCTGTAGTACGTTAACCATATCGAAGACCAAGATGATTACCTAGAACACCAAGTTATTATGAGTAAAAGATATTCCTTGCTGGTGCACCAAGATGCCACGGGAGCCTCCAAATGCAGGTGGGAAACGCCACCCAGTGGTTAAAGGGTCAATACTAGTGGGAATGTGGGCATTGCACTTGGTTCGGGATGGCTTTGAACAAGGTTAACATGCTCTTTCTTTTAAGGTGGCTTATGGATTTTAAATTAACGTGTACAAGATGAAATAAGAAAGAGAAGAGGGCAAAGCACTCGATTTCTCTGTTAGAAAGAGCCTGAACCTAAGGAAGATGCAGGCATACTCAATTCTTATACCGAAGAAGTTTTAGTTATTTGCCTCATCATTCTATTCAAAGAATTGCAATGCAAAACTTAAAAACTTGAAAGTGTGAAGAATTTATCTGATGTGTCCAACATCTCAAAATGTAATGAATGAATCTCGTTCAAACACAATGTAACTTGAAAGTGTGAACAATTGTAGTTTTAGCAAAAAGTAGGTATATCTTTTATACGATGTTGATATCTTTTTTTTGTCTCATTTATGAAGTATGCATTAGCTCACTTTATAGGGCTTTACAACATATTTCATTAACTGGCCCAAGCTTAACTCCGGTTATTGAAGTTAAAAAGTTCCATGACTTTTGTTTAAACTTACTTAACCTCATTAATTAAGTGCAGCAAAAGATAGTTAAAAGGATATAAACTTCTTCCAAAAGACTTGGAATGTTACAATTTCGCTTTAACTTATCAATATTAACTAACAATCATCCTCTTGATTTTGCTATAAGTGATTCTGTTCTGAAACATCATGATACTCCGTCCATTGCTTTGAATCTCTTCCATTTGGCTTTTTGCTATTTTTGCAGTTAAATTCGATACTTACATGAAATCAAAAAGGCGAACTCCAACGGGACGGAGGTAGTATCTTGAAGTTTTCACTGTTTATGTGTGCTTCTAACTTGACCCCTCCCGGTCAAAATCCTAGCTCCACCACTCCAATAAAGACAATTGAATATCATCCAAGCACAAAAAGAACTAAGTAATATGTTAAGACGTTAATTACCTTGTTCAAAGCGCGCCAAACTTCGCTATGGTTTCGTCTCTTTATGAACTTGAGGAAACTTCACAATGGTTTCTTTAGTCTTTTATGAACTTGAAGCTGCAATAGTGATCATCAGCTCACTTAAAAACGAAGTTCTTCTGAAGAAACCAAATGTTACCTCAGAAAAAGTTGAATTGGATTCATTTGATCAAGGAAGCAGAAGCTTACCCTGGAGTCACCTCCGTGGCATAGTGATCTGTCTACCGCCAAGAAGAGATGAATTGGAAAAAAAAAGTGAGAGACAGGGTCTTGTAGAAGACGACCCAAATAAAAAATAAAAAAGTGCATACTCGGTCTAATTATGAATATCTCCCTTAAATAATGACATCGTTGAAAAATTCAAAATTACATCTCTCCCATTAAAATAAGAAAAAATTACTCATATTTCTTGTTTAAACTGTCTCAAAAAAATTGATCATTTATCAAACGTACCGTTAAGGGCACCCCCACACCTGATACATTTAGAGCGATAAAAATTTCCTGCATGCCGGCCAAAAGATCACTTATGTGAGCACTATCCACTTCTGTGAAAAGGGTGAGACGATACAAGTAGAATACATTCTTATTCGGACAAGACAAAATTTCGATAAGAAAAGGGGGTAACCTAATAGACACAGACAATAAAAGGTACATAAAGAGGTAATCAGTTTACCATAAACATGAAGATTGTGCGGGAAGAACCTGTGAGGTACAGTAAAAATGTTGACAGTTTGATATTTGGGTAGAGTAGTTGGAATAGTGGAGATAAAGAAAAAGTTTGGATTATACTGGGGTACGTACGTGGAGCGATTATTAACTGAAATGTAAAGTTTTAAATAATGACCTTGACTAATTTTATTTTAATTTTAAAATTAGCATATTATCTAGGTCTATAGTTGAAAGAAAACATCAGTTTAGGATGTTCTCCTTTAGTACTACTATAGGTACTGCTATCATAATTTGTCTTTTAAATATGACGATGTAGCGTTTTAACTGTAGACATTGTGAAGAAGGGAGGAGTTTGGCTAAAGTTTGAAAAGGACTATAACTAATTGAGTTCCTCGAAACAGAATGGTAATCCCTGAAAACGAATAAAATGAAAAGAATATGTGCAGATGTTAGATTATATATTAACATAAAAATTATCTTTTACTTATTGTCATATGTCTAGATTACTCTAGAGTTTCCTTAATTTTTATAGAATTCTGATAAGACATTGTACTCAGTTTTATTAAATTTGTCACTTAAAGAGTTCTTTTGCCGTATTTGTTAGTACAGTAATAAGTACACCCATTCAGCGACAAACGAACGGAAGACTTTAGGTACCAAATTCACACTCACCTAACAATAGTATAGCGCTAGGTGCATAGAATCTTGAAAGCGCATGTCTTCGTCTGACAAAAATGTCAGGCCGGTGGTTGGAAGGTCGAACTCGTTGTCTCGTTGATAATCTGATGTAATATATGCTTACTTGTCTTAGTCCCTTCAACCATTCACATTTTCTTGACTTAGTCCCTGATGTAATATATGCTTGCTTATCTTAGTCCCTTCAACCCTTCACATTTTCTTGACTTAGTCCCTGAATTTTTAATTCTGCTTTTGAGTCCTTGAACTCTTCATTTTTTGTACATTGGTCACGTTGTCACCTTTAAGCTTAGAGTTTGAGAGATGAGCAATCTTCCTTTCTTTCCCATTTTCATAGTGAATAGAATAAATAAACTAGAGTTTTTCTTATTATTTACAAGGGTAGGCACACTGCTTTTTCATATAGCCCGACTAATACACTTATGTTTATACAACCACATCAAAAATATATAAAATATAGAACAAAACGCATGTCTATGAATCTAACTCTTAATTGCACTAAAAGCAAGCTTGACTAAGGTAGCATTTGATGGCGTTTTTTTTTTAATTTTTTCTCTAGTTTTGTAAACTGAAGAAAAAAAAATCCGTTCGACAGACATTTTATGTTTGTTTTCCCCGACAGTTTTGAAAACTAGTTTTTAAAACATAACTGTTTTTTAAAACTCTATTTTGGAGTTTTGAATTTTCAGTTTTGATTTTGTTTTAATACCACCGCCACCGTCATTGTCACCTGCACCACCACCTGACAATGCCACCATCGCCACCAGTGCTTTTGGAGAGTTCTGAAAAAACATGGTAAATAAAAAATTCAAAATAAAAACTAAACTGATTTTCATTTTTATTTTTTTAGAAAACTGAAAACCAAAATTATAAATGATTTCAAACATACCCTTGTTTACCAAAGCATACTCAACTTCAAACTCGACTAACTCTGCTACCATTTCAAAAGTAGCTTCTAAAAAGACTATAAAAGCATGTTTAGATGAAGAATTTCAAAGTATCTTGTATTTTAAAAAATATTCATTATAAAACTCACTAATTTACAAATTTATGGAATTACAAATTTAGTATTTGTGTGTTGTTTTTTTAGATTGAGTATTTTATATGTGAATTTATATTTAAAAATCTGAACCTATACAATTTGATGGTGTATAGCTATAAACTAATGAGAGAGAGTTTTTTTTTATGCAAGAATCTACCTAAAATTATGGAGAGTTTTTTTGTGGAAGGGATTTGACAAATAACTTGTGTGGACTAGTTATTTCTAGAGAGAATTTTAGCACATCAAATTTCCTTTCCAAACCCCTCCTAAAATTTTGTAAATCTATCTTATTAATATTCAAATAAGGGATTTTATACAATGTATTTCAAAATCCTCTATAAAAGTGAAATTCACAGTTCAATTGTCTCATTCAAACATAAAAAAGATGTAACATAAATCGAGTACAGAGTAAAGCTGGTATAGAGAGAATGTCAATTTTCCCGTTTGAACTTCAACCAATCAAATGAGTTTATCAATACTCTCACTATCATGTCAGTAAGTTCCATTTGGAATTCTATTAATAGGTTTCCAACTCCATTACTCCCTAAGATTTTGCCCCCTCCCCCCGCCAGCTCTCTATCTCTCTCTCTCTCAAATTTATATCTATCTCTTAAATCTTGAATCTTTTCTTTATGTTGGACAAGATCAATATTTTCTTACAATTTAACAAACGTAACACCCCCCCCCCCCCCCCAACTTCATGCCCTGTACATACTATATATAGGTTTCGTCGTTTCACTGTCAAACTTCAAAAGGTGGGTTTCGTCGTTTCGTTTCACTGTCAGACTTCACGGGGGGTGGGTGTGTGTGGACCTCAACACATGAGTTATTCTCCTTATATGTCATTAATGTTATTACTTTTGTTTGTTTATTATGATTATTATTATTATTATTACTAGTATTATTTGACAAGGACTATCTTTTAACCGTTTAACAGTTCAATTATTTATTTGTTGTTAAAAGATTAGCAATTATTGCTAATTGAGTTCATCGCAATAGAATGGTACTCCCTTTAACGACGAAAATGGAAGTAGTATGTGCTGAGATTAATTTTGTCACTTTAAGATCTGTTTTGTCATTATTGTTAGTAATAAATACACTCCTTTAGTGACAAAAGGAAAATTTTAGGTATCAAATTCACATTTGCCTTTGCAATATTATCGCGCCAACTGCATAGAATCTTGATCCCGTGGCAAAGATAAGCTATATAAGCGTGCCTATAAACCCCCTTAATTGCAAAAAAATAATTTTCAAATTGAGATTGTGCTAATTCTATTTCGAGAACTAATTTCTAGAATTACTTCTTTGTCATTATTTAATTTTTTATTTGGTCTGAAACTTAATTTTTTATTTGGTCTGAAATTTTATTTTTATTTTCTACACCAAATGGTCCGACTCAACTCCGCTTTTTTTCAAAAGCGAATACATCTTTCTCTTGGTCCGAGTCTCCATTTGTACATCTCTTAAAAAATTCTCCAGCTTTTGTGTTGAACCAATTCAAATTATTGTTCATAAAGTCAACGGACGTCCTCAACCACTGAACCGATTTAAATTATTGCTGATAAAGTAAGCCCCGAATATCCTCATCCATTGAACTGATTTAAATTATTGCTGATAAAGTAAGCCACGGATGTCCTCATCCACTCAAGCCCCGGATGTCCTCATCCACTGAAGCCCCGGATGTACTCATCCACTGAAGCCCCGGATGTCCTCATCCACTGAAGCCACGGATGTCCTCATCCACTGAAGCCCCAGATGTCCTCATCCACTGAAGCCCCGGATGTCCTCATCCACTCAAGCCCCGGATGTCCTCATCCACTGAAGCCCCGGATGTACTCATCCACTGAACCGATTAAAATTCTTGCTGATAAAGTAAGCCCGGGGCCCGGATGTCCTCATCCACTGAACCGATTAAAATTCTTGCTGATAAAGTAAGCCCGGGGCCCGGATGTCCTCATCCACTTACTTTATCAGCAATAGTTTAAATCGGTTTAGTGGATGAGGACATGTGTTGACTTTGATTCCGAGTTTAACTTTCCTAATTTAGTCCTTGAATTTAACTTTGCTTCCTAGTCCTTGAACTCTTCAATGTTTCTACATTGGTCCTCTTTTTCAACTTTATGCAGAGAGTTTGAGAGATGAGCAATTCTTCCATTTCTTTTCGATCTTCAAAAAGAGAATAGTACAAAAAAAACATGATTTTCTCATTACTTATGAGCCTAGGCACGCACCCTACTTCTTGTTAAAGTCCAAATATTACACTGATGTTTATACAATCCTATCAAAAATATAATAAAATTTATAACAAAATGCATGTCTATGAGTCTAACTCTGAGTTGAGCTAAAACCAAGCTTGACTAGGTTAACCTAAGTATACTCAATTTAGAACTCGACTAGCTTCCCTACCTTTTCAAAAGTAGTTTCTAAAAAAGACCGTAAGATATTTAAGAAGATGTAATATAAATCTACTATAAAGTAAAGATAGAGCTGAGAGAATGTAATTTTGTCGGTTAAACTTCCACCAATCAAATGAATTTGTTAATTTTCTTTATTTTATGTCAATATGTCTCACTTAAAATTCTATTAATAGGCTTCCAATTCCACACATACATAGTCTCACTCTCTCTTTCTCTTTCCCAATTTTAAATTTTATATCTCTTCCTCAAATCTTGAATGTTTTATATATTTTGGACAAAATCAACATTTTCTCACAATTTAACAAACTAATAGTATCCCTTCTTTTTCTTCAAGTCCTATACATACTATATATAGGTTTCGGCCTTTGATTATCAAGTGACAAGGCACATATACATATCTATGTGTGTTTGTGTGAGTGTTCGCAAGCGTGCATGTGCATAATATTCTCATATTTTACGACTTTTATTGTTTTTTGGGCGGCTTTATTAATATACCTCAACACATGAGTTATTTTCATTATATGTCATTATTGTCATTCCTTTTGTTATTTTATTACGATTATTACTGTTATTATTTGGCAAGGACTATTACTTTACCCTTTTACATTTCACTTATTTATCTTTTGCTATAAAATTAGCAGTTATTATCAAAGTTCATTTTCAACAACAAAAGGTGATAGAAAAAATCTTTAAAAAAGAAAAGTGAAAATACCATTTTTATGGACTTTCTCAACGAGTATTCTAGCCGTTGTTACTCGTTGTGACTAGTAACATTATGAAAAACACAGCCAGGAGAATCTAAATCTAAAATGAACATAGAAGTAGCACCAATTACGTGGTTCTATTTTGAGAACTAATTCTGGAACTAACTAAAGGCCCTGTCATTACTTCATTTAATTGGTCTAAGATTTATTTCTATTTTCTATACTAATGGTCCAAGTCAACTCGTCTTTTTAATTGGAAAACATCATTTTCTTTGTCCGAGTCTAGTTATATAAATTATAGTTAATTACGTCATTGACCATTGAACTAGTAGGCATATTTCATTTTGACCACTGGACATCAAATTGTGTTAAAGTGACCACTGTTTTTTAAAATTTGTCTAAATAAGGTCATTCCGTTCAATAGAGCCTACCGGCATCCTGTTAACTCCCTTTAGTGAGGAGTAACCATGTCAATTTACCTATTATCTTCCCATGTTCTCATCCATCTCTTTTAGATCGTACGGCGGAGGAGACAGGAACGGCGACCGGTACTCGAACGACGACGATGAGTCGTCCAACTCGAGGTAGGGCAGCTCTAGAGCTTCCGACGAGTCGCGCATGCTGAGTCGGGACTCAGGTCCTTCTAGTGCTGACAAGATTGATGACTGGGGCGCTGCGAAGAAATCTACAATGTTTGGCGGTGGATTTGACAGGAGAGATAGAGGGGAGAGAGGAGGGCTTTTTGATTCGCAGTCTAGGGCTGACGAATCGGACAGCTGGGTATCCAACAAGAGCTTTGTTCCGTCGACTGGGGCCCGAAGATTCGGTTCTAACAGCGGGGGGTTTGATACTCACAGAGAAGATGGGGTTTTGAGTCTAACGGCGGTGGCGGTGGTGCAGATTCGGAAGATAGATGGGGGAAGAAGGAAATTACTGGTACCGGTGGCGCTTTCGATAGTCTGAGGGAGAGGCGAGGCGACGTTGGGGGAGGTGGGGACTTAGATAACTGGAAGAGGGAAGATGAAAAAGGGGAGTGAAAGTGGGGGTGGGAGACCGAGGCTAAATTTGCAGCCACGTAGTATGGTGGTAGATCAGCAGAGCGAGACAGCAGCGGCAGTGAAGCCGAAGGGGTCGAACCCGTTTGGGAATGCAAGGTCGAGTGAGGAGAACTTTAAGGAGAAGGGGCAGGACTGGAAGGAGGTGGATAAGAACTTTAGCGAGGGATAACCATGTTCTCTTAAAATCAAAGAAGAGGGAAGGACAAAGAGAGAGAGAGAGAGAGAGAGAGAGAGAGAGAGAGGAAACGATGTGTGTCTCTAAAGAAACGAAGGACATGTAGAGTGACGAATTTACCCTTCAAATTTAAAACTTAACGGATTTGTTCTTGACAGAACCTAATAGATGGACTTATTTGGACTAAATTTAAAAATCAGTGGTCACCTTGACACGATTTGATGTCCAGTGGTCAAAATGAAATATGATTAATAGTTCAATGGTCAATGGCGTAATTAACTCTATAAATTATCCGAAAAAAGTCTCAAGTTTTTTGTGTTGATAAGCCAACTCGTTGGTTTAAATTATTGCTAATCAATTACCCGAAAAGAATCTCAACTCTTTGTCCGAGTCTAGTTATATAAATTACTAATGGTCAAGTCAACTCGTGGTTTTAATTATTGCTGATAAGTAAGAGCGTCTCTTCGTCCATTGGGACATTTCAAATTGCTGCTGAGACAGTAAGCGACGTCTTTATCCAAGAAAACTGTCACTCCGGCGATTGGAAGGTCGAACTCGTTCTCACGTTGAGAATTTAATAAAATCTAGGATATATTTATCTTAGAGTGTTTGGCATTGATTTTTGGATAATCAAATCTGATTTAATTTAAATTTAATTAGACATGTGGGTGTCTAGTAAAAAAGAATAAGAGATTTAATATATCTTAAGAAACTGAAAACTAATTTAATCAATAATCCTGAAAAGTGAGGATTATAATCAGTTTTAACCTTCTGATTTGCCATATTATCCTCATATTTTAAAAAAATGACATCCCACACCTTTTAACTAATTATTAGGTATGACTAGTTTTTGTGTGACAAGCATTAATGTAAGATTGTGAGTGTTTTTAATTTAAAATGAGAAGTAACAACTTTTGGAGGTGGGCGAAGATACCTTATTCCAGAATATATTTGTATATTATAATTATTTTACAAAATAAAGTGATGTTTTCGTTACTTTACTAATTAAATAGATTTTTGGAACTTATTTATAAGTATTATCTATGATCATTTTGTCATAATAAAACTAATTTAAGCACTTTTATTCAATTACCTTTTGTAGCTTTAAAGTAGTTTGCAATTCCTTTTTTCCAACAGCAAACCGATTCCTCTTAAAGTAGATTAAATCATATTTGAAAATTTTATTAAGATTTCAACTGAAATCTATTTTTGAGAACCAATCTCAAACGGGCTCTCGTTCTTTGAACCAATCATCATTTTTATGCTTTACTCCTTGAACTTTTAACTTTGCTTTTTGAGTCCTTGAACTCTTTCATTTTTTGACTTTGGTCCTTTTGTCGGTTTTAAGTTTAGAGAGATGAGTAGCTCTTCCATTTCTTCTCTCTCTGTGGCGTGTGTGAACTCGTCTTGTTTGCTTCGAGTAGATGAATTAGGGTTTCAAATTTGGTAGAATTAGGTCTTGGGAGGGCAAATTGGCGATTGAGGGGAGATGATAAAATCAAGCGCAAATGTGATGGTGGAAGCGCAAATACATACGAGCATATGGATGAGATCTCCATCCAACAATAGATCAAAAACAACTGGCTACAAGAATCCAAAACACCACAAGGAAAACATCAAGTCCCTCCAAAGAAAAATCAAGCGCATTTGCGCATGTCTTCATGCATGGAAATGATTCAAATTGTCTTCATCCAAGAAAAATCTCATGTCCATGGTTGGAAGGTCGAAGTAAAAAAAAAGAATCCAATTATTGTCATGAACATACTCAAATTATTGTTGACAATGTAAACCGCATGTCTTCATCCATGGAAACGATTTGTCTTCATCGATATCCAAGAAACGAAGTCGTTGTCTCGTTCAGAATTTAAGATGCTATATTGTTCTTAGTCCCTTGAACCATTCACATTTTCCAGTTTTAGTCCTTGAACTCTTAATTATGTTTTTGAGTCCTTGAACTCTTCATCTTTTGTACTTTTGGCATTTTTTCAGCTTTAAGTGTGGAGACATGCATGAGCAGTTCTTCCATTTGTTTTTTATTAACAAGGAGGCTATTATAAATAATCAAGTGTTGACTCTTTTAGTTACAGTAGCAGGCACCTACTTCTCGATGAAGTCCAAACTTACTTATGTTTATACAATCATATCGATAATATAATAAAATTTAGTATAAGACATAGATCTGAATTTGGTTAGATTGGCGGAAGATCAAACAACATTTGACCTATCAACCAGCTCCATCGTAGTTGAACCTGTCCAAGGTGTGAAACTCCAAGTTACGATAGATGATAAGATGCATCGGAAGTTGGGGGAGCTAGTCTAAATATCGTGAATATTTTTGACATTGGGAGCCAATGGAGGACATACGTACGCCATAAAGATTCGAAGGAGCTGAGATGTGACAAGACGAAATAGAAATGGAAATGGAACGGGGGATGTATGAACTAAGCAGGCGTAATTAATGCAACATGGACCCAACCAACGACGCAATTGCCAAGGCGTACAACGCAAAAGTATCAATTATTCTTAGAAGTAATATTGAAAGCATTGGGAGAGAAAGAAGCAAAAAATTAGCTATCCTTTATTAAATTTCACTTTTTTTCTAAATTCAAATCCGTATTTCATGGCAAAAGATGACTAACTCTCATCAAAGGCTTTACACCAAAAACCATGCAGGAGAGGCGAGGAATTGTTAAGCTGGTTAAAGTTTCTATCATTCTTGAAAGATGAGCAAACGCGGGAGTAGCTAACTCAATTCCATGTTGAAACCGTTAAATCAGGAATAGCTAGCACAATTACCTCAATCCCCTCACATACGTTTTGGCCCCATTTTCAATCGTCAAAACTAGTTTTAAAATACCAATATATGGCTTTTTAGCGACACACAAGGGGGTAAAATTAAATTTTCATCTTACAGTTATTCACTGACAAACACACACCCTTTTCGCCTTATTCATTGTCAAGAGGCAAAATGCCCAACTTTTTTCATTGTGAAGAGATAACACTCGGTAAACAGTACACGAGATCCCTCTGATTCTCTATTTCTCCCTTTATTGGTCATGTAATTGAACACATCTGAATGAATTCGCTGGCCAAAGCCTCAAACCACCACTGGAGAGCTACCTCTTCTTTCGCTGCCACCCACCGCTAATTTTTTGCCAACACCTACGAGAACTACTAGTCCCTACAACGGACCACTTACTAGTTGCTATTCTTCATCTATTGCTTTCTATGCGATTAAGAAACATACACTTTCACATAATGATGTGTAAATGCTGATCCGACTCCAAAAAATGAGCTAACACACTACGGTCTCGCACTAATCCAAGATGAAGTGCGTCCGTTCAGTTTTGGAAAGAGATCATTAATATCTTAACTTTACGGACCAAAGCTTAACTACAAAAGTTAATGTTTGGTCACAGAAGATGCTGGAGTCAAAAATCAAAATACAACTAGGTTTTGGATATGACTGAAAAGGAGAAGAAATTCTTCGATTAAAATATGGAGATTGAGGTGAAGTGAACGTTTACGGATACGACTTTCTTGGTTTTACGTGCACTTGCATTGTTGTTTGCCTTTATGTTTTCCTTGAGTGCATTTTTGGGCTGGCTCAATGTGTCGATATGCCAAACCTCACGTAGTTTTAGGTATATTTCAAACCTTATTTTCGTTGGACGTAATTAAACCCTACAAAATTTGGTCAATGATGAAAAAAATAGGGATAATACCATTTTACTCTTCTGAACTATCCCCGTTTTGTTATTTTGGTTCCTGAACTTTAAAATTTGTTAAATCAGTCCATGTACTTTGCATCGTCATTAATTTAGTCCCTCTGTTAGCATTTCTGTTAAAACTCGGGGAGATCTCAGTAAAATAATGGAAAAATATGGTATAATACCATTTTAGTCCCCTGAAATATCCCCGCTATTTTATTTGGTCCCTGTACTTTAAAATTCGTTAAATCAGTCCCTATACTTTGCATCATCATTAATTTAGTCCCTTCGTTAGCATTTCTGTTAAAACTCGGGGGTATTTTAGTCAAATAATGAAAAATTATTTCATATCTCTTCCATTTCTGCCTTCCCCCAACCCACACCACCCCCCTCCCCGTCGCCTTTCCACCATTGCTACCACCACCATAAATCAACCATCACCACTAGCTGTTCGATCACGACCATTCTCAGCCACAAGAAGACCTGTTCATCATACCTGCCATTAACCCCCCACTCTCCCCCATTCTTCTTCCCCCATATCTGCTGCGACCACCGTAAATCAACCATCACCGCTTCCGCCTTTTCTCTAGCAATTGGTGGAATGCATAAGCCCTCCATAGAGATGGGTGACCTTCCTGGGTTTCCTTTGCAGATTCACGTCATTTTTTGTTGCAGATCTGAGACTGGAAAGAATTGGGTGGGCTTCCTAGTTTCCTTTGCTGTAATTGGGGTGTTGGTGTTGGGAGGGAGGAGGAAGGGTATGTTAAATCAGGTAAGGGATGTTCCATGTGGTGAGTCATATGTAATTGTAGTGGAAGATGATTGATGGGTTTAGTTTTAAAGGGATGAAATTTGGAGTTCATGATTTTGGTGGTGGCTGTTAGGATGGAGAAGAGAGGGAGGAAAGGAAGACGGGGAAGGGAGAAGAGAGAGAAAGGTAAGGGGGAGAGGTTGAGGACTATAAGGGTAGGGCTTGACTGAAATATTCCTAAATTTATAACAGAAATGCTAACAGAGGGTCTAAATTAATGACGATGCAAGGTACATGGACTGATTTAACGAATTTTAAAGTATAGGGACCAAACTAAAAAAGCGGGGATAGTTCAGGGAACTAAAATTGTATTATCCCATATTTTTTCATTATTTGACTAAAATACCCCCGAGTTTTAACAGAAATGCTAACAGAGGGACTAAATTGATGACGGCACAAAGTACAGGGACTGATTTAACGAATTTTAAAGTTCAGGGACCAAAATAATAAAACGAAAATAGTTCTGGAGAGTAAAATGGTATTATCCAAAAAAATACAAAGGAACGTGTCGTGTAGGTGTCTAGTAGAAGTAAGTTCATCAATAGCCATTTGCAGCAACGACCCTTCTTTCTTTGTTTCTCTTCTCCTTCCCTGCCTTTAACACCCTGTTTGTGAAGTTTGGAGGGTCTGTTTCTAATCCTTTTCTCTTCTTCCCCTTTGTCTTCCTTTCTTTTCAATCAAAACTCATAGACAAGCTGATCAGCCGTTCCCCTCCCTCATCATAAGGCAATCAGCATAATGAGCGAAGCGAACAAAGCGTTGCTGATTGGAGACCTCATTCCCCAGAACAGGTAAACACTGTATTATGAACATTGGAGTTGTGATGGGATTCTAGTCTATGTATGTTTGTACAACGCTGGTCAATCTGCATATCT
Source organism: Escallonia rubra (assembly GCA_033065855.1). Taxonomy (NCBI): domain Eukaryota; kingdom Viridiplantae; phylum Streptophyta; class Magnoliopsida; order Escalloniales; family Escalloniaceae; genus Escallonia; species Escallonia rubra. The sequence continues at coordinate 146,381 of JAVXUO010000626.1, read as the reverse complement.
AAGTAAGAAGCGATTTCTTCCATCTTCTTGAACCCTGAAGCATGCGACTGTCTTAGTTTAAGCATTTGACGTGAATCTATCAAGCATCTGTTGGATTGAGGAATAAGAAATAAAAATTAGAGTTGTCGTTCAATTCTCCCGGAAACTTTCTAGTGACGCAGGGAATTTTACGACAAGGTTTTGGCGATTCTGGCGGTCCGACAACGGCAGGTGGTGGTCCGTCCATACAGTTCGGTTGCGTGTGGAAATGGTCCGGCGATTTTCCCGCCGAGTGTGGTGGTTGTCGGATGGTAGCATGACTGTGGGGCCCAGTAGTTGGTTTGGCTCTAGAATTCTAAATTTTAGCTGGAGGCCTAAGAACAGGAAATACCAAAGCACTATAAATTGAACTTAATTATTCTGTGGCTAAAGGCTATTCACATGACAGCATAATAACAAAATTATTTTGGGAATTATTCGGCATAGCGGATCATTCAACCAAATCTCTCATCAATGTATTCTGATGAAAACGCGGATGGAACCAAGTCTAACTTTGTTTTTTTGAGGAAAAAAAAAACATCATCCACTACATTACCTAGTGTACAATGATTTTGACCAAAATGTTTCGACGGTATTTAATGAGTCGAAGGGTTTCGCCGATAAATATGTAGGCAGCATAGTAAATTTCATCATTCGCCACATAATGTAGCGGATGACGAAGTTTACTTAAAATATATATAGATCTAGCTTTGTCCATCTGCAATGGATGGATGGCCAGATGGCGCTGTCAACTTACCTTAAGTTGCGAGCGCGTGCAATAGATCATCTTCCTATATATATAAGCACGTATGAGCTTAAATAATTAATCTGTTTTTTCCTTAAGATACCCTTCTTAAATTGAAGTCTTCGTAAAAGATTAGTAGTGATTAAGGGTATTTTTGGTTTAAACCTTTTTTTTTCATTAAATACCATTTTTGAATTAAAGTGTTAATAGAAAATGAGAGTGTTTTTTACTTCTCATAGGGTATTAATCTTCTTTCCTCAGACACCCTTGCTAGAATATATACTTTTGATTTGTTAGGGTTGTTTTGACTTTTACTAAAAAAAAAACCTTATGAAAATCCTATAAAATCACCGTTCAACTCCTGCATGGCCTCTGATTACCGAAGAAATTCCTAACAAAACCCATCGCATACATTACACGTTAAAACTAAACTACCTTAGAACTACTTCATCTTCTCCATAACGTTCGATAAAAGAAAACAACTTGCAGATTTTTATAGCCTTTTAGAAAAAATAAATTACACCTCAACTAAATTGAATATTTTTTAAAAAATTTAATCCTTTTTTAATTTTGTATTTCATATTTGTATGTTCATGCATATTCTACATACATGAATTATTGTGAATTTGTTTAGATTTCAATACAAACATATTAGTAAATTGATACAATCGTAAATTTAAAGTTTAATTCTAGATTTTATATATGGATATATTGATAAAAGAAAACTATCATAAATTTAGAGTTTTTAAAAAAAAAAAATTAAATGCATAAGAATTGCTACATCACATTATTCTGCTCTCAATTATAATTTGAGCTTATGACAAGTAAATAATCCTATGTTCATATTAGAGTAATTGAAATATCCTTATTTGCATGACATCATATTCTTCATATAGTTATTGTCTTTTTATGGTTCACTTACCCTAATATCATATACTTACATGATAAGGTAAAATGAGAGAGAATAAGTAGATGAAATTAAACACACAGAGAGAGAAAGGGAGATGAGTTGAGAATTGACAGATATTCCCATGCCAAAAAGGCATGTGCACAGCACATGCGAACTTAACGTCCGATTTTAAATGGATGTCCAATTTTGGACTCGTTTGTAATGATTTGTCAAGGTTAGGGAATATTATTGCAAAAGTTACAAATACGGGGAGCGACTTGTAAAAACGTGTCAACTCAGGGGATAACTTTGTATTTAACCCTAGGCAAAATGACAGATCTACCCTTGCCAAAATGGCATGTGCACAACACATGCGGACTTAACGTCCGAATTTGAACGGCCATCCAATTTTGGAACTATTTACAATGACTTTGTAAACCTCAAGGACCATTATTGTCAAAGTTGTAGATACGGGAAGCGAAGTGCAAATACGTGTAAACCTTGGGAGACAGTTTTGTATTTCATATATTTATGTGGATGCATATCCTACATATTTGAATTATTGTGCATATATGTAGATTTGAGTGCAAAAACATTAGTACATTGATACATCGTAAACTTGGAACTTAATTCTAGATTTTAAATACATTTGTATAAGAAAGCTATCATAAAACGGGAGTTTTTTTAGAAATTTTAAAATGCATAAGAATTGCTACATCATACGGAGGACTATTCTGCCTTTAATTATAATTTGAACTTGTGACAAGTAAATAATACTATGTTCATACTAGAATAATTGGAATACCCTTATTTGCATGATAACATGTTTTTCGTATTGTTATTATCTTTCTATGGTTCACTGTAATCCCAGAATACTATATACTTACATGATAATATGTTCTTCATATGGCTATTGTCTTTGTATATCGGACTCTTATAAGTGATAGAATTAGATAAAATGCAATTGATAATGACTCCAACTTATTTGAGCCAAAATTACTAATATTCTTTTAGCCTAAAAAACTCTCGACTTATGCACAAGGGTTAAATGATTGAACATTATTTTCTTCAAATACTATTTTTAAGTCTAAAAGGTTTCTAAATAGTGAGAGTGCTTATAACTTTTAAGAAGGTGATGCTAAATTACAACTTTTTTTGGCTAACTTTAGATATTTTGTCAATAAAGAGGTTAAAATTTCACTATTGCATCTCTTAGTGATAAAAGACTATGAATACAACCAAAACAGGTGAGGATCTGACCCTCAACAAATAAAATAATCTCAAGTGTTTAATGACTAAAATTTAGAGTACTATATAGATTTTTTTAACTAGGAAGTAGAAAAAAGAAGGTAACATTAAAGTTAAGTGTAGTTTTAGACAAGTTGTACTCGAAATTTGAAATTTGAGCTAGAAAATTTTGAAAAAGGGCTTACTCTGCTCCTTAATCTTTAATTAAGATATACATGCAAATTATACTTCAATAGACTAGACTAATAGGAAGTAGAAAAAAGAAAGTAACATTAAGGTTGAGTGTAGTTTTAGACAAGTTGTACTCGAAATTTGAAATTTGAGCTAGAAAATTTTGAAAAAGGGCTTACTCTGCTCCTTAATCTTTAATTAAGATATACATGAAAATTATACTTCAATAGACTAGACTAATACCTAAAGACCATAATTGTAGGGATTATTTTGACCACCAACAATCCTTAAAAGCTATAGCTACTAGATTTTTGCTTAAGTAATTGATTCTTTCATATGTGCCCTACTAGATCTCTTTAGTTTATTTGATTCTGGATTTTAAAGATGCAAAATAGAAGCTCCTAATTCTTTTAGTAGTACAAACTTTTTTATACATTTATTAGTCAGAACTCCTTCCGTTAGACACTTTACTTTCGACAATTCTTTTTGGATAAATTATTGAACTTTTATTTATATCATGTTTTAATTCAAACTTATCCTCATATTCACTTCTTGTAGTTATATACATGCCATAGAAATACATTACAAGAAGTTGGACCGCTCAAACATATACAGTCGACGTTAATTGATTTTGAAATACTTTTTTCACTTCTATAAGTGTAATGTCAAACTTGTTGTGTTCCTTGAGAGTTAGATATTTGTGAAGGATGTTTGAAACTGATTTCAGTGTTAGTGTACTTGGGGTAGCAAGATATATAATAGAACAATCATAATTCTTTTTAACGGAAACTTGATGTGACAAAAGAATAAGTATGTTAATATCGGTGACAATTGACATTAACAACTCGGGTTTGAAAATAAAACCATATGTTGTGTAACGAACTTTCCGCTACTTTAAGCCTTTGGTTAGCGGTTAATAACTGATTTAATTATAATAACCGTATCAATTATTTTTAATTATGTTTTTCACCAAGATTTATAACATTTTATTTTTTGAATTACTGTATAACGTGCAAAGCACGTGATCCTTACTAGTTAGAATAAAAAGACCGATCACAAAAAGAAAAATTGTTCAGTTGTAGTCATTGAGGGAACGCGGTTGGGTCCCATTCTCATGCTTATAATTGTTACGGTATTAGGATCTACAATGATCAATATTGGATAACTCTTTATTAATGCCATAAACAAGCCATTTCCTAAAGAGTTTTGTAAACCTTAAGCGTTCGTATGGCAACTGGCCGCCACCCAAAAAGTTTGCCCCCTGCTATAAGATGCGTTTTAATACCATGAAAAAGCATTTCTAGGGGTTTTGGGTGAATTTACCACTCACAGTAATGACGGCCCTAGGAAGGATTTCAAATGAAACCTTGGTGCTATTTTGAAGTTTCAGCTCTTGCACTAAATTGCCCCTTCCTGAAGCTGTGGATGTTGCAAGAAAAAAAGAAGTCCTTTTTGTTCATCCTCGCGTTTGACTTTTATTGAAAAATATTGACTTCAGTTTTTACATACAGATTCTGAGCTTCTCAATGGCTGCGACAGTAATTATTCCAGCAGGTGCTGCTGTAGTGACAGATTCAGTGCAAGCAGGGACGGCATTAAGGGATCCAATGGAGGAAAACATTATGAAGTCAAAGGATTTAAAGGAGATCTATACCGCTCTGGAAAAGGATATGAGAACCCTGATCGCCACAAAGGACGATCTTCATACTGAAGTCCAGAAAAATAAGAGAACCGAGATGCCATCTAAACTTCATATCAACTGGATTCGGAATTTCAACGAGCTTGAATGTGAAGTGGAAGAATTAAAGAAGAAGTATGAAACAATTATTAAGAAGTCAAAAATATTTAATTATGGGTCACGTAGAAGACTCAGGAAGAAGATGAAAACAAAGTACACAGAGGCACATGATCTTTTGGATCGTGCCAAACGGTTGGAAGTCTTTCTAGTCGAAAAAGAGCCCGAGTGTGTTGTGAAGGTGGATGCACCCGACATTGAAGCATTCCCAGCACTTCAAGGTCCACTTGAGCGTATACTGGACCTGTTAACAAAGCCCAACATTACAGGGATCAGAATAGTTGGAGCAGTTGGGATTGGAAAAACTACTGTAATGCAGAATTTGAATAACAACGAAAAAGTTGCTGAGATGTTTGAGATAGTAATTTGGGTGAAGGTCTCCACAGAGGACAGTAAGGAGAATCTGAGCACGGAGGATCTACAACAGACTATTGTGCGAAGACTAAAGCTGGATATGGGAGGCATCAATCGTGTTGAGGATGTTGCCGACAGAATTAGAGTGGAGTTGGAGGGTAAAAGGTATTTGCTACTTCTTGATGATGTTAAGAGAGATCTCGACTTACGTGGAATTGGAATTCCGCAAAATGAGAACGGTAGCAAGATAGTGTTGACAACGATGCTGGGTCATATTTGTTCCTCGATGGTGAACAACAATGTAAAGGTGGAAAAGTTATCTCCCGATGAAGCGTGGAACATGTTTCAAAATGTTCTGAATCGCTCAGATCTTAGTGATAATCCAAACGTCATGGGGTTTATGGACCTCGTAGTCAGATGGTGTGATGGTCTTCCACTCATGATAAGAATGACAGCTAGTGCATTTAAAGAGAGAGACACTGAGAAGAGGTGGACCGATGGTTATGAAGGCTTAAAGAAGTGGGCCCCACGGGGAGATGATGCCATGAAAGAAATGTACAAATCGTTGAGTTTCTGCTTTGAATATTTGGACGACAACCAAAAAAATTGCTTTTATTACAGTGCACTGTATCCGGAAGACAGTAATATATATATAGATCGTCTATTGGACTGTTGGGCAGCTGAAAATTTACTTGGTAGTGACGACGATGGAGAATACATGCGTGTCACTGGACGTAACGTACTGGAGCATCTTATAAGCGTTTCCTTAGTCGAGGAAAGTAAACCTCTGGAAGGTAAACCTCCGAAATATGTTAAGTTACACAAAGTGATCCGGCAAGTAGCATTGGATAACTTGCTAAAAAGTACTGAGCACGAATATTTGGTGAAAGCTAGTAAAGCTTTACGAAAGCCCCCAGATGTAGAAAACTGGGGGAAGAAGAGGTGGATCTCTTTAGTTGACAACAAATTGGAAACATTACCGGATCTTCCAGATTGTTCGTCGCTTTCCACACTTTTTTTGCAGAAAAACTCGACCTTGAAAATCATCCCTGCTAATTTCTTTGAGAATATGGAAAAGCTCTTAGTTCTAGACTTACATTGTACAGGAATAACAACGCTACTACTTTCTCTATCATGGCCGAAAAAACTTAAGGTACTTTATCTAAATGGTTGCATTGGTTTGGTGGAGCTTCCTCCTGAGATAGGACGACTCCAAGATCTCGAAGTTCTTGATATTCGCAGAAGTGGAGTAAAAGATTTGCCAGATCAAATCAAGGGCTTGAGCCGTCTGAGGCGTTTGCTATTATCTTTCACTAGTTCCGGAGATGAAGAAAAAAAACAAGCTGTGGAATTCAACCGCAACGTGATTTCCAAGATTTCTGATTTGAAAGAGTTGGTCATTGATGTGGAATCACTCCAGCACCTCTGGAACGGGATGCTAAATGCCATCATTGAAAATGTTCATAGCTGGACAAAGCTAGCAACTTTTCAGCTTTGCTTTCTAGACGGGGTTGTCGATATCATACAAGTAAAGGATGATACTCTAAAACTTTGTATACCCGAAGAAGCTAATCTTGAAAGCTTTGTTAGGAAATTAGATGACTTCGACTTCTTCGACTTCGACTCCGGCATTTTTCAAGTTTCCATTGGTTGGAGGTCTCCAGAATTTCCCATTCCTAAGTCTTGGCCTTACGAAAGCTATGTAAAATATTGCAGTGGGGAAGGCGATCATCTAGGGGTTTCTAAGTTACTTGCTAAAGCTGGTGCACTGATATTGGTTAATCACAATGACCTTAAACATCTACACAGCTCTTGCAGTCCAAGCGGTCTGAATGGGATCCAAGGTTGTTTAATTGAAAGTTGCAACAAAATTACAACGATTGTGGATGGTAATCGTACAAACGAAAGCCCAATACTTCCCAACCTGGGTAAGTTGTACATCAAGAATCTGTTAGAGTTGGAAAGCCTCTGGGTGGGTCCTGTGCAGCAGGGGAGCCTTGGCAAATTGCAGACTCTTGTTCTAAGTGGATGTCGAAAATTAACCAGAATCTTCTCTCGTGGTATAATTGAACAACTTACCGAGATCCAACATCTGGAGATTGAGAAGTGCCCTGAAGTCCAAGAGATAATAATTATGGAATATGAGAACATAGGACTAGGACCGCGTGTTCTCCCACGGCTAGTTGAACTCATACTTGTTGACATGCCAAAGTTGAGAAGTATTTGGTCAGATGACTCGCTAGAATGGCCCTCTTTGGAAAGGCTGCAGGTACATGGGTGTCCCGGGTTAAATAAATTACCTTTCAGCCAACATAATGCGATGAAGCTGAGGTCGATCGAAACAGAGGAAAACTGGTGGCAAGCATTGCAGTGGCGAACCCAGGAGGTGAAAGAACGATTCCAGCGGCGGCAAACCCAGGAGGTGAACGAACGATTCCAGCTGTATCACACGGACAGGTAATATATTTGTCTTCACCAATTTCATTATCCCATGGCTGTTTTGACAAAAATCAAACCCTCAGATTTGATTTTTTATGAAGAAACTGTCTGCCGCAAATGCCTAGACATGTAGGAACCTTTCATTTAGACCTGATCCTCTTGATGAGTATTTTCCAACTTTATGTTAAGAATTATTTTTTTCCTGAACGATTAAAAGTCGTAGATGCCTATATATATATATATATATATATAAAAGCAAGTACGAGCTTAAATGGCTAATTTTTTCTTTTCTTAAGAATTAAGATACCCTTTTTAAGTTGAAGTCATTTTTACAAGATTAAGAGTGATTATGGGTATTTTTTACTTAAAACATTCTTTTACCATTAAATACCCTTTTTGAATAAAAGAGTTATTAAAAAAATGATGGTGTTTTTGATTTCTCATAGGATATCAAGCTTCTTTCCTAAAATACCCTTATTAAATATGTTTTTGTTAGAGTTAAGGGTTGTTTTGACTTTTGACTTAAAACTTCTTTTATTTTTTATTTTTATTGAACCTTTTTAAAGAGGTGTGAAAAATAAGGGTGTCTTTAACTTCTCTAGAAAATCAAGTCTTTTTTCTTAAAATACCCTTATTGGAATATATGTTTTTGTTGAAGCTAAAAGTCGTTTTTGACTTTTATGAAAAGAAAAAAGAAAAAAAAAACATATTAAAATCTGTAAAATCAACCTTGAACTCTTGCATGCTCCATGATTACTGAAAAAATTCCTATGAAAACCTACCACCTCCATACGCATTAAAACCAAACTACCTTAGAGCTATTACATCTTTCTATCAATTTTAATAATAATAATCTATATCTATACATATATAAAAGCACGTATGACTTAAATGACTAATCTTTTTTCTTTCCTTAAGATATCCTTTTTAAGTTGAAGTCCTTTTACAACATTAAGGGGTTTACAAGATTAAGGGTGATTAGGGACGGTTTTTTACTTAAAACATTCTTTTTCCATTAAATACCCTTTTTGAATAAGAGAGTTATTAAAAAAATAAGGGTGTTTTTGACTTCTCAAGGTGTACACCATTCATCCCAATATGCACATGCAAAACATGTGATCCTTAAAATACCCTTATTAAAAGATATGATTTTGTTATAGTTAAGGGTTGTTTTGACTTTTGACTTAAAACTTCTTCTCTTTTTCATTAAAACCTTTTTAAAAGGGTGTGCTATTAAAAAATAAGGGTGTCTTTAACTTCTCTAGAACATCAAGTCTTTTTTCTTAAAATACCCTTATTGGAATATATGTTTTTGTTAAAGCTAGAGGTCGTTTTGACTTTTATGAAAAGAAAAAGAAAAAAAACGTATTAAAATCTGTAAAATCACCCTTGAACTCTGGCATGCTCCATGATTAGTGCAAAAATTCCTACGAAAACCTACCACCTCCATCCACATTAAAACTAAACTACCTTAGAGCTATTACATCTTTCCATCAATTTTAATAATAATAATAACAACAACAACAACTTGCAGAGAATAAAAGTTTCCATAGTCTTTTAGGATAAATGCAATATACCTATCTAAATTGAATATTTTATAAAAAATTCAATCTTTTTAAAAAATTTACATTTCATAATGTATATTGATATGTATACTACAGATTTGCATTATTTTTTATATATGTAGATTTCAAAGGCATATTAGTACATGGAAACAATCATAAACCTGAATTTTAATTCAAGATGTTGAATATGTATTTATTGGTGTAAGGAAGCTATCTTAAAATTAGAGGTACCTAAGATTTTCTAAATGCATATGTAATATTGACTAGGGTTAAATGACTAATATTATTTTTCTCTTAAGATGCTTTTTCTAAATTGAAATCTTCATAAAAGATTAGTGGGGTGTTTTTCACTTAAAACTTATTTTTTCATTAAATACTCATTTTGAATTATAGTGTTAGAGAGTGTTTTTTACTTTCTTGGATATCAAGTCTTTTTCCATCAAATACTCTTATTAGAATATATGAATTTAATGGTTGTTCTGACTTTTATTAAGAATAGAGGAAAAGAGCTCCTATGAAAATCATAAAAAATCACCATTGAACTCGAGCATACTCTCTGATTACTAAAAAAAATTCAATCAAAACCTATCGCCTCCATTCATGTTAAAACTACCTTAGAGCTATTACATTTTTCCATCAAATTTGATCCCAAAACAAAAAAACAAAAGAAAACAATATTTTTTTTTTTGTTGAGAATAAAGATTTCTTTAGTCTTTCAGGAGAAATATAATATACCTAAACTAAATTGAATATTTTGTAAGAAACTCAATCTTTTTTAATTTTGTATTTCATATTTGTATATTGATGCGTATACTACAGATTTGAATTGTTGTGCATGTATACAGATTTCAATACAAACATATTAGTACTTTAAAACTACTGTAAACCTGAAGTTTTTCTAGATTTCGAATTGATGTAAGAAAAATATCGTAAAATTGGAGTTTTTTAAGATTTTTTCAATGCATATGAAATCCTGGTTGGGGTTAAATGACTAATTTTTTTCCCCCTTAAGATTCCGTTTTAAATTGAAGTCTTCATGAACAAAAGTGGCGATTATGGGTGTTTTTAAATTAAAATAATTCTTTGTCATTAAATACATATTTTGAGTTAGAGTGTTGTTAAAATGTTTTTGATTTTTTTTTAGGATATCAAGTCCCTTCTCCTAAAATACCCTTATTAGAATATATGCTTTTGTTAGAGTTAAAGATTTTTTGACCTTTACTTTTAAAAAAGAAAAAAAGTTCCTAAGAAAATCTTATAAAATCACTCTTGAACTCCCGCATGTTTTCTGACTCCGGAATAATTTTCTATCCACCTACCACATCCATTTACGTTAAAATTAAAGTACCTTAGGGCTATTACATCTTCACAATCAAATTCGATCAAAGAAAACTATTTGTGGATACTAGAGTTTTTTATAGCATTTTAGAAGAAATATAATATAGCCAAACGACATTAAATTTTTGTCAGAAAATAATTTTTTTTAATTTTGTATTTCATATTTTCATATTTTAAAATACGGACATATTGGTGTAAGAAAACTATTGTTAAACTAGAGCTTTTAAAAAAATTTAAATGCACAAGAATCTCTAGATCTTAACATTCTGCTCCTAAATATAATTTGAGTTTGTGGCAAGTAAATAATTCTATATTTGTATTATAGTTATTAGAATACCCCAATTTGCATGACAACATATTCTTCATACATATATTATTTTTTTATGATCCGCTGTAGTCCAGAATATTATATAGTTACATGTTCATATGACTATTATCTTCGTATATTTCACTATTATAAGTAATATGACCGTGAAACCGAATTTATAAAGATTCCAGTTTATATGAGTTCAAATGATTAACATTTTTCTTTTTAGTTTGAAAACTCTCAAGTTTAATATGTAAGGGATTAATGACTAATTGTTTTTTCTTGAAATACTCCTTTAAGTTCGCTAATGTGTCTTTTAGTGACAAATGACTATGAATATAAAGAAAACTGGTAAATAATCTTTTGGTAAAAAAATCCATTTTAAATTTATAAAGATTTAGGGTAGTTTTTGAATTTTAAAAAGATGTGGCAATTACAATATTTTTGGCTAAATTTTAATAATCTACTGCTAAAAGAGGTTAAAAGCTCACTAACGTATCGTTTCCTCACAAAGATTGAATGAATATAAGTAAAACTTTATAAAAATGACTCCAAGGGGTTAAATGCTAAACATTTTTTTTTCTTCTTAAAAACACCCTTTTTAAATTTATATTTTTATTTTAAAAAAGTGAGACGAAATTACACATTCTGGGTAAATTTTAGTATTTAGTAGCTGAAGAGGTTATAAATTTACTAATATATCTTTTAGTGACAAAAGACTTTAATTCAACCAAAGCAGGACTAAACTTAACCCAATCGTATATATATGATTCTAAGTCTCCGTTAAGTTCAAGTTTTGAAGAAAACCTATCAAAACCTTACCTTGACACCCACGTCAAAATCAATAAAATGAACACATTAATTTTCCTTGCTTATTAGAGAACCGCTCCTAAGTTTAGGTTTTATTATGTTCTTTATATATATACAATATTTTTTTTTAAGGTGGATCGGCTATTGCATATACTAACTTTTGCATATAACTGCAAATTTAAAGTTACCCGTATAGATACAAGTGAGAATATCTACAAGTTCGACTACGCCTTCTTTTTTCAACTTTTATGATGAATATATGTGTTATTTTGTATTTGGTAAAATATTGGGTGGTTATGATTTTCTTAACTCTAAAAACCTTATGCAATAGGTATTTGTTTCCCTTTTTATTTTGACGATAAAAGCCTTATTATCCGATAAATGATATGGGTTAGAGAATTATTCTTGATGAACTTGAAGGTGAAAATTTTAGGTTTTTAGACATTATTATAATTATTTTGTTCATTACCATTATCTCATATCAACTTCACACATTTATCTGGTAGTATACATTTCAAAATGACACACACACACACACGTTGATTTTATATATGAGTAGTTGGTATTATCACATAAATCATTGTTAAAAATAATATGACAAGTATATGTTATATTACACGTACAACTAACTTGATAGTCTTATTGTACTATAAGGATGAACAAGATCATGTTAGGTAAAAAGAAAAAAGAGTTTCAAAGTACACTATAGACTTTTTAATTGAAAAAGAAGAAAAAAGAAAGTAGCATTAAGATTATCCATAGTTTTAGACAAATTGTACACAAAATTTGAAACTTAAGCTAGAAAAAATTAGAAAAGGACTTCTCTGTATTGTTAATCTTCAAATATGATACATAAAAACCATAATAGACTAGATAATTACCAAAAGAAAATAAAATGCAAAGGCTACTTTGACCCCCAACGATCATTGCTACAAGAAATGGTAATCACATGAATGATACTGAACGTTCTAAGCAATGATATTTTGAACTTTAGTGGTGATGCTTGTAAAAAGCGATAAAACTCTAAAATTGAACAGTAGAAAACTTTAAAAAGACCTTTGAAAGCTACAGCTACTAGATTTGTCGCCTAAGCAATTAAGTTTTTATATGTGTCGTGCTAGATTGTTTGAGTTCATTTGATTCTTGATTTTAAAGATGCAACATTTAAGCTCCTAACTCCTTTGTTTTCAAAAATTTATATGTTTATCATAACTTCTTTTTGAATGTATTATAAGAAATTGGACAACTCCAATATACAAACTTGGCATTAATTGTCTCTATAATACTTTCTTCACTTTTATTACTGCAATGTTAAAGTTGTAGTGTTTCATGAGAATTACTTACTTATGGAATATGTTTGAAAATGATTACAATGTCAGTGTACCGTGGACAACAGGATATAATATAAAACAATCAAAAATCTCTTTAGCGGCAACCTGATGTGACAAAAGAAATAAGTGTAATAAATAGGGGAGATAGTTGACATTAATGATTCAGATATAAGAATAAGACTATATTTTGATTAGCAGTTAACAACTAATTTACTTATTACGATTTAATTGTAATAGTCGTATTAATTATAACATTTTTCTTTCAAATAATTATATACGTGCAAAGCACGTGATCCTTACTAGTATGTGTGTGTGTGTGTGTGTGTGTGTGTGTGTGTATATAGATAGATATATATATATATATATATTCGTTCTGTCACATTTATTTTTGCAGACAGTAATAACTTATTTGAAAGTAATAATATGAATACACAAGTCCTATTAAATTTCAAAATGCAACTTTATTCAATTTACATTTTTACTTAATCATTAAAATAACCTTCGAAAAACTTGTGACACCTCAAAACTTTTGAAGTTAAAGAATTGTACTCACATATAACATCTAAAATTCAAAAGGGATACGTCATAACTTCACCACTTTTTAATTTCAACAACAATCATAATTGTTATTTAGTTCTATATGGCACCAGTATTACTATTTTACTAATGTAAGTATTAAGTCAATATTAATTTGAAATAATACTTAAAAGCTTAAATAAGGCAAGTATATTTAGCAGCACTACCGTGTTGCTATCTATTCTTTATAGCCAGATTGAATTTTTTTTAATCATATTAATACTTTTTTGTCTCACGATATGTGATAAATATTAATATACTCTTTAACACTTTATGGTATATTTTATTTTATAAACCAACCTGAACTTGGTTCGGGTTAATAGGCTAGTAAGACAAAATAAGGGGTGATAATTAAACCTTGCCTAAGATATCCCATAAGTGCCTATTGGACTGGTCGTTTTGAGAGAAGTATTAGCAAGTGGTGGAAAGGTAGACCGGGTCATTCTGTACACACTTGAAGTGATGTGCAGCTTACTGTGGTGGATAGGATGATGGTATTGCCTTTTTTTTTTTGATGAACAGGATGATGGTATTGCCTTGGTTAGCATGTCAAAGTGTTGTTATATTGAATAAATAAATTTAGATTTTGTGACACTATTCGTATTGTCATATCTTGTTTTCTTTTACCAATGTTTGGTTTTTTAGCCACTGTAATTTGAAAATATATCTGCTTTGAAGTAATATCACTTAAAAGTTTGTTTTTTTAGCCATTGCCAACAACCACATGTCACTTTGCAAGTACAGGCAATCTTCCCCATATAGGACAAAGAGTGGAAATTGCTTGCCAGTCTCGGCACCACATGCTCTATAATAACTATCGGGCTCAATCATGTGGTGACATGTGTATTAATAGTGTTTGCAAATTGCAAAACAGTAAGTCGTGCATTTGTCTTGTTTTGTGCCTTGCTATACATCATTATGGGGGTAAGGGACATTCATGGGACACATCGCAGTAGTACCTGAACCTTTGAGATGATTTGAATTAGTCTATCACTAAATAGCTTGTATACTGAACCTTTAAGATGATTTGAATTAGTCTGCTGGTTTATCTCCTTAACCTAACTGTACATATCCAAGTACCTGGTCCAGTATACAAATTATTTAGTGATACGAACAGTTGCCTTAAGAACAAATGGTGGGCGATTGCAGCGCTTGTTGACGTTAATTTTGCCGAATTTCAAATCAAATGTGTTTCCTACTAAAGTAGACAACTTATTTGATGCATTTGTTGTTTACATGACTATTGTGTTATTAATTCTTGGTCATAATGTGCGTTTGTCATTGTCGTTACTGTTACCGGAAAACGCTGAAAAACTGTCAATATTGTTATCTGATGAGTTTCTTGATAACTTCAAATGGGATGGCTATCTTAGTGATGATGGCATTACTTGTGAGCTTTCTGAGGAGGAGGATTTGCTCTCTAACAACGAAGCACTAGTCCAATACACTGTCCGTTCTCCACAGGAGGAAGCTTTGATCCCACAAGCAGAAGAAGAATTAGAAGTGAAACAGAAAGCACAAGCACTTCGATCGCTTCCTCTGCATGTTAAGGAAGGTGGCTCAGGCTCAACAGAGACGCCGAACGTTAATGAGTGGGATGTTCAGGAGACCCGGTACACGAATAGTAAAATCTCTCTGCTGCCGGAAAGTCCGAGCTGTCCTTTTCTTCTCAAGTTGTTTTTACAAGGAAACAGTAATTTGACTGTGATTCCTGTTGAATTTTTTAACTGCATGCCACTCCTTGAAGTCCTGGATCTGTCTAGTACGAGCATAAAAGCCTTGCCACCATCAATTTCCAAACTGGTTGCTCTACAAGAATTTTACTTGCGCGATTGTGAACTCTTAATGGAACTGCCACCTGAAGTTGGAGCACTCAAAAGTCTCGAGAAGTTGGATCTTAAAGGAACTGAGCTTATATGTCTACCTCAGGCGATTGGAGAGCTAGTTAAGCTGGAGAGCTTAAAGTTTTCCTTGTATAGATATGCGGACCAGTGCCAAGAGCACAAAGGAATAGAAATGATAATTCCTCGGAAAAGTTTGTCGAAACTCACTCGTTTAAAGGAATTAAGCATTGATGTGGATCCAGATGGGAAATGGTGGGACTCCGTGGTGGAAGCTCTTCTGGATGAATTGTGCAGCTTAGTTAATTTGGAAATACTTGAGCTCTTGTTGCCCACAGTTGAACTACTGGGAAAACTATTACGACTTCAGAAAGAAGGAGGCCTTCCACGTTTTCTGTTTCATTTTCGGTTGGTGGTAGGCCGTCATGAACAACACTTCTTATCTCGTCTGCCGCATGACCTTGAACAGAAGTGCAAGAGATTGCGTAACTGCCTGAAATATGTAAACTTTGATGGTAGCATAGGCGAGATTAATGCAGGAGGATTACCGCAACGCACCAAAGCTTTGATCCTAGACCGCCATTGGACAATTCAAAAGCTATCTGACGTAATGAACCCCGAAAACGGTTGTGAGCCGGTATTCTGCTTATTGGTAGAGTGCAATGAGTTGGAAACCGTTTTCGATAACAGTGACCACAAGCGTGGATGGTATATGCAGCTGCGGTACCTGGGTATTTATCACATGAAAAGTTTAAAGAGCATTTGGAAAGGGGAAGAAAATGGCTTCGGCGCCCTCAAAAGACTGGCTCTGCATACATGCCCCGAGCTGACTACCGTTTTCCCCGCGGACGTAATTGATAGTCTCACTTGGCTGGAAGAACTTGTAGTCGAAGAGTGCCCCAAAATCAGAAGCCTGGTATCAGCTGGTACGCTCTCCACTTCTACACGCTTCCTCCGGAGGTTAAAGAAGCTATCGCTTCTACACCTGCGGGAATTGTCGAGCATTTCTAGTGGCTTACCCATGGGGGGACCAGTAGAAGCAATGGTAGTCTATAATTGCCCCAAGCTTAGGGACATAAAGGAAGTGGCCGAGATGAATACGGTGATCGAAGGAGAGAGAGAATGGTGGGACAGGTTGCAGTGGACTGACCGACAGCCGAGCACAAGTAAACCCATCGATTCGGTTGGCGAATTTGTTCCCCTTAAAGAAGATGGAGCCTTGATGGATCAATTAAAACAAGTGCGAAACTCATTCCACAACTTTGACGAAGACGATTGTCGGAGGCTACTTAGGCCAGTTGATAACTCAATAAAAAGTTGAAAATGAATATTTGTCGGTAGCTTTATATAAGCCGTAAGATGTATACAACTCTCTTAAGTCAAAATACGGTATAACACTTGCAGAAATGTTTTCAAGGTTTCATTTTAAATTTTTGAGAGTTTTCTTATTAATTATAATTGTCACATGTTGATGCTTTCTCTTTCTGTTTTCTTTTCTCAACTTTACTTTTCTCAATTTATCTGTGGTCGAATTAAGGTGATTCAAGATGTGTCAATTTGAAATTACTCTTTTTCATATAAGATATAGGAAGAATATATTTAGATTCTATTTTGGATCACCAAAATATTCGAGTAACGTACATATTTTCTTGTATACAACTAAGTAAAAGATTATTTGGTATTTTTATTATTCAACTTTTAAAACATGTGACAAAAAAGCAAGCATAACTGAAATGGACGTGCATTACATGTAAACCTAGAGCAATAGCATTAGAAAGTCTCCAAGGCCCATACTTAAGAATGCTTCTACAGCACTACATGAGAGGTCATTCGATTAAGATAAAACAGCATCGAACCCATATAAAACAGGTTATATAGATTTGTGTATCTGGGGTACCAATAAAACATAACATTATTTTGAACATAAAGTCCCGGGGTATGGAACACAGAATGAGGTTGCAGGTGAATAATTATTTTTGTCGAAAAATAGTTGAATAAAAAAGTACTAAATATATGTAGTAGTATCAATATAATCGCATAAGTTCAGAAATCATAAGTGATATTTATTGCTGTTTTGCCCATCTAAAACAGAGAAGATGCCTATCGGAAGAAAAACGATAAGTACGTTTAAATACCATTTGGAAAAAAAGTGAGTATGTTAAAATACTGTTGAGATTTAATCTTAAATCTCATTGGGTGTTTGATTATTTAATTATTTTGGGTATTAATTAACCTAAAATGGATTGCCTTCTTTTATATTGTAGTAAACAGCCGTCACTTGATTGGAGAAACAACCAGCATTTGAGTGGACAAGCAGGCCACTCCCTGAAGCGGTGCATGCATGTGTCTTCTTCTTCAAAGTGGTAAAGGCAGCCATCTTTCAAATTCAAACGAAACGGCAGACCACTTCATGAAGCGATGGCATCTACCACTTCATTTAAAATGAAGAAGCGCCATTCGAGAGGGAAAACGGTTGAATCCGTTTTCAATTCCTTAACGGTAAAGGAGACAATGTTCACACCGTTGTTGTTGACGACTTCTGGGAAGGGGCATATCGTCCTCTTCTCTGTGAACTGCAGATGGTGTTTGTGTATCCATATAAATACATTTTTAGGCAATTAAGTTTTTATATATACTGAAAACATTTTGTTTCAAAATTTTCAGAATACTATCATAATCTCCCAAAGTCTATCTTCAATTGTTTCACAAAGATTTTGGAAATCTTCGATATTGCTAATCACAGTTCTTCTCAGGCTTTGTTGTATTATGGGCACGAATTTGCCTGCAACCCATTAACAAACTTTATCTTGAGTGGGGGCAAATAACGTTCTAAAGAAAGGGTCTTTAGATACGCCTCAAAGCTTTTTCGTTTTCATTTCCCGACAATATTTTTCCCAACAAATACCATTTTGAAAAAGGTGAAAACCCATAAAAATAAATTTTTGGGTATGTTTTTTTTATATAGAAACACTCTTATGATGCTCAATGTCAATGTTATATTTCAAAACAACCAAAATGGGTCCTTCCAAAAAAATAGGAGAATAAACCATTAAAAAAAATGATGAACGTTAATTTTGGTTGGGAAGCGGTGAAGAATTCTTCTACCACGAGATAATTTTCCTACTGATTGGATTTATATCTGTTGAAATGAATTTCAAAAAAGGTTTTTTCAAAGTGAGGCCTTCTTCTTCTTGTCTTCTTAACAAGATTGAGTGTAGAAAGGACCTTCATATATACTTTTTTCAGACAACGAGCCATTAAGATATACCTGTTAGAAAACTAGCTGTTATACATATTTTAGGAAAGTAGCCATTAGAAAACTGGCCGCTATTGAAAGCTAGTTTTGTTAAATAAGATGTTAGACAAGATATAACATAATGTTCAAATCTGACACTCGCAAGATACTAAGGTGGACAAAGATCCCAAATCCACTTTTACTATTGAAACCCTCGAACTATTTGTGATAAAAAAAAAAAACAAGTGACATCTTGTCCACATCAGGAGTGAGAGAGAAGACAATGCCAAGCACCTATTAGCTTCCCTTTTTTCTGGGAGGCATTACCCTGAAAAGGGTCACGGACTGAGTCATTATTGATTGTATCAGAGGGAACTACTAGCGATATACCTGAGCGTAGCTCTAGGGGTTAGATCTAAAGAAGGGTAAATATGAAACCCCACACTTAGCGTACACTAGGATAGATATAGATCCCACATCGACTGTCTTGTAGAAAAGATTATAGGCTACGTGTGATGAACATGACAATTGACATCTTGTGAAGCATTGAAAATGGAAGAGAAAGACTTTGGCCTTATATGGCCTTCCTAATGATCTCATAAACATATATTGATTTAGCTTTTTTGGGGGAGGTTGTCAAGACCTGAACCCATTGTGGGCTCAATAGGCTCGGTGTGACTGGCCTCAGGCCACAGTTATGGAACAATAAACTACACGAGAATAATGGAGTCTTTTAAATGTACAAAATCTCTTCCCTAATTCAAAGATCCAAAATGTCTTGATCAAATATGCCAAAAACAATAACAATGACAATAACAGTATCCAACTTAGCTAGAGCCCTCTCAATCACCACAATTTCTCCAAAGCGCAGCCATGGTCAAACTTTTACCAAACTCCTTTCAGTCTGTGGGAAACAAGACATGGCGGAGAAACACGCAAGGAGGCGGTTGAGGGAGTATAACCTTGGGGACTTGGTGATGGTCAAGACCCTAAGGAAAGTGCACAAGGGGTGGTTTGTGCCGAGGTATGAAGGACCATTTCCTACCGTGGCTAAGGTTGGAAAGGCGTCTTATAAGTTGAAGTTGCCGCCAAAGTCAAAGATACATCCGGTCTTCCACGTGAGCTCACTACGACCTTACTATGCAGGTGTGGAAGACCACAATCGTGGGAAGAGTCATAGGACACCGAAAACCAAGGGAATGTCCTATGCGAAAGTAGCCAAGAACGTGCTTAATGGTGGAGCTCAAGTGAAGGCAAGGAGTTGCACCAACGAGGCGTTGGTTGGTCAAGTGGGAGGAATTGCCGAAGATGCAAGCAACTTGGGAGCCAGCGGAAGACCTTCGACAATTTAGCATCATTGCGAATCAACATCGCGATGAGGGCATCGCGAGATTAGGTGGGGGAGAATGTCACGGACCGATTAAGAAAAAGGCTGATTTTGGAGGTTATGCCATACGGGCGCTCATTAAGCGCTTACAGGACGCTTAGTGGAAGCTTACTTGGAAATGAATGAGTAAGGCTTCCGAAAGGTTCCGCATTTCTTTACACACCTATGTCTATATTTAAGGATATATTCTAGAGTAGTAAGGGATAACTCTAGAATGGTAGGAAAACATTCTAGGAATAGTCTAAATGGTAGGGAAACATATGGAGGCATGTAAATAGTGTAGAGAGTTCTAAAAGGGAAATGCATACCGTAGGATCGAATGTATCTCCACCGTCCGTTGAGGAGGTGGACTAGTATAAGTAGCCAAGGCCTCACTTGGCCAATGCATCCAAGAGTGATCTTGTATCTAGAGAGTGGGTGATTTAGATAGAGTGTGTATCCTTGTACTAAGCTTTGTCCAAGTAATATAGTGGGAATCATTCCCCAACACTCTTGTGTTCCTTTGTGTGTTGGCTTCGAACATCACCCAACTCGAGGGTTAGATTGATTTAGCGCAAAAGCAAGGGCTTGATAGTTAAGTGCCGTACGGTCCGACTTAGGGAAGTCGTTCGTTCCGTGACAATATGCTCTAAAAGTTTAAGCTGTTAGAGCATGTGTCCAACAATCTTATTGTTTAAAAACAATATATGCAAATTATATAAAAGAAGTTTGACCGGTTAACTACATCCAATTGTTCATGCCAGCTGTATATAGATACTCAACCCAAAAACTATTATAGATCAAGGTTTAGCCTTCGCATAAGTCCCTTAACGGGCAATAGTAATAGAGCCCCGTCAATGGGTAGTAGAAATAGAATTACCATGAACAGGTAATGGAAACAGAACTCCCATGAAGGTAAACGGGAATAGTAACGAAATCCACTAATGGTATTGAAATAGTAGAGCAATCACATAGACAGCCAATTAAATTAGCATTTTCCAAGAAAATTTTACGAAAATAGCTATTCACAGTCCAGTCTAGTTTTAAAATTATTAGTTCTCACAAAAGATGTTTCACTTTTGTAAATGGAGCTTTCTTGAGGAGAAAAAGACAAATAAGCATACGCGTTGCTTACAAACACAAAATATATCAAGAGTTACTTACCTCCGAGGTAAACACAATCGTTAAGTTTCAACTTCTAACAACTCTAATTAGATATCATTTTCAATGTATTCTTTTCTGTTTTACCCATAGAGGTACATTAGTAAGAAACCTAAATCATTGGTTGTAAGAGTAGCCTTCTACTTTCTAATGATTTAGTAAGAGTATCAAGTTCAACCTGTCTTGTAAAATTGAAAATACAAGCTGAGAATAACTTACTAGATAATACTCTACAATCTAACTGATCACCTCCAGAGGTCTAGATCTCAGCTTTCCTTGAAAAATGACGTTCCCCTTTGGAAAACATCAGGTACGTATCATTGTCAGAGTTCTAGCTTCATCGAAGAGGTTCTTCGGCTCTCTCATCATTGTGCAGCTGTGTAAAAGACTAGTTAATTTTCAATGTCAAAATAAAAGATAGAGTTAGGGCCTTGTCGTCAACTCATCTCCACTATTTACGAGCATAGGAAACTAGAATCAATATTAATAATCAAGTTCATTTTTTTTTTGTGGAGAATTGCCCATTGGCATTCCCTGAGTGATGTGATAGCGCTGGTTGCTTTGTCATCTTGTGCAACATTAGTGAAAGTTGTTGCTTCAACTTGGATTCCACTGCAAGTTCGTTTCTAACATACAGCTGTGTATGAAATTTGTTTCTCTCTCGATAATGTATGCAATCCAAAAAATTTTAGGGTTAATTACACACGGCACCCCTGAGGTTTACCCTAAATTACACACGGACCCCCTATATTTTGAAAATTACACTCCGCTCCATTTCTTTGACGGTGTTAACGGTGGCACACAAAAAGACATTTTTACCCTCGTATATTAACTACACAAGACTGAGAATATTGCTAATACATTTTTGCCGACGGTTTCAGTTATGATTAATGAGGACAAGTAAGATGGTACTTTGCCCGCCACCTCTCACTCTCTCCGCCATCTGTTTCTTCCCCTTCCCCCGAAAACTCACGCTTTACACACACACACACACACACAAATCGATACCATCGATACTTACTGAACATCAGTGGCAACCAACACGTGCACGTTCAGCAAGAATTCGCTCCAAATCCAACCAACCTTCCAATCACCGATAATTTTCAGTGCTTCACTTGGCGGTTGTAGGAGTCCGTTGAAGCTAGGCTGCGGAGGTAGCCAGAAGAGGCGTGTTTCGCGGTGCAATCTGTGCCCAAGGGGGCGCCACGGAGGAGTCCGACAACATGCTTGCATACGCGCCCACGCTGTCCAATCGTGATCTTCGTACTCCTCACAGCGGGTAATTAGAGTTGTTTATGTTAGTTTTTATTTATAGCTGTGTTTAGTGTTTGATTCAGTAGTTAGTTTGGCACGCATTATCAATTTTGGCATGTATGCGCGCAAGTTCTGATGGGGCTGAGAAATAGAAGGAAGAAAAAAACTTATGTCTTATTTTTATTGCTTGTTGTGGTTGCTAAGAAGGAAGAAAAAAGTTTGTGCCCTATTTTCTGGGTATTTTATTTGTTTGATTGGCGACGAGGTGGGGGTCGACGGGGAGGAGGCGGCGGCAAAGGAGTGGGAGGTGTCGTTGCCGCCAGTAGTTGGAATCAGAGAGAGAAAACTGGGGTCTGATTTGTTTTGATCGAATTTTGTAGAGAGAGAGAGAGTTGGGTCTAATTCATCGCCGCCGGTATCTTGATCAAATTTTGTTCTGATTTGTAGCTTGCATGAAACTTATATCTAGCCTTTCTTCTCTCTTGCTTGCTTGATGAGTTCTTTGTTATAGATCATTGACATTTTTTGGTTAGAAGAGAAAGAATGAAGGGAAGGAAGAAAGTGAGGAACAAGGAGAAAGAAAAGGGTCTGTAAGGGGGAAAAAGAAAGAAGAAGAAGAAGAAAAACCCTAAAGGGCAAATGGGGATTTTACTCAAGAAATGAAGGGCAGTTTGGGGATGAAAAATCCAAAAAGTGAAGTGTCAAAGAATCTTTAGACAGAGTTAGGGTCCCCATTAATTTTGTGGGGCTCCGTGAAATGCGGGTACAAACATGGGGGAGCGGAGTGTAATTTTCAAAAGATAGGAAAGTGGTGCCGTGAGTAATTAACCCAAATCTTTATTTGAGGTATCCCTCTTATTCAAAATCCGATCTTGAGCTGAGGAAGAGAAATGTTCTTAAATTTGCGTATGGCATAGGATTGGGCTCCTGCGACTTCATTAAGAACAAATTCATTCTCGTGCCCAAGCTTTATCTTGGTCATGGATTAATCACCCATGTCCGGTCCATAAGTAGTAAAAAATGGCATGCTAGATTATCCAAAGAATATAGAGTAACAAAGAACAAGATTTGGAATTTTGATAGTTTTTTTTTAGGTTTAACTAAGAAATCATCAATTCTACAAAAGGTGTTGAATCGCTTTGTTAAGGGCTATTGTAATTATAGAATGAAAAGATGGCAGAGTTGAACGGATTTGACAAAAACAATATGTGTTTCAACGATTCTAAGTCAGAGAGACAACGTAGACAGATACCTGCAGGTAGTAATTCGTTTGGAAAAAGTCTCATCCGGGTTGGCAGTCTGAAGGAGCAATTGCAAGACAAAGATTCAGATTTTTTAAGGTAAAAATGTGTGCCACAAAAATTTCCAGGCCTCTATGTGTACAGTAACATGATACGAGGGAAGTCTATGTTTTAAATTAAGCATTTTTGTTTTTTCTTGGTAAAGAAGATGGTATGCCAAAGGGACAAAATATTACTTGGGATCCTCCCTGATGGAAAAATTATGGCTGTCTTCTGAGTGAATACATTTTTGTTGAAAAGACAACCATCTAAACTATAAATGTTTCATCAGTATAGTCCCTAAACTATCACTTTAGCTAAATTTGTCCATAAACTATCATAAGTATGTCCATCGGGTCCTTCCGTCAGTCAGACTTAGAAAATGGCCTTTAGATGGTCCAAAATAAGGGGCAAAGCTGGCAAATCATTGTTTAGGGACGTACCTGGAAAAACACATATAGTTTAAGGATATATTAGGCAGCTATTCTTTTTTCTTCTTCTTTTCATCTCTCCTTCGTCTTCCCTTAAAAACAGATGTTCGCTAATTTGATTTGAACCCGCCAGTTGAAATGCTTGTCTTGCCTTGATGTTTGTCGTCCCCACCACCAGTTACGACATACTTCCCACCATTACTACCACCTCTGATACCACTTGCACCACCACCATCAGGGCTATTGCAGCGGATCTAATCTACCATCAAGCCCACCACCTTATTTGATCTACCCATCGTTGTGTGTAGATCGAATGTGGGCCTTGTTATCTATAATAATGACATTAAATAATGGTGGTTAGGTTGGCCAGTTTGATGATGGTGGTGCGTGGTTCCAAAGTTGGGTGGGGTTATTGGGGAATGATGGTAGTGAGTTTGATGGGCTGTAGTGGTAGGGAATAGTGGTGTGCTTAATGGGCACTAATGGTTGGAAGGGCTTTGGCTGTTGTGGTGGCTGTAGTAGGTGAATATGGTGATGGTGGTGGTAAGTTTGGTGCGGTGGTTGTCAGTTTATGATGGTGGTTGCTACGGTGGAAATTTAAGGTGTCGTAGTGTTGTTGATAATAAGTGAAGGGATGGTGGGTGGTGCACTGGCTATTGTGGTCGAGAATGGTAGTTGTGGGTTTGATGGGGTAGTTTTCATGGTGGTGGTTTAATGATGTGGTGATGATGTTGTTAATGGGTGGTAGGCAAACGGCGGTAGGTTGGCTGTAGTGGCGGTGAATGGTGGTTGTGGGTTTGATAGAGTTGTTATGGTGGTGGTGGTATTGTTAATAAGCAGTGGGCTGGCTAGGGTGGTGAGGAACCGTTGTTGTGGGTTGATGAGGTGGTTGTGGAGTTGGTGGTATTACAGATAATGGGTGGGAGGGTGGATGATGGGCTGGTTTTGGTGGTGGGTAACGACGGTTGTTGTTTTGATGGGGAGGTTTGTCGTGATGATGGTTTATTGGTGTGGCGGTGTTGTTGACGATAAGTGGTGCGCGTATGGGTGGTGGGCTGGCTCTTGTGATTTTTTTTTGGTGCAAAGGCTGGCTCTAGTGGTGGGGAACGGTTGTTGTGGGTTTGATGGGGTAGTTGTTGTACTGGTAGTGTTGTTATGTTTGGGTGGGCAGTTGGTAGGCTGAGTGGTGGGAAACCACAACTATGGGTTTGATGGGGGTGGTTTTGAGGTGGTGGTTTAATGATGTGGTGGTGTTGTTTATAATAGGTGGTGACTGGGTTGACGATGGGCTAGCTATGATGGTGGCAAAGAGTAGTTGTGGGTTTGATGGGGTGGTTGCGAAGTGGTCTTTAATCATGTAGTGGTGTTGTTGATAATGTATAGTGGGTGGGTGGGTAGGTTGGCTGTGGTGGTTAAGAATGGTGGTTGTGGATTTGATGGGGTGGTGGAGGTTAAACACGCATCAGAGGTGGTAGTAGTGGTAGAAAGTATGGCGTAAGTGGAGGTGGGGGTGCAATTGTTGAAGGGGAGATGAAGGGGAAAAAAAGATGAAGAGAAGTAGAAAATAAAAGAACTATTGCAAAAAAAATGTCCCTAAACTATATCTGTTTCTTTAGGGTTGTCCTAACACTATCATAAACAGTGTTTTCGGATTTGCCCCTCATTTTAGAGCATCTAGCTACCATTTTCTAACACCAGCTGATGGAAGGACCTGTGGATGCACTTATGACAGTGTTGGAACCAATTTGGCTAAAATGATAGTTTAAAGACGATACTAACGAAATGCCTATAATTGAAAGACAAGTTGTCCCTTTTTAAAATTTGATTGGCTACATATACAAGGAACAAAGACTCTATCAGGGTTTTGTCGAGAAGTTATTAAGGCAGACATTATTCACCTTGTTGATGAGACATGGGAATGGTTTGAAATCCGACAATTTACTTCACTTGAACGTGGATCCCAGATATTGTGCAGCCATTTCTGACTCGCTACTAAATCTGCAACTTTAGAGCCCCCTTCCAGCTAGAAGTCCACGCCAAGCCCAAGGGGAGGTTCCCTGAATTAAAGTATTTCATAAACTTC
Source organism: Escallonia rubra (assembly GCA_033065855.1). Taxonomy (NCBI): domain Eukaryota; kingdom Viridiplantae; phylum Streptophyta; class Magnoliopsida; order Escalloniales; family Escalloniaceae; genus Escallonia; species Escallonia rubra. The sequence goes on along the minus strand of JAVXUO010000626.1, from coordinate 120,144 downwards.
TGAGACCTGCATTGCTTAGTAGTGAAAAACTTAAAGTAGAGACATCAAGTTAATTAGGAATTTCTAGTTGGCTCATCTAAGAAAGCGATAGTAAACAAACGTTTATCCCTGAAACCCAAGCCACTAGTAGATTTTTATCAAAAAGTTGGTGCCAGTTTACCTAAGGAATGCCTGATTTGGTTAGGTCTCCAGTCCACCAGAAACGTTTGAGGATAGTGTCCAGCTTTTGACAAATATAAACTAAGAAGAGAATAGCCTGCATATGGTTGATTAAGCGAATTGTATCAGTGTGGCTCTCCCAGCTTTGATAAGAAGTAATCCCTTCCAACCCGGACATGGATTGTCACTAGGGATTGAAAGAACACTTTCATATTTGTGATCGTGTCAAGAGATGCTAATAAATGGAAATAGGATGTTCAAAATTCAATTAAGTGAAGGGGAGTGTTTGGGCTCCACAACATCGAAGATTTGGCACTGTCAGTCTGTTGCCTTGCCGCGCTACAATATTGCTTAAGGATCACTTTCACCGTTTCAACATTTAGGAAGTCAATCTAAAAAAATAGGAGGGTATCATCTGCAAACATGAGGCGCATGACACTTTCTTATGTGATTTGTGAGTTCTTGGGCAATTAGGATTTTGTCATGGATTTGATTAATCTTTCACAAATGCATTTTGGAAATTCAAAATCAGATATGTGAGGACAGATTTAATGTCGTTGGTAGGACTTTTGCAATGATTTCATAGATAGTGTTGCATAGGCTGAAGGTCTGAAGTCCCCTAGAGAGAAAGCATCTTTTTTTTTTTGGGTATTGATGTAGGCCGAACTTGACTTCCTTTAATAAAACACCAAATCTAGAAAAGAGAGAACCGCTCTTGTGATAGGTTATCCCAAAAAAAGGCCATCGATGTTGGTAAACTAGTGTTGGGATTTCGTCTCACTCAGGGATAGTTCTTATATGTTCTTTATTCTACAGTGTGAAAATTTTCATCACAACTTTCGCCAACTAACCCAATATTCAAAAAAGGGGGAGCCAAACATACTTGTCGCCGACACAATTTTGATGATATTTTTACAAGCTCGATATAAGAGCCAATGTACTTTGAAACTGGGGGCTTCTTAGATAGAAACCAAATAGGTCTAAATTTTAGTTTTATCAGGGCATGGTCCAAAAAGACTTGGATGCCAAGGTTTGATACCTCAGTGTAAGGGAAAATAAAATTACCCCCCCCCCCTATTCCCACAATCCCATTCCCTTCGCCCCAATCTTTCCACGATCCAACCATTCCCTCCAAAAATAAAATATTTCCAACCCCACCCACCCCCCACCCCCTCAGACGGCACCCACCCCCCCTCAATTTCCCTCCAAATCGGCCCTTTCCCTATACCATGTCCTGTCTCCTCCACGCACACAGCACACGCACGTTCACACCCTCCGTCTCCTGCACGCACACAGCACCGGCACCACCCGTACCCGCACGGTCCCTCCATCCCCTTCGCCCAACCCCCCCTAACCACCACTACCTTGTCATGCATGTCGCTATAACAACATATTTTGAAAATTCTCATGCATGTCGGCTGTAAAGGCACTGAAGATCGCAATCCAAAACTCGACAGTTGTGCACGACAGTGTAAAGGTACCCCCCTTCTTACATTTTGCAATCAGTAGTATTATGTTTTTATGATCGAGAGACCTTGACCTTGTTTTATGTTTTTATGATCGATATTTTGAGTGACCTCTTTCAATCAACCTCTCTTCTTTGGAATTGAATCCTGTTGCTAGGACCTATTTCAGCAGCATCTTGCCTTTAGAAAGAAAATAACAGCATTCTGTCATTTGTCATGGTTGCTTCCAAGCAGTTTTTAGCTCAGCAATTGTCATCGAGCATTCTGTTTATGCATTCAATAAAGCATGAACTTATAATTTTCCTGGTATAGAGACTAACAAAGTTGCAGTTGATGCATTGATTAAAGGAGAGAGGTTACCTGTTAAAGCCTTTTCTCCTTGCTTAAAGTTGCTTCAAACCAAAATTCGTGAGCGTTCTCTGTTAAATACACATAATTTCATGAAACATCAAAGAGGTATAAGATTATTATAGGTATGACCCATAATCAAACTATTTTTCAAGAAACATAGTTTAGGCATCAAAGCTGTAGTACATTTGCTCAAGCTACAAATGGACTTCACCTTCAACTGCTACTATGAATCAACTAATATTATAGCTAAGCCACCTGAGCCAAATGTTCCATCGTGTTAACATAGCAGATGGTGACACAACACACTAATGTGGAGTAGGGGATCTGACTATTGAATGCATTTAGTTACAGCATGGCTTAGATAGAAACCCCCAAGGAATTTACTTCAACAACAAGCATTGTAACCGTAGTATTAGTCATAGTCCAACATAAGTTAGCCCCGACATCTCTCTCTCCCCCTCTCTCCCCCCCTTGGTTTTTGGTGGTAATTAGATGCTTGTCTAAGACTCTTAATTAATGCTTTTACTCTACCTTTTTCACTTTAAGGATCCCTCTACAATTTTAGCAAAAAGAACATGTATATACTAAACTCATGAATTTGATTCAACTGATTTATTCATTTGATTTTGTTTTTAATTATTTTTGCAATAGTTCATACTTAGTATGCTTCAAAACATAATTATTGTGCTTAATACCATGTCATATGATTCTTAATATTGTGTCTAACTGTGGACAAGGTTTTTTTTTTCTTTCCTTATTTTCCTTTTTGTACCTCTCTATCTGGAGCGACTTGATGTTCCTTGAATTGTATAAAAAAGTGGGGATGTCATATGTATGGGAAGTATGTATAGTTCTATGCATTGACCTTACTTCTATTCATATAGTTCTATTAGTATACCGATAATACTTTCATTGGTACGGATGGTTTTCTCTATCTCTATCTACCGGCGTCAGTTATATTGTTATAGCGATATATAAAACCTGGCAAGTAGCGAGGTTTCCAGCCTAACGTTGCTCCTAACTTTTCATTATGATTCGAGACATTGAATGAAACTTAAAGGGATTATATTATTGATTCTACTAATAAATTGGAATATAATTTTTGTTGTGTAACCACTTGTGCTTCTCTCAAAGGCCGAGAAATTCGTTCATTTGCTTTTGAAGTTGCAAGACGTACGTGTTTGAGGAATCATATCTTCCAAGCTTAACCATAAATTTGGGACAACCAGAAATAAATATGAGTGACAGAAGGAATACATCTTTTTTATTTGTCCACAACTTATCCTCACTAATCAATTAACAAAATCTACACTTTCCCACAGCATAAGTAGGGCATATTGGGCTCATTTGGTAGTGGAAATAATAGTAGTTGTAGGTATGACGAGCTGTGGTGGGGACGATAATGGTGGTGGTAGTCGTGATATCAATATCATGGTGGTAACAGAGGTAACTATAGTGATGATCAATAGTTGAGGTGACAGTAATGATGGGTGAGGTGGCTGTAGTGAAAATGGCTGCATAAAGGTGGTCCATATAAGTAGTGTAATAATGGTAACAAATGATGTATAAATTAGGATTGGACCGGTGTGTATATTAAGTCCTGAGACTAGGAGATCATAAATAATTCTCTAGGGCTTCCTTCATCCGATCATGTATTTGTGCCCATGTGGAGTAATGGTGCTTCTAGGAATGGCGATGACGTTAAAGGTATGTTATAGTACTCGTGGCCATGATATTTATGGTAATGGTAATTATGGTCGATGTGGTAGTGATATATAGTCCTTTGCGGCAACTATAGTTTTGGTGGCAATGGTGATTGTTGTGGTGGCAGTAGTTTTGATAAAATAACTAACAAGACAATTATGGTACATGTAAAGCGTAGTGGGGTTGGTGCAGCGGCGCTGTATATGGCAATGGTAATTACAGCAGTGGTAATGGTGGTTGATAGTGGGGTAATGATAAGTGTGATAAGTGGTGGCAGGGAACGCAATTTTCCAGTTGTGGTGGGCATAATGACAGTAATATCGATAAAGTGGTGATTGTGGCAGCAATGATGGTATTGGTGGTATTAATGATGGCTGTCTTGACAACAATGGTGGTTGTCTGAGTGGTAGTGGTAGTAGTAAAGTGTAGAACTTAGCTCTGGTAGTATGCTTTTTGTATGATACACAGTAACCCAAAAGCATTTTCTCTGACAACCACCTATCTTTGGGGTTTATCAAAGTTATAACCCTGGTTTATCATGGTTCGAATGATTTCTTAATGACACGTTATCAGGTCCTTTTAGTGTGAATTTCTTGATTTGAACACAGAATAACAGCTGAGACTAATACCGTACTTTGCCCGTTAAAATGAGCATGAGAAAACACATGGAGAGTACTCCTATTAGCGGGCTTTTGCATTTCAACATAAAAAAGGAAAAACACTCAAACGTCCAAAGATCATTTGAACATGCAAACATTCGTTGTTAAACAATAATGCACAAAAATATTATGAGGTTAGAAGACTAAAAATGTACAATGATTTTTGAAAAGCATAACACTATTCTCCATTAGTGTAAACATAAACAATAAGAACAAAGGGTCTCTACAACGTTGAGTTCTATTGTTATCCGTTTGACTCAGTTTTAAAAAATTTCCACAATGAGTTACAAGAAGGAATCATTTATGTATCCAACAAATGCTTAACAAGATTATGTAAATATAAATGGTGTAACATTTTGGGAAAAAAATGTTAGTCCTTACAAAGATTCTTATATGTGATCATGTTTTAAAATTCAGGAGGAGTTCTGCACTAATTTTGGTCATACTAACTTTGCGGCAAGGTTATTGAAAAAAATCGTAAACGAGTAACCGTTGATCGTAAGTAAGTTTGGAATTTCCATTATTGTTTATTTCCCATTATTATTTTTGTGACTCTAACCATCAAACTTGTCACCATTTTACGTTCGATGGAGAGCTATGCTTCACGTACAGCTATGATATAATATCTTAGCATAAATAAAATTGACTGAATTTGTTATATATATATATAGGCTAAATTAGTTGGTTGTTTCTACAAGGTTGTGAAATGGGCAAATAGACGCACTATTGTTAGTGTGATGCTACCAAATAAGATTAAGAATTTTTTTTTTGTGTCCTTATTCATATGCTTAACGATGTCCTACATATCATTTTTTAGGATCAGAATTTGAAAATTAGTGACTATCTATCAAAATTTGTGTAACGTGGTACCAGGAATGCACCTAAGAAATGGCGTTAGAGAACTCCTTTTGTTAGAATTCTTATGTTAGCTAAAATGTATACCTCATTTAGGTTTAGATTTGAATTCCAAATAAATATTATATCTAATACGTAGGATAGTAGACCTACATCTACGCTTGGAGTGCTACAATCGTGATACAGTCAGAGCTGCATTTTGTAGTGAACTGAATTGCATTGGCAACCACCATCACCATGTTAAACATAGAGGTGCTCAGATGTACAATTTATGTATGGCATAGTTCTTAAAACTTTTGTACACAAATGTGTGTGCTCAGATGTGTATTCACGTTAAAGAATAAATTGTTCATGGATACTCTTCTATGATGAAATACGATACAACTTGATCACCTTAGCTTAGTCTGTAATAAAGAACAACGATAAGGTATTTCCTAATCTAACAATGTAGTGGCCAAGTCTAAGCTGGTTATAGCATGTCTAGAATTACTCTTACTATGATCCTTTCAAACCCAATACACATTTCCCTAAATTTATGGTGTGCAATATATCAATGAATGAGTTTGTGTGTTCTGTAAAACAAATATGCAAAATTGGTATAACACATAGTAATAGCTGATTATAAGCCCTTTAACCCAATTAGCCCTTTAATCCAATCAACCCATGTTGTTCCTATGAAATATCCACGAGTAATTACTCCCGTTAAATGGATATAATGCTTTATCATCTGCTCATAATCCACCTTTGAAATTTATTTGGTTACGTGTAGCATAATTGCAAGGGGTCCGTGGTATATGTCCTACTTGGTATACCAAGATAAGGTCCTATATTGTACCAGCCTTACATTATATTAGAGATAAATTGGAGGTGTTCATATGATGTCAAGATGCTGCATTGCGAAGTTGCTCCTTAAGCCCTAATCTAGAATTTGAATCTAACAAAATACCCTTTATTTGAGAATACCCGGTAGGACAAATTTTCACTTTAGCTACCGAGATTTCACAGTGAGAAGAGTACACTGTGCACCACAGTATTTTTGGATGAATGTGAATCTATTTTAGTGAATACACTTTCTTGGAATATTGGAAATGCATTGCAGCCCTTTCTATTTTCAATCCAAATGTGATCTATCTTGCTCCTTAGTTATTGACCAATGTGATGGTTTTCTTTGTTTGCCTAACATCTATAGTTATTAGTTAATGAAAGATACTCTATGAGACTGTAATTTCCTTCTTATCTTTGATTGTTGATTGTAACTTCATCCATACAGGTCATAGAGTAATTTAAAAATGTTCATTTTCATGATGAAGATGAAAAGATCGAGATACAATAGCAGCAAGTGAATGCCTAATACAAGTGCAACATCACTAACATTTACACGTACGGTTTCGGTCTTGCCTATGCACATCTTACGCATGTACGAGTCAATCTGTCAACAAGGCCAAGTAGGAAACTCCTTGGCAACTTTGAAAAATGCATATTGAAAAAAGAATGAAAACCCATTGCCTCAATTGCGGAGGATTTGGCGGCATTTTCTTTTAGCCCCTCCATCAAGGCAGCAACCATCCTTGGGCTGCACCGGCTCTCGAAGATTGCCTGCATTAAGTTAGTCTTGCTATCAATAAGGGCATGTGTAGTATATTTCCATATAAAATCTTTGTAAAACAATACCGTCCAATTATAATGCACGATAATGCAGGTTCCAATGTGTGATTGATGAGTGTATAGAGAACTCATTGTGCCTGTGTAGCGTTCTTTTTTACTGTTTATGGAGTGCTTGTATAGCTTAGCAGTGTATTGATGTTCTGGGGTTCATGAAGTACATAGGACATTTTCCCCCAGACTGAAAAATATATTTTAATTCAAGTTATGTGCTAAGTTCATGCGGGTGTGCTTTGTGACTTAGCTGGGGATTATTATAGAAGCTCAATGGACATGCTGATCAACTTCGCATAGCGCGCAACAGTGGGAAAACTTGCTGCCACTTTGGCAACATGCATTGCAAAGGAAAGAACCAGTGCACTGACCTGGTATTGGGATGAGGATCAGAGAGTGTGATGGATGAGACAGATGTTGGATGACAGAACAAAGAGGGACGTGTCGTGCATGACGTACTACATAATGTAATACAGGCCGCGGCCACATTTTGAAAGTCAACTTATTGGATAAGTTACATAATCTACGAGTAGCAGAAAATTATGCACATGTGAATGAAAAACCAAATCTGTCTACCTTAGAAAAAATCTATGAACGTTATTCCTTTGGCACATCCACTCGTAGTAGAATCATGCAAGGCTTATTTAGGAGGCTTTTAATTATGTTTTCATTTTGCAAACCATGTATACTATGTATGTAATTTACTTTTTTTTTTTTGGTCTCCAATGCAGTAAAAATACAAATCCATTCTAGCGTGCTACCTTCGGTTTCAATAAATTTTCATGTTGTCATGGCCATATGTGTCTTTGGTAATGTTGATTTATGTATATATGTCTTAGGTAATGTTATTTATGTTTTTTAATTTGTTTTTCGATTATCGCAAGAAGAGGAATGTTCTTGGCCAGCCTGAAACTGACAATTATGTGCAGTGATTACATATCTAAACTATATACAGTTGGATTTGGTTGGCATCTTCTTTGCCTTCCAAACCCCACATCTCTTTTTCTAACAATTCTTTATTTTATTAACACACCACCATACAAGTGTTAGCTTCTAATTGGCTCAAACAATTAATTCTCTTATTTCCCAAACACAAAAAATAATTGCTAATTATCATGAAATATAACCACCCTAGCCCATGATCTCCCTACCACCATGTTTTTAGCCACCACTTCATTACCTTCCCTATAAACCGAAATCGATCCATCACATTTTGGAAAGAAAGAAACCAAAAGAAACAGAGAAATAACACAAAGCAAAAGAAACAAAAGCAATTACAGACAAGGTACACTCCAACTAAGTTAATTACATGCCTCCATATACTGCTTAACATTTCTCCTTTCTTGTTATCAGTCACTGTGTTTTTGTTCGTATATATGTACTCAAATTTATGTACAAGCCTCTAATTAGAGCCTTACCGTCTCATATTTGTAGAAGTATAACAAAATTTCAAACATGGCTGTTTCAGAGCATGGTGGATTATATACATATTTCTAGAAGTTGTTTCGGAGCTTCTTTCCAAACTTTCCTGAAAAACGTATTTCTCATAACGGCTTTTGAAATGACACTGTAATCTTGCGTAATCCAACCAACGAGATATGAACTTGGAGAAGGAATTTGAGAAGAGTTTGTGCCCGTGTTGTGGGGGTCGTGGGTAGGGTGGGTTGTGAGTAGCAGTGGTGTGGGCTGTTAGGGTGGTGCTCTTGGTGGGTATTTCATTGTGTGTGTGTGTGTGTCACCTGAGAGTGGTTGAGCCGGCAATCAACGTTACAGAGGCCAAGTGAAATCGAGACCGAGGGAAGGGAGGTCACCGGCGGGAACTGGAATATCGTCGAGCATACCGTAGTCAATCACCCAGTTGGCATTGTTCTCTTCAAGAGGTGTTATCACCCTGGCAGGATGGCTGGAAATGCGCGGGCGATTCTTTTCCGATGGGATTCTATACAGTTAGGCCCAAATTTCCCTTGTGGCTTTCGAAAATCTCTTTTAAGACCAGGTCTCATTCTTTTGAGCCACATTCTTTTACCTTCTTATTAAATGCTCAGGCAATTCATTTTGGTAACCCTGGGTATGATCAAAGGCTTTTAACCTCTTTTCGTTTGCCAATGCTAACTCTTCAAAATGATGTGTCATACCTAATCTTCCTTGGCTATCTGATTCTCAAAGAATTCGTTGAGAAGGGATCCAACTGTACTGGGAGGACTGTCTCCATGCCATAAACCAATGAGTATGTGGTAGCCCTGGTAGATGTCCTCATTGACGTCCTGTAGCCCAAATGGCATAAGGAAGTTTATTTGGCTGACTTTGACAGGACACTGACACCTTGCTCAACATATTCTTGATGTTCTTATTAATAGCCTCTACAGCCCCACTAGTCGTTGGACGGTACGGTGAAGATCGATGTCAGATGATACCATAGTCTTCGGCCAAATCTATGACTTCCCCTTCAAAACACAACACATTGTAAAAAATCAGCTCATGAGGAACGCCACATCGGTAGATAATGTTGGTTCCAATGAATTAAGCTATTTTCTTGGCATTCAACACGGAATACGATGTGGCCTCCACCCACTTTATAAATTAATCTATTTCCACGAGTATGAAATCATGTGCTTTAGAAGCTTTTGGATTGATCCTTCTAATCACATTTATTCCCCCCAAACTGATAAAGGCGACGGAGATGTCATTTTGTATAACTTCTGAGGAGGGAGGTGTTGCAAGTTGGCGTACGCCTGGCACTTGTGACATTTTCTCACGTGCTCGATACAATCTCCTTCCATGGTACTCCAATAATATCCTTGTTGAAGCACTTTCTTTGCTAACCTCTGGTCGTTCATGTGAGGTCCACACTCGCCTGAGTGTGTATCTTCCATGATCTGATAATCTTTTCTTTCTGTGACACATGGTAAATGTTCCCCGTCATAATGTCTTTATACAAAATTTTGTTGCACGTGATGAATTATGTTGCCCATCTTCTCAAAGATACACGATCTTTCGCAGAAGCACCTTCGGGATATTTACCATTTTGGATTAGGTTTTTGATATACGTGTACCACGATTCTTCTGGTCCGATTTCTTCTATGGGTGCAATCATGAGAAAATAGGCTGGACGATCTCTCTTTTGATACATAATCGACTCTACTTCCTGTTCTTTCGGTATCTCCACCATCAATTCCAGGGTTGCTAAAGCATCACCGGAATTATTCTTAAGTCAAGGCAGGTTCTGGAATTCTACATATTTGAATTGGTTTACAATCTTTTCCAAATGGGCATACTATGCTTGTAAGTTTGCATCTCTAGTCCTCTATATCCCCTGTATCTGATGGATGATCAGGGTTGAATCCCCGCGCACTATAATTTTTCTGACTCTTAAGCTCAGGGCTATTTCCTAACCGATGATGCATGCTTCATATTCAGTGGTGTTGTTAGTACCGTTGAAGGTCAACTTAATGACTATGGGGATATGGACATGTCAGGTGAGATCAGCAATATCCTACTCCAAATCCATTACTGTTCATGGCTCCATCAAAATATAACTGTCATCTGGTCGTAGACTCTTTGGCACAAAAATCTGTGTCTGGCATCCTCGCCTTCCATCCACTGATATTTTTTGTTGGACCATCAACTAGCATGTCTGCTACGGCTTTTCCCTTTATCAGCCACTTCGCCTTATAATTGGATAAGATTGGCTTCTCAAACAAATACTTCATCATTCCATTCTAGCTAACAATCTAATGGGTAAGCCATCACTTTAATGTCGTTATTTGTGTGTTACCCAGACTAGTGATACGCCTGTCTTCTCTAAGGCTCAATAGTTCATCTCTCTCTGGATTAACTTCTTATTGAAGTAATAAATGGCTCTCTCCACCAGTGGATTCTCCAGATATCGAGCCAACATTGCTCCAGCTGTAGTATCAGTCACAATTAACTAAAGCAATAAAGGATTACAGGGTACAAAAGGGCTCAAGACTGGAGGGTTACTCAAATACTGCTTAATCTTATAAAAAGCTTCCTAGCATAGGCACTTCCACTCCTTGGCTGAGTCTTTCTTCAACAACTTGAAGATCGGCTCGCAAATCATGGCTAACTAGGATATAAGTAAGCTGATGTATTGGATCCTACCTAGGAAATCTCAAATTTCTTTCTGTGACCTAAGAGGATGCATCTCCACTATGGCCTTAATTTTAGCTGGCAACCTCTATGCCCGCGTACTGACCATAAACCCTAGTAACTTTTTGACTGTAACTCTGAACAGACACTTCTATGGGTTGAGCCTCACATTATACAGTCGTAATCTCTCAAAATACTTCATCAAAACTGTACAGTGATCTTCCTGTTTCTTGAACTTAATGATCATATCATCTACATAAACCTCTATTTATTTATGCCCCATGGTATGGAGAAGGTTATTTTCTCCTGATCCTCGGAGCCATTTTTATTTGTTTATATACTGTGAAGCAATCTACAACGGAAACCAACTCATGCTCTGCGGTGTTGTCTATGATCAAGTCTATAATGGGAAGGGGAAATCATCCGTGGGAGAAGCTCGGTTAAGGTCTCAGTAGTCAACGCACAACCAGACTTGACCCTTCAGTTTAGGAATATGCACTATGTTGGCCAACCAAGTAGCGTATTCAATAATCTTATAACCCTATGTGGAGGAGCTTCATAACTTCGTCCTTGACCTTGAGAGATCACTTGGGTCTTAACTTGCGGAGTTTCTTCGTAACATGTTTAACCTCTGGCAGAGTAAGTAGGTGATGTTCAACGATCGACAGGTATCGGGCATGTCACTATATGACCAAGAAAATATGACTATGAATTCTTTTAGGAGTGCAGTGACTCTCTCTCTCTCTCTAGGTTAGCCCCTATTTTTTGTTTTACATTTTTGAGCTTGCCTATGTTGACTTTGGCTGTTCATTCTGGCACGACTTCACTCGATTTGACTCTCAATTTTCTATTTCTTTGAAGTATTTTTCTCTTCTTTGTCTATTATTTGTGATTCATCATTAACCGTGTGGATTAATTCATCATAACTTAGATCAGTAACCAAAGAGTAATCGAAATCGATCATCACATTATCCATTAAAAGTCAGGGAAAATATAATAGGTAAGGAAATTCAGATTGTCTAGGAAAACATAAGCATCTAGGTCTTCAGGTTCAGGAATAGTCTCGGCATCAGGACGGTCCTCGGTGATCTCTTCCTTAGCAAGCGGTCCATGCTCGATCTTCCAATTCCGCATGTCGCCCTATGATGAAGAGATCAAGCTTGTCGGGTCGAGAGGCTGTCGTTCATCTCACAAATAAGCACACAAATGTGCATATCTTTGAAGCATGATGTCATTCCTTTCGTCTCCATAAAGTCCATCTAATCAGAGGCATTATGCTTGCCCATTTGTGTTGGGCTTGGCAGTTCTTCGTCCTCTACCCACTCAAAATTAATGAAAAATCTAACATTCATCCATCAACTTCCCGGTCTCTATGTTGTAGACTGGCTTGGGGAATCCGTATTAAGGTACTTTTTCTCCTTCCTTAACGAAATATTCATTCATGGTAAGGCCCTTAGATAGGGCATAAAAGTCTAAGAGTCTACGAGCCGTCCTTCCTCCCAGGCTTTCTTGGCATGAGCTATCTTCTGGAGAGCTTATTTCTTCTCTTTCTTGGTGGGCTTGTATCCTAACCCAAACTGGTCTTTCTTATTTTCTGGAACAAGGAAGCTAGGAAGCCCCTGACAATTTCGGCCTAAACCCTTTCTAGGGAGGTAATGTAGTCTTCTTATCATGGGAAGCATTGTGTTATTACTATGAGGTACGAAATTGAGAAAGTTTTTGAGGAGACAAACTTCCTCGAACTCCAAACATTGTACCAAGCTGTCAATATTAAACTCGCTAAGAAGTAGGTATAGCGAGTCATGTAGGATCACGACATTGTCCTCGTCATTCTCCACCTATCCAATCTGGGGCAGCTGAGAATCTCCCATGATCTTAAAAATGGCTTTGTCAAGTATGAAGTTGACGTTTTGATGCAATGTAGATGGGATCGCTCGGACTCAATGTATCCATGGCCTTCCAAGAAAGAGATTGAAGGCGGCAAGCAGGTATAACTAATACCTGAAACTCCATTTCAAAATTGGCGGTCCCAACTGTCATAGGGAGCTTGACTGTGCCAATGACCTCTCTCCCGGTGTCATCTGAAGCTCGGACAACTTGACTTGAGGGATTAAATCTGAGGGATCAATACCAAGGGCTTTAATAGTACACAAGTGACATAAATTATGGGCAGAAGCATTGTCTATGAGGATTAAAGGAACCCTCTTATCAAGAGCCCGCATGGTGATATAGAGTGGTTTGTTGTGGCTTAGTCCTAACTTCGAGAAATCAGATTCGAAGAATGTAAAAACACTCTCATCATGAATTTGAGTACCTAAGATAGCTTATCGGTTGAGTCTATATGGGCACTTGGGCCTTGCTGAGCAGCTTGATCAAGGCATACTCTGTGGATTAAAAAGCAGATAGCAATCCACAATTGAAGATGTTGGCTTAGGTCTTGTTCGGTTGTCTCAACACTTCATCATCTAGCTGGTCTTGGAAGAATAGGGGATCTGACACAGCTGCCTTGGGTATTGTCTGATAGACATGACCAGACCTCGTCAAATATAATACAACGGTATTAGGCCTGAACACAAAGCCTGTGTCCTCATTGCAATCCTATTCTTCTATCGAGAAGGCTTCACCTTCCATCAACTCTTCCCACGAGATCACTTCACAAAACTCTAGCAATGGATCATAAACGGAAACAGATGTTCACATATTGACTGACTTGAGTAATGAGTGCAGAAGGCTCTATCACTCGCAGAACATCTTTGAAAACATTAACCTTGTTGAGCTAGTATGGGTTCTTTTCTAACGTTGGGCTTGTCGATAAGATCTTGAATGGCATGTCAAAGGGTGATGCATCTCTCCTTAGGGTGGCTCTTTCCCTGGTGATACGCGCAAAAATCTTATACGTCATACCCCTTAGGTATCACTACCTGTATAGGGATAGGGGGCAGCTTCAAGATCATAACCCTCCTCAACTACTGCTTGAACACTTTGGGCAATGGAGCATTTAGCGGATAAACTTTTTTCTGGGCTCAGTACTTGCTACTTAGGACACTACTTGTTACGCTCGGACATTGTTGGCACCGGTGGGCTTAGGTTGGGCATTGGTATTTCTTGCACTAGCTTGATAGGCACCAGGCTTTGTTTCTTGAAAGATTGTCCCGTTGTTAAAGGCATCTTTGATTTACATGAAGGATCCCATCAAAGACTTGAACGACGTATGGTAATGTGCAAAGATAAATTCATGGTATAGCGACAATTAATTACTCCTCACTGTGTTCACTTGTTCTTCTTTCGTGGGGTGGTTTACCATCTGAACAACCTTGTTTCTCCATCTCATGATAAAATAAAATACTGACTTACTCGGCTTCTGCTTGGTGGTCTCTAATTCTATATGAGTGATGTCCAAATCTGCATCGTAGAGGTATTGATTCACAAACTCCCGTACTAAATCCTCACATAGCCGCACTCGGGTTTCCTCTAGAGTAAAGAACCATCAAGAGGTAGCTCCTATCAGGGTGCCGTGAAAATGTTGGATTAACTGATTCTTGTTGACTCCATAGGGAGCCAGTGCACGCATGTACATCTTGATGTGGATTTTGGGGTCCACGGTTCCATCAAACTTGTCTGTATCGGGCATCTTAAACTTGGGTGACAATCGGTTTACTGGATTTAAGGCGAGTGCACTGAGGTCTAGTGGATAATCTACCCTTCTCAGTTAGGCTATCTGGGACTCGACTACCGGCCAGCATATCCTTCCATTCTTGGGTGGCAGGTTTCCCTTCCTCATCTTCAAACCAGTACTGCCATTCTTAACAACTTTATACTCATCATCCTGTTCTATTTTGCTCCTCTTCCTAAGGTTTTTGATATCCTCGGACGTTCATGCCTGCTGATCTGCTAGTGCTACAAAACTAGCGTGAAAATCCTTCTGTAGTTGGTCAACGATGCGACCGAATTTTCCAATTGTAGGTATTCTTCAGCTATTGGGATTTTTGCGAGTTCTACAGATGAATCTTTATACCAACCTCTTTTAGCCTTAACTGCATAGAAAGTTTGAAAATTTAAGGAAACAAACCACAACATTAAACTGACAGGTTTTCACCCACGGGGACCGAGAGATGACCAATTACAGGGCTCTGACTAACTGTTTAATAACCTGGCGTGTTAACCAACCGGTTGGTCAGTGGGGGATTTGGGATTTTCATTAAAATTTGGAGAGGACAGGATACTGAATAACCATCCAGTTACCCAATGGGTTAATCGGCTGGTTGGTCATAGGGTTTGGAGATCTGGAATCCTAGAGAACTCTGGAAAGTCAAAGTTCTGACTATCTGTCTGGTAACCTAGTATCGGACTGGTTGGTAAGTGGGTTTAAGGTATTCTGGACAGGAAAATTTTAGGGAGGTTAGGTTCCTGAGAAACTTTCCTATTACCCAGTGGTTAACTGGCCGATTGGTTAGTGGATTTAGGGTTTATGGCATGAATACACCAACTCAAATTTGCAAGGATAAGATTAACTGACTAGTCGTCCAGTTACTAGGTCGACAAACTGGCATGTTAGTTAGGGTCTACCTTTTTTTTTGCAAGACTACCGACTAGCTTACTGAATATTGGTTGGTTTCCTCCCAATATGCCATAGAAAAAGTAGGCATTCTCCAAAAAAAGGGTAGAACACTGAAATGATCTGAGCTTGGTTTGCTTGAAGAATGACTTCTTGTCTATGTATGAAATTTGTTTAGTCATTCTCCATTGGGGTTGTTGAGATTGAATAGCGAATAAGAAAAAGAAAAAGAACAAAGGCAGAGTTATAAAGGTGAAAAGAAGAAGTTTAAAGATGTAGCAAAAACGTATAGAACTGCACCTCCCTGAAAATCATGTGGTTCTCATGCCATTAACACAAGTAAAGCCCCTCAAATATTCCTAGGGTTGTTTGCTAACACAGGGTTTGCAATAGTAGATGAAGGGAATGGAAAAAAGGAAAATACGATCCAGTTTAGTTACCTTGACACCGAGATAGCAAATCTAATCATTTTTTTTATGTAAACCTGAATTTTTCTATAGAGAATGAAAAAACCGACAAGGACGTTAGAAGGTTGATCCTTTCCGTGTATGTTCTAAGCTTGGTTTTCTTGAAGAATGACTCATTGTCAGTGTATGGAATCAGTCTAGTCAATCTCCATTGGGGTTGTTGAGCTAAAATACCGAAGAAGAAGAAGAACAAAGGCGGAGGTTGAATACCGACAAGGACTTTAGAAGATCGATCCTTTTTGTGTATGTTCTGACCTTGGTTTTCTTGAAGAATAACTTATTGTCAGTGTATGGAATCAGTCTAGTCAATCTCCATCGGGGTTGTTGAGCTTAAATACCGAAGAAGAAGAAGAACAAAGGCGGAGGTAAAAGGATGATGTTTATCAGAGAAAACTAAAGAGATAGAAGTTAGGAGGAGTGAATCACAAGTTCAAAAGTCTTCAAAACCATCAATAAATTATTGGGAGCAGTGTTTGGGACAAGTCCTTAGAGATTATTGCACGCTTCCACATCCGGGAATAAGATAATGGATTTCAAAGTAATGATAATACACCTCAATTGGTTGATTATAGATCACTGAGGAACTTAGAATCTAGTTACATAATTCGAGCAGACTTCTACGGTATGCTCGATCTGAAGATAACACCATATCTAGAGGTGAAAATAGGCTACACAAGGAAAATTAATCATGTTTTTGGTGAACAAAAGTCCAACTCGTATTTTGCTAAATCGCTAACAGTATCGGCTCTAATTCTCCTCCTTCTCTCTAACTATCTTTCTCTCTCAAATAATGCAATGTCAGGGAGGGCTTCTTTCACTCATTGAGTGGCTTTCTCTCTCTCTCTCTCCCCCCTCCTCCCAACCCTGTTTCCCTACATTCTAGTATCTATTTGTCTTAAGTAGTACAAAAGAAAAAAAAGATAATCGATTATAACCAAAGCAACCATGTTTCCCTACATTCTAGTATCTATTTGTCTTAAGTAGTACAAAAGAAAAAAAAAGAAAATCGATTATAACCACAACAACGACTTTCATCGTCGCCCACTGATGGTTGCTGGTCTTCGGCATAGATCACTAGTCTTTTATGAGCTTCGCACTTCTAGAATTTGATCGCTAAGGCTAGCGACGCACTGTATGGTGGTTGTGGCTTGGGCAATAGTAGTGGCAGAGCAGAGGGCAAACCTAGCTATCGAGGCATGGTAGTTTGGATGTCTAGTATTTGTGTAAATCATGATCCAACGATGACCATGGTCAACGTGTGCACTACCATTGCATAATTGTTGTAAATCTTCCTTGCCACACCAGATCTTGTAAAATCTACAAGGCAAATGTCATTGAGGTCAGATGTAGGGTTTTTTTAACTGTTTTTGTTATAGATTATCCTCAGTCGTGACATTGTTGTTGGGTTTTTTATGGTCGATTTTATTGCTCTGCCTCTGGTTGTGGTTGTCTTATGGTGGTTTAAGAGCTTTGTAGGATGATGGCTAGTTTAGTATAGCGCTCTTGCTTGGCTTCTGTGTGTTAAATGTTGGTTCCATTTTTTACTTTTAATATGTGTGCTTTTGTCGGTTGCTTAAGTTATTAATTGGGTTAGTTCAGTAGCGGTTGTTTGGCTACCTCTTGATTCAGTTCTCTCATTCACCTAGATGTTAAAAGGGCCCTCCCACCCTTTTTATCCCATACCCCCTATTTCCCTTCGAGGTGGGTTTTCCCTCCCTCTTCTCTTAGGAGTTGTAGCAGTTAAGTGTGGTTTGGTTTGGTTGTTTGGGGTCTTTCTTTGGTGGTCACTTGTGGTAGTGTTGGTTGAATTTTTTTGGCACTTGGGGCAGGGTTTTGGTATTTTCTGTGGTTGTTCATTTGCATAACTGGTGGTTGCTGAAAGGCCATTTTGGGTTGTGGATCTCCTTGGGTGGGTGTGGTGGTTGTGGATGGTATGTAATTAGGCTTGACATTACGGCCTCGACAAAGGATCGTAGTTGTGTGTGTGTCTTCGCCGAAGAGTTAGTTCTTAACATTTTGGGCTGTTAGATCCATGCACGGGCTTGTGAAAGAGTGAATTAGTTTTGGTCATGTTGCTTGGAAGGGATAAGATTTGGGTTTAGTTGTGTGGCTATAACTTTTGACATCTTACAAGCTAATGCCGAATGGTCTAATAGAGTCTTCCAAGCAGATTATAAAAAAAACAAAATTGAAATAAAACTCTTACTTTCATGTTATGTTGTTGTTGTAATAGTAAGGACACTTTGATGAGAAAATATAGTATCAGGTAATTTTGGAGTGGTTTAAAATAACTATCGATGACCCGAAAAATAAACGCGCTTTAATTTTGAGCAATGCTCCGGTATTAGTAGAGTATCGAAACTTGAAATAAGTTTGAGGCAAAAATATAATTTTTAAAACTATTGGGGCCATTTTGTCAATATGGAAAATTCGGGGTGCTATTTTGCAATTTTGAAAACTTGACACTTATGTGTCAAATTGTAGAGAAAGTTGTCTTAAGGAAATGACACCACGTACTTGGTTATGTGATGACTAACTACATTATAATATAAACTAATTAAATCTTTAGGATTAAATAAAATAAAAGAAAAGAAAGGAGGAAACTTGGGAAGGGAAAAAAAAAAGAACAGTAACTAAGAACAAGAAACAAAGAAAATCAGGGGGGAGAGGAGGAATTGTAAGCAGAAATAAGAGGGAAGAGAGAGAAAGAGGGAGAGAAAGCTTGGAGAATTCCTAAGGGGTAAACTCTCCACCTTGTTGTGTGTTAAATTCAGTGTGTGTTGTGGGGAATGGCGTGTGTGAAAATGTGTGTGTTCTACGTGTGTTGGCTACGGGGCAGAGGGATTACGGGGGAATTGAGAGTGTATAAGTGTTTATGATTATGGTGTGGAGGATTAGTGAGTGTTATATGTGTGTGAATTTATGCTTAAAGTGCGATAAAATGTGTTAGAGTGTGTCTAGTGTATGTATGTGAGCTACCGAGAGTATGTGAGTGTGACATCGTGAGTGTTTGGGTGTTTACAGTGTGTGTCCGAGGTGTGTGGGATTGTGTGTGTAATGTGTGTAAATGTGTTTAATTGAAGTGTATTAATATTTTAAAGTGTGTGTTTTAGGTATGTATACGTGTGTTCATGAGTGGTAGTGTGTCTACCGTGTGTGTACAAGTGTGGGTGTCTCGGCTGAAAGAAGGTGGAAGACGAGTGTGTGAGTCCAAGGTGTAATAGTGTGTGTATGATTTGAATAGTGTTTGTTTTTGTCACTAAAAGGTGAGGGGAATAGGTTAGGCAGTTTTGTGCAATTGTTTATAAATAGTTTGGATCATAATTTGGCAAAGTCCGAAACAGTAGGCCCCATTATTTTTATGAGATGTAAGCTATGGAATGTTTCGGAATTTGTCAATCTTCGAGAAGGATGCTAAATTAGGATATCGATTAGAAGATATTCCCAATTTATTTAGCATACCAAACCAAGTTATTTTAATCTGAAAATTTTAGTGAAACCTTATTTTACTAAAGTGTTTCATCATCTAAAAGTTGGTGCTATTCTGAGGCCGATAGCTATTTTTAGCAGAATCGGCTTTTGAGCGCTCGGTCAGGACACTGGTTCAGAATTTTCGGGTGAAAATTTTCTAAAATACTTTTTAGGCCAAAAATAATTTTAGGATGCTTAAAATAGTATTTTTAGTATGTTTATGAGATTTCTCCAGTGGCAGAAACGCCCAGGGGGTATTTTGATAATTTACCACCTAGAAGGGGTATTTTGATAATTTTACCTATAAAAGGTAGTTTTGGGTAAATTCACATATAGTGAGGATAATTTAGTAATTTTATTTACAGAAAGGCTGTTTTGGTGATTTAAGTATGCGAGAGGGGTGTTTTTGGTACTTTTACACATAAGGGGTATTTTGGTAATTTTACATACTCGGTGAGGGGCTGTTCTGGGAGTATGCGTGAGTCAGTATTGAGTTTATAATATTGTAACGTAGACTGTATCTTGATTATTTCATTGTTTCGTTTAGGTTAAAGCAACAGGCTTTCTGGTTAGTAGCTTAGCTTCGGATCCAGGTTAGGGTTTCTATCTGAACCCTGGGTAAGGACTTTTCTCCGGACCCTGATTTTGATAACTCATGTTCATAAGTATTCTTTCAATGTGGTTGAACACTAAGATTTGTATTATTATCAACATGTTATTGTAATATCCCGAACTTCGAGAGCCGGTTAAATAGCCATCCGTGACCCGAAAAATAAACTGGCGTTAATTTTGGGCAATGCTCGAGTATTAGTAGAGTATCGACGCTTAAAATAATTTAGGGGTAAAAATGTAAATTTTGAAATTGTGGGGGTATTTTCATAATGTTGGAAAATCTTGGGGGTTAATTTGAAATTTTGAGGAAAATTCTGGGAGAGCCACCACCTACTTATTCTCCTTGCTGACTAATCAATTTAATAGTTAACTAATGGGTTAATATTGAATTGGAAAGTAAAAGAACAAAAACAAAACAAAACAAAACAGAAAAGGGAAACCTTTCCCTTTCGGGAACGGAAGAAGGACCAAAATAGAACAAAAGAAACTGGGAAGAAACAGGAGCAAAGAAGAACAAAAAGAAACAGAGAGAGGAAGAAGGATGTCAGATTCAAGCTACTGACTTGAATCTTCTATGAAGTTTCAGAGAATTTCGTGATGACTGGTCTCTGATTTAGAAATCCAATTGCTTGGCCAAGATAGAATAGAGAGAAGAAGTAGACAGAACAGAAAGAGAGAAAGGAAATCTTCCAAAAGTTTTTTCACTGAATACCCTCTTCTTCCGTAGCTACACATCATAAAGGTTGCCAAAACAACCTCCTGAAATTGTGGAAACAGAAAGATGCTAAAACAGAAAATAAAACTAAAAATAAAATAAAAGAAGCTAATCTGGTTCAGGCAATGATCCTCCTTGAACTCAGCATCTTCTCTTTCATTAATGTTAATACTTCCTTAATGACTCAGCCAACTCAGCAAATCTTCAACTAATATTTCTTCCCACGTGAGTCTCACGCGCCTTGGTGGTAAAACGGATCTTGAGACTCACGCACCTGGCTCAGTCTCCTTGGACTCCTGCGTGGTCTTCACTTGCTCAGCTCCTTCTTTGTTGATAACCTCTATCTTTGCTCTTCCTTTCTCAGCATCCCTCTCCCTTGTTTCTTCCATGGTGGACCTTCTCTTAATGCGAATGCGTACATGGATTTTACGTGGTAAATCCCTGACATTCCCTCCCCCTTCAAGACTTCCCTCCACTTCTGTTGTGAACTCTAGAAATTTTTTCTTAAGCACTTCCCAATCTTCCCAAGTGAGATCACTGTCTGGTAGATTGGTCCAGCCCACTAACACTTAAGGCACATAAGAAGAACCTTTCTTAATCATCCCGTGGTCATTGATTTTGGTGGGTTCAACAATAATCTGCCCTTCATCATTGGTAGGAGGCAAAGTAGAGGATGCTATCACTTGCTTGCCCACAACTGCCTTAAGTAGAGATACATGGAACACATGATGAATCTGTGCTCCAGTCGGTAGCTTAAGTTTATAAGCAACAATTACAATCCTTTCAATCACTTCATAAGGTCCATAATACTCAGGAGACAACTTTAGATTCCTCCTAAGTGCCAAGCTACTTTGTTTATATGGCTGCAGCTTAAGATAAACCATATCACCAACAGCAAAAAACCTCTCACTTCTCTTCTTATCTGCATAATGTTTCATCCTTTCCCTTGCAAGAGTTAGGTTGTTCTTCAAAAGATTGAGCACTCTGGCTCTGTCAGCCATGTAAGAGTCAACTGAAGCTACATGGGTGGATTCATTAATCCCCAAATTGAGAGGTCTTGGACTATAGCCATATAAAGCCTGAAATGGTGTCATCTTGATTGTACTATGATAAGATGTATTGAACCAATATTCTACGAGTGTCAGCCATTTTGTTCCAAGTCTTTGGTCTATCCCCGCAAAAACATCTTAGATAAGTTTCTAAGCATTGATTAACCCGCCCAGTTTGCCCATCACTTTGTGGATGATAGGCAGTGCTCATACTCAGCTTGGTTTCCAATAATTAAAATATTTTTTGCCAAAACTGACTTATGAAAACACTTCCTCTATCTGTAATGATATTGTCGGGAGTCCCATGCAGTTTAAAAACTTGATCAAAATAGACTTGAGCTACCTGTTGAGCTGTGTGGGGATGACTGAGAGCAATGAAGTGTGAAAACTTGCTAAGTCTGTCCACCACCACAAGTATGACCTCCTTATTGTCAAATTTGGGAAGACCTTCAATGAAGTCCATAGAAACACTACTCCAGAGTTGGTTTGGAATGGGTAATGGCTGTAATAATCCAGGGCTGGCTACATGTTCAGACTTATTTTGCTGACACACTTCACATTGTTGTACCCATTCTTTGACTTCCTTCCTGAGTGAAGGCCAATAAAATATGGCAGCAATTCTCTTGAAGGTAGCTGTTACTAATAATGTCCCCTAATTCCTGTTGAATGCAAGGTGTGTATGATTTGTTGTCTTAGGTTGCCCCCTCTTCCAACATAGAGTTTGCCTCTATATCTGAGGGTTCCCTGTTCTAACTGGTATTCAGATGTAACATAGGGATCCAAAAGAAGTTGTTGCAGCTATTGTTGGATGTCTTGATCTTCTTCATAGCTAGCTTGAAGTTCTGTGAGCCACAGTGGTGTGACCTGTGAAATTGCAAGACAACTTCCTTCCTTTTGTTTCTTTTGTGGAATTCTGGACAATGCATCTGCAGCCTTGTTCTCATTTCCAGCCTTAGAGTGTATCTCAAAAGTTAACCCCAACAGTTTAGATAAACATTTTTGTTGGAGTAGTGAAGTCACTCTCTGGCCCAATAAATATTTCAGGCTCTAATGGTCTGTTAGAACAGTGAAAGGCTGAGTGCTTAAGTAAGCGTGCCAATGCAATACTGCTTGCACTAAGGCCATCAATTCTTTCTCATAAGTAGACATAGCCCTTGCCCTAGGTCCGAAAGCTTTGCTAAAAAAAGCTATTGGTTTACCTGATTGCATAAGTACAGCCCCCATACCCTGATCACTAGCATCCACTTCAATCACAAAAGGTGCTGAAAATTTTGGTAAAGCTAACACAGTAGCACTTACCATGGCCTTCTTGAGCTTCTCAAAAGCTTGAATAGCCTCAGCGTTCCAATGAAAGTTGTTCTTCTGTAGCAGCTTGGTCAAGGGTTTATTGATAATCCCATAATTTTGGATGAATTTTTTGTAGTAGCCAGTTAGGCCAAGAAATCCCTTGAGTTGTTTAAGTGTCTTGGGTAAAGGCCAAGCAATCATGGCTTCAATTTTTGTTGTATCTGCAGATACCTCATGCTTGGAAATGATATGCCCCAAATACTCTACTTCTTGAGTTGCAAAAGTGCACTTGGAATACTTCACAAACAACTGGTGTTGCCTCAGAGTTTCTAGCACCAAGGCTAGATGCTTTAAGTGCTCACTGTAGGACTTGCTATAAACAAGTATGTCATCGAAGAATACTAGAACAAAGCTTCTGAGGTATGGTTGAAACGCATCATTCATCACCGATTGAAAGGTAGCTGGGGCATTTGTCAACCCAAATGGCATCACTAAAAATTCAAAATGTCCAAAATGAGTAGAGAAAGTTGTCTTGCGGACATCTTTAGGGTTCACTCTCACTTGGTGGTAGCCACTTCTTAGGTCTAATTTGGTGAAAAATTGGGCTTCATGCAGCTCATCTAGCAAGTCATCTACAATAGGGATATGGAATTTGTTTTTGATGGTGATTTTATTGAGTCCCCTATAGTCTATGCACATCCTCCATGTTCCATCTTTCTTCTTCACCAATAATACAGGTGAACTGAAGGGTGAAGAGCTGGGTTGTATAACCCCTGAATCCAACATCTCATGCACTATCTTTTCTACTTCTGTTTTCTGTGCATAGGGCATTCTATAAGGTCTGAGGCTAACAAGTGTTGCATTTGGAATAATGGGTATGTGATGGTCCTGTGGCCTTTTCGGTGGTAAACCCCTTGGCTCATAAAAAACATCCGAAAAGTTGTGCAATAGAGCTGTAAGTTGTGGTTCACCTGCTTCCTTGGTTGATAGAGTAGTAATGGTATAGATTTGACCATATAGGGAGCTTGGGTTGTGGGTTAAGTACTTGAACATACCTGTAGCTGACAATAACTTCACTTCTGTTTTGCCATTGCCCCCATGTAATGTAATTGGTCTTCCTTCAACATTGATGGTCATAGTCATTTCTTAAAAATCAAACTGCACTTGTCCCAATTTCCTTAACCATTGAAGGCCCAGAACACACTCACAACCTCCTAATGGCAGAACCATCATGTTTGATTTAAACTCAATATCTTGCAAGGTCCACGAAAAATCTTGGCACATTGCATCACTTTCCACCTTGTTGCCATCAGCAACCATGATTGTCATGGTTTCAGTGGGAGTAATAACACATCCAAGCCTAGCAGCAGTAGCAGGGTCCAAAAAATTGTGAGTGGATCCTGTGTCAATGAGAATTGAGAACGTCTTCTTCTTATGTTGACCCCATAATTTGAAGGTGTTATGGGTTGAGCTCCCAGTAATTGCATTTACTGTGATCTCCACCTTTTCATGCCCATCCTTAGCTCCCTCATCTTCAGTTATATTTTCTTCTTCATCATACACAGGGGGTGTGTCTCCTTCCACCTCTTCATCAACCACTAACATTGACACTTGTTTATGTTTGCAATTATGGGTAGGGGTAAACACTTCATCACACCAATAACAGAGCCCTTTTCTTCTTCTGTCATCAAAGTATCCCCTGGTCAGCCTTTGTGGAGGTGGGTTTTGTGGTGTCGGCAGTAGGCCTTTATGATGAGCATTGGCTAACACAGGGTTTGCTGGTGGGTTTGGATGGGTTAACAATGGTTTAGGTCTCAGATTGGAATTGGTAGCTGGAGTTTTTACAGTGTTGGGGTAAATAGGAAGTGAACTTTGTTTGATCACAGTCCTAGGGCTATGCCAAGTGTTTTGAACACTAGCCTCCTGTTTTCTGGCCAAGTAAATAGCTCTGGATAAATCGTAGAGCTCAAACTTTTCAATTTCCAGCCTTATGTCATCCCTCAGCCCTCCCATGAAACTTTGTATGTAATATCCCTCATCAAATTTACACCCTTCACTGACCAACATGGACCTTAGGGCTCCAAATTCATTGTAGTAGATTTCCACAGAAGAAGTCTGTCTTAGTTTGTGAAACTCACCCACTATACTTTCTCTAAACAGGCTAGCAAATCTAGCATTAAGGTCCTTAACAACGTCTATCCATATTACTCTCCCTTTTGCCTTTATGTAGGTACCAAACCAGAATTCTGCTTGACCATCAAAATGAATTGATGCAAAATTTACTTTGTATTGTTCATCAATTGGGTTAAATTCAAAAAACTTTTTAGCTTTTCTCACCCAACCATAAGAATCATATCCATTAAACCTAGGAAAATCTAGTTTAGGGAGTTTTGGAATTGAATTACCATTTGTTGTTTGGGTATACTCCTTGTGTAAGAATTCAGGTCCTTTGGGTGGCCAAACTTGTCTGAAATTCGAACTCTCTCCTTCTCGGATGTTAACCAATTATTGCATCAAAACCTGCATCTCAGCTAGAGATTGCCTCACCGCAGTTAACTCTTCCCTCAAGTGTTCTACTGAAGCTCGAAGCTCTGGTAACTCAGAAATGGTTTCCTTCAAATTCATCAGTTGGTCATCGATGGCACTGAAATGATATGCGAATTGAGCCTCCATAAGGTTCACATGCTCATCCAGCTGGTGTTGCTTCCCTTGTCTGGTATTGTACCCCATTAGTAGTGGTTTGATGAAGTTTGAGAGGAAATAAACCTGCTCTGGATACCAATTGTCAGATTCAAGTTACTGAACTTGAATCTTCTGTGAAGTTTCAGAGAAATTCGTGATGAATTGTCTCTGATATAGAAATCCAATTACTTGGCCAAGATAGAATAGAGAGAAAAAGTAGAAAGAACAGAAAGAACAGAAAGAGAGAAAGGAAATCTTCCAAAAGTTTTTTCACTGAATACCCTCTTCTCCCGTAGCTACACATCATGAAGGTTGCCAAAACAACCTCCTGAAATTGTGGAAACAGAAAGATGCTAAAACAGAAAATAAAACTAAAAATAAAATAAAAGAAGCTAATCTGGTTCAGGCAATGATCCTCCTTGAACTCAGCATCTTCTCTTTCATTAATGTTAATACTTCCTTAATGACTCAGCCAACTCAGCAAATCTTCAACTAATATTTCTTCCCACGTGAGTCTCACGCGCCTTGGTGGTAAAACGGATCTTGAGACTCACGCGCCTGGCTCAGTCTCCTTGGACTCATGCGTGGTCTTCACTTGCTCAGCTCCTTCTTTGTTGATAGGGCTAATTACACCTATGTCCCTGAGGTTTGGGGGTAATTACACTCAAGGACACAAAGTTTCAAAATGTAACACTTATGTCCCAAAAAGGTTTCAAATGTATCACCCGTGTCCATCCGTTAGGGTTCCATCCAAAAAATATACTGTTCATCATTTTGTATTTTAAAAATGACAATACTGCCCTTGTACAATACAGCTTTGAATAATTTTTATAAATTTTAAATTAGGATAACAAATCTTAATTCTTTAAAATTAGGGTTTGAAATTAGGATAACAAATCTGTTTATTATTATATATGATTTATTTATCAGTTTTAGTTTTAGGATATTCTTGAAATCCTAATTTGCAAATTAGGATATTCTTGAAACCCTAATTTACAAATTAGGATTTTCTTGAAACCCTAATTTGCAAATTAGGATTTTCTTGAAACCCTAATTTGCAAATTAGGATTTTCTTGAAACCCTAATTTACAAATTAGGATTTTTTTGAAACCCTAATTTGCAAATTAGGGTTTCAAGAAAACCCTAATTTGTAAATTAGGGTTTTGTTTGCAATCCCGACCAAAGAGGCTGCGCCGCCACCATCGCTGGTGCTAACTCCCGGCGTCGTCCTCGGTTGAGGCCAACCCGGCGGCGATGCCGAAAGCCTCCTCCTCGACGCGGCAGGCGACGGCTGTTGCCTCGTCGGCGGGAACCGGGCCGTAGCATTTGGAGAGCACGGAGGGGGCGGAGAGAGAGAGTCTCGATCAGGCGGCTGAGGACGGCGTCGCGGGTGCGCTGGGTGGGCGGCCAGATGCTGAAGGAGACGCTGACCTTCTCCGGCTGGCTTTGCGGCGGCGGGGAGTCCAGGGTGAGGGTTTCGGCTTCGGCGGCCATGGAGGACTTGGGGTGTTTGGATCTTGTCGTTGTTGTGTCTTCCTGTTTGGCTACAGGTATGGGCAGGGGGGGGGGGGGGGGGGGGTTGAAGAAAACTAATAGTATTAATGACATTAAAAATAAGATGAAATAATGGCATTAAAAAAAATAAGATTCCAGCTTAGGGGCAATATAGTCTTTTCATTAAAACCGTTAGGGTTTTTAAGATTCCGTTTGGTCAATGGACATAAGTGTAATTTGTCCAAACTATTGTCCTTGGCTGTAATTACCCATAAACCTCAGGGATATATGTTTAATTTGCCCTTGTTGATAACCTGTATCTTTGCTCTTCCTTTCTTAGCAGCCATCTCCCCTGTTTCTTCCATGGTGGACCTTCTCTTAATGCGAATGCGTACATGGATTTTACGTGGTAAATCCCTGACAAAGGAGCTGGATTCGGGTAAGGGAAAATCCGAGAGAGTAAGAGAAGAATTGAAGGAATTCGTGAATGGTAATTTTTCCGTATGAGTAATTCGGTACACGTTGTGTGTGAAAATTCCATTTTTCGGTGTGTTCTTCGGTCTTCACAGTGGGGAGATACGAATTTTGTTGTGGTGTGGTGGTTTTAATGTGAAGTTAGGAGGAAGTTTGGTTAAGGTGGTGAAACTTTGGTGTTGCCGAGGAATTTAGTGGGTTTTGGTGTGAAAAGTGTGTGAGTTTATGTGTGTTCATGTGACTGTGTGGGTGTGTTCATTCGCAGGGTGTGTGCGTGGGTGTAATTTAGTGTATGATGGTATTAATATATGTGTTTTAGATAGAGTAATAAGATTTTAAAGTCTTGGAATGTGTTGGAAGTGTACCCATGTAGGTTCGTGAATGGTATGTATGAAACTGGTCTCGGCAGGGAGGAAGGTTGAAGACGAACTGTGTGTGATTAAGGTGTAATAGTGTGTGTGGTAATCTGAATAGTGTTTGTTTTTGTTGCTAAAGATGAAAATTAAATTATGCAGTTTTTCCCACGAATTTTTATAAATGGTTAGGTCCAAAATTGGATCAAGTACAAAACTGTAAGCCCTAATATTTTTACGAGACGTACATTCTGGAATTTTGGAGGAATTTTCGGGATCCGCGAAGGGCGCTAAATTGGAGTACCGATTAAAGAAATTTATAGAATTATTTAGCATAGTAAACCAAGTTATTTTAATCTGAAAATTTTATAGAAATCTTATTTTACTGATATGATTCATGTTCTAAAATTTCGGTCCATTCTGAGGCCGATAGGTATTTTTTCGCGAAACTGGCTTTTTAGCGCTCGGTCTGGACATTGGTTTGGGATTTTCGGGCGAAAATTTTCGTAAAATACTTTTTAGCATAGGAATGATTTCAGAATGCTTAAAATAGCGTTTTAATATATTTTTAGATTTTTCCAGTGCGGGAAACCCCCAGGGGCATTTTGGTAATTTGCCATCTCGAAGGGGTATTTTGGTAATTTGACCTAAGAAAGGGATTTTTGCGTAGATTGACATACAATGAGGTTATTTGGATGATTCTACTTAGGGGAATGCCGTTTGGGCAATTTAAGAGTACGATGGGTGTTTTTGGTAATTTTACACCCTAAGGGCGTTTTAGTAATTTTACATAGCCAGTGAGGGAGGTTCATTTTGGGAGTTGTGTGAGTCTGTATTAAGTTTATAATATCGTAGTGTAGGCTGTATTCTGATGATTCGATAATTCCATTTAGGTTAAAGCTAAAGACTTTCCGGTTAGGATAAGCTAGCTGCGGATGCAGGTAAGGGATTCTATCTGAACCCTGGGTAAGGACTTTTGTCCGAACCCTTATTTGATAACTCGTACTCGTAAGTACTCCTTTGATATACTTATGACTAATGTCGAATTCTGAATTATGTATTGATATCACCATGTTATTGCCCAGAAAACCCCAATATTGAACCTGAATCGATTATTTGAAAATCTTTTGATGCTCGCCTGTTATTGTGTGCTGAGCAGATTTGACAATTGTCTGTATCCGTTCTTCTGGATTGTTGTGCTTAAAACTCGATAATTATTCGTAATCAGTTTTGTTGTTTATCTGTGATTTTCTTCTGAAATTCTAAGTGATGACTTATTTCATTAT
Organism: Escallonia rubra; assembly: GCA_033065855.1. Classification (NCBI taxonomy): domain Eukaryota; kingdom Viridiplantae; phylum Streptophyta; class Magnoliopsida; order Escalloniales; family Escalloniaceae; genus Escallonia; species Escallonia rubra. The sequence goes on along the minus strand of JAVXUO010000626.1, from coordinate 90,739 downwards.
GTTTATTGATATTGAAATTCGGATTGATTTTGGTGATTTAAGCTTATGTAAATGCTCATTGATATTTCTGATTTTTCTGTGTTGACCTGAGAATTATGTTCTGTGGGGAGGCGTTATAAGGCTGGTCTGAACCTGCGGAATTATGCAGGGCTAGTACCTTAGTGAGAAGGACTAGTAATTATTCTGGTACATCATGCATGTGTACATCTGTGCATTGCCTGAGTGGCATTGCTTCTGCCCAGGGTCAACGTTTCTGAATCTGTTTACATTGTATTTGACAATGTCTGTTTTGAAAATGATGTTCAAATGAAAGTCTGGATATCTGCATGAAAGGGGATTGAGTTGAAACTCTTTCCCGTATTGTGATCAAACTGTTTGTGATTATCTAAGACCTTTTTCCCTAAGGCTTTGTAAGTTTTTGCGTTTGTTTTTAAACCTTTTGCAAAACCATCAGTTGTATTTGAAAATGACGACTTGGAAATTATCTTCTGTTGATTGTCTTGGAATCTTTGGAAAGGGTCTTTAAGTGTTTATTTTGGTATCTAGTTCTGATTTCTTTGTTGATTTTTGGAAATGATTTCTGCTTGGGTTGAAATCCTTCGAGAAATCTTTGTTGTATTTTGGACTGATGGCTTCGGAAATTATCTTCTGTTGGGCGTTTTGCAAATCATTGAGTTCTTGACCCCGTTTGAAGTATTCCAGAAATTTTCGTCGGTTAGATTCTTTGGAGTCGTTTTGTGATTATTTGGTAGTCCTTGTACGACCTTACTGAGCTCTCAAAAGCTCACTCTCCGTTTGACTCCCTTCTGCAGGTGATGGTCAGCTGTAGAATGCTCGGGAATGGGGTTTAGAGTCTGTGTGAGATTTCGGTGAGCCCACCACTACTGTATGGTAAGACCCCTGCGTAGGTCGGTACTGTCACTTTGTTCCTAGTAAAATTGAATTATGAAGAACCTAAGCTGTTGTAATAATTTAAGCTAAGCAGTTTGTGATTTAGTATTTTTGAGAAATCTAAGTTGATGTTGAATTAGATGATTTGGAATATATGTTAGTGACAGGTTTGATGTGATCCGGTAGGTTAACGACCCGGGAGTTTGGGGCGGCGGAGCTCCGGATTTCCGGGGGCGTTACAGATATTGCCAAGAAAATCCCCACATTGAACCCCTGTCGTTATTTGGAAATCCTATTGATGCTCGTCTGTAATTGCATGCTGAGCAAATTTGATAATCGTTTGCATTCCTTCTTCTGAATTTTTGAATTGTTGCATTCCTTCTTCCGAATTCAATAATTATTCGTAAACTTTCTTCCTATTTGCTTGTGATAATTCTTGTGTTGAGCAAATTTGATAGTAGTTTATATTTGATAACTGTTCGAATTCATTCTTACTATTTGTTGTGGTTATTCTGAGGAATGAATTATATCAGTATGCATAATTGACATTGAAACCGAATTGATTTTGGCTATTTGAGTTCATGTTAATGCTCATTGTTATTGTTGTTTTTGTGTTTACCAGGGGTCTGTTTAATGGGGAGGAGTTATAAGGTTGGTTTGTCACTGCTTTCTACGGGGAACGCAGACTAGTTCCTTGATCGATGGAAATGACTAGTTATTATCGTACATCATGCACGTGTACATCTGTGCATTGCCTGAATGACATTGCCTCTGCTCAGGATCAATATCTTTGAATATGTTCACATTATACAATGATTAATTTGAGAATGATGTTCAAACGAATGTCTTGTTAATAGATTGAAGGGAATTGAGTAAAACTCCTCCCCATATTGTGATCAAACTGTTTGTGATTTTCTGAAACCCTTCCCCTATTTCCCTGAGAAGTATCTAGGTTCATTTTGAAATCCTTTGGAAAGTCATCATTGCATTTTTGAACGATGACTTAGATAATGATCTTCAAATGATCGTTTGGGTATTTCGTTATGATTGTTAATGTTCGTTTTGGAAACTGGGATGATTTTTAATTTTTGTTTTGGTGTCTGTCTATAGTCATGTTTCATATGAGCATATGACTGATTATGATCATTTTGGAATTTGTCAAACTGTTCATGATTGTTGAAATATGTTGAGGAGTTGTCCTCGGATGATCTCTTGGGTCATTTTTGTAGTTCTTTCTGTTATTCTTTGAACGACATTGCTAAGCTCTCAAAAGCTCACCCTTCATTTGACTCCCTTCTATAGGTAATGATAAGATGTATCATGCTTAGGAATGGGTTTAGAGTCTGTGTGAGATTCCGATGAGCCCATCACTATTGTGTAGTGAAACCCCTTCGTGGCTCGGTGTTGTCAACTAGTTTTATAAGAACTCGAGTTTATAAAGAACCTAAGTTTTAATAGTTTAAGTTTAAGCAGTTCTGTATTCGAAAATTTTGAATTGATGTTTAGTTAGATGCTTAGAAGTGTGTTAGTAAACATGACTTAACAGGTTTGATGTGATGTGGTAGGTTAACGTCCCGGGAGTTCGGGGTGATGGAGCTCCAGATTTTCAGGATGTTACAGAAAATAATGAAAAAGGGATTTATCAAAGTAGCCCTTGATGTTATTTTTACGTCATTAGCATAGATTAATCAATCGAGTGCCTTTGTAAACCCCTTTAAATGAATCAAATATGTTAATCAATAAAAAGAAAGAGTAATCAGGTGAGGTTTTCGATGCTCCGATATAACGCCACTACAATAGAAAGAGAGCCCTGTGGACGAAGAAACTCAAAGGTTTTTATCTCATTTTTTTCTTTCATTGTTTCAATTTTTTTTTTCAAAAGTCGGGATACTATCAATAAGTCCTCAAGGTTAGAGGAAATTTCACACGTAGCCATTGACTATGCAAAAGATCAAGTACGTCCTTTGACCTGACAAAATATCTGTCATGCATTGATTTGGGAACATTTTAAAAGTTCATAATGTTTAAACAATAATTTCATTTTAGAATATCTAAGAAGGGAAGTTCCTTCGTGACTGACTTGTACAGTATCTGAAATACTCTTTGCCGAATTGCACATAATGACTAAAATGAGTTTATTAATGTCCACAACACAAATAAGATTTAACCCTAGTACTCATACATAATATTTTTCTTATGATGATCATCACACTCAAATATGGATTTAGGCATTTCACTTTTGTGAACCATCTTAGAGGAAACAAATGGACCATTCTCTCTATCTAGGGCAAATTACACTTATGTCCCTGAGGTTAGGGAGTAATTACAGGCAAGGACAATAGTTTGGACAAATTACACTTATGTCCGTTGACCAAACGGAATCTTAAAAACCCTAACGGTTTAATGAAAAGACTTTATTGCCCCTAAGTTGGAACCTTATTTATTTTCAATGCCATTATTTCATCTTCTTCCACTAATGCTATTATTTTTCATCTTATGCCATTACTCTTCCCCTCCCCCTTCCCCTTCCCCGTCGCCCTCACCCTACCCCTTCCCCTTCCCCGTCACCCTCACCCTCCCCCTTCCCCATCGCCGGCGTCGCCTTCACTGGTCGATCGGAAATCTGGCCGAAAACCATAGCATGGTGGAGGAACGGTGGTGCCGCTGGCTTGCGGTGTCCCTGCCATAGTGGGTGGTGCTTGGGCAGCGCGTTGGTGGAGATGTCGGCCGATTGCCAAAGGTATCGGCGGTAGTAGAGATTACACGGCGGTTTGGAGGTGGCAGCGGGCTGTGCTTCCAATGGAGGGGTGATGGTGTCAAGCATGCGCAGTGGTGCGTGGTACACCAGTGAGGGGCGTGGCCAGAGAATGAGGGGTGGTTGACCTCGAGATGGCGCCGGTGATAAATCCCGGGATGCTTCAGATCGATAAATTGGGGTTTTCTTGAAACCCTAATTTGCAAATTAGGGTTTCAAAAAACCCCAATTTGCAAATTAGGGTTTCAACAAAATCCTAATTTGCAAATTAGGGTTTAAAAAACCCCAATTTGCAAATTAGGGTTTCAAGAAAACCCCAATTTGTAAATTAGGATTTCAACAAAATCCAAATTTGCAAGGTGATACATTGTGACTTGAGAAATTTTTAATTTTGATGAAATGGACTGCAAATTGAGAAATCAATTTTAGGGTTTTAAAACCCTAATCTTCAAATTAAGGCTGAAATCAAAGATTAAAAATTTTAAAAATATTCAGTATATACAGTACAGGGGGTAGTATCGTCATTTAAAAAATATGTATTGCTGACACCATTAAAAAGTACACTTTTTGGACGAAAACCTGACGGATGGACACGGCTGATACATTTTAAAAGTGTTTGGTCACGAAATGTTACATTTTGAAACTCGTTATCCTTAACTGTAATTATATCCTAACCTCATGGATATAAGTGTAATTTGCCATTCTCTATAATATCCCGTATCTCATAGTCTTGTGATTCTAAAATGATTTTGCATCTTAACTTTTCACACACTGTAGTTGGCTTGATTGGACATTAAAGGCCTAGTGGTAGAGATACCTTATATTTCCCCATCAAAAGACATGATCAATAAACTACATTGGCATTACCAAAATATCAAGAACCAAAGCTCCTATACCACTTGAAAACAATAGGATAACCGTAGAAGGGAAGAGCTGGGGTGGGGAAGAGAAGGTGGGGGGCAGGGGGGTGGGGTGGGGGGTTGAATATGGGTTTAAAAGTACTTGAGAAAATTAATACTAAGGGTGTGTTTGATAACGTAATTAAGCACTTAAAACTTAAAGTTTTCAATGATTTTCAATTAAGTGCGTTTGATAACGCTAGACCTTGTATCACTTTAAAAATTAATTCCTACAAAAAATAGACTAAAATTTTAAGTCAGGTTGAACTTACTTAATGCTTATCAGTTCATTCTAAATGAGATGATTAAAAGTTATTTAAAAACGTTTTACATGAAAAAATAAGAGGCAACAACGCGAGTGGTCCCTGTACTATACGCGTTTTGCCACATTAGTCCCTAAACAAAAATTTTATCAATTTTAGTCCTCAAACATTACGCCGTTTGCCAGAGCGGTCTTTTTCTCCATTTCAGTCCAAAAAAGTGCGTTTGTGGACCCCACACGAGGGGCACAAATGACACTTCCCCTCTCCCTTCACTGTTATAAAGATTTATTTCGATCCATTTCGGTACAGAAGTCGCCTTTACCTTTACATCTTCATCAGTAGAGCCAGCATCGTCTTCCTTATCATCATCGTCTCCTTCTGTATCCTCGGCATCATCACCTTCATCCTCGGCCTGGAAAACAAGTTCCCGCAATTAAACTTCAGGCAAAATACATACACTTTGGGTCATCTCCAAAGAAAGAGAGAAAAGGCTTACATCAGAATCAACTGGATCGTCGAATGCTGCCTTCTCAGCCTAGAAAATCAGAAAAAATCACAAACATCAAGCAGAGCATACCAAATATGCACAGAGAACTAGCTTAATAGCATCAGTAGGCCACATACGTCTTTGTTCTTGGCCCATGTTGCTTTAGCCAGATTCTTGGCGTACTCCGGATCATCACATATCAAGACATTGTCAAATAAGGTTCCAGATTTTACCTGAAAAATTAACATACAATTCTTCACTTTTGATTTTGAATCCCCGTGAAAGATAGCATATACACAAAAAAATAAAGCATTACCTGCCACAATTCTATGCCAACGTACTTCAACTTGGGGAAGCAGACGGGTAGGGGAGAGGAGAATGTCCTTTGTGCCCTTCGTGTGGGGTCCACAAACAGACTTTTTTGGACAGAAATGGAGAAAACGATCACTTTGGCAAACGGCGTAATGTTTAAGGACTAAAATGGATAAAAATTTTGTTTAGGGACTAATGTGGCAAAACGCGTATAGTACAGGGACCACCCGGGTTGTTGCCTCAAAAAACAACTACCACCACAATGTCGCCTCAATTAATTTACTAGCAACACCGCCTCCACCATAATACAATCACCACCACAACCATTATTTCCTTTTACTACCACCACCACAATAACCACGACCTAGCCACTATCACCACTTCCACCGACACCACCACAAGGACACCGCCACCTCCACCATATTGTTACTGTTTTCACCACGTCTATTTCCGTTAAAATCATCTAAAGATCCACTACACTACAACTACTGCCATGCCACCGTCTATCGCTATCATCACAATTACCAACACCACTTCTTCACTCACCATTACCGCTACCATTGAAACCTTTTTGCCACTGCCTCTACCACCACCACCAGTACTGGTTCATCGTCACTGCCGCCACCACGATTTTAGCCCCCAAAAAAGTTATAAAGTACATGAACAGATACATAATTTTGGTAAAATGGATAAATTTGTAAATAAACAATTTTCAGACATCTGTTTTTGGTTTACCAAACAGGTTAACTTATTTTCAGTAAAAATCCAATCACTTAAAGTTTTTAGTTTTACAAATTCAGTGCTTGACTTTTTCAGCACTTAAATTTCAATTTTATCAAACAGCCCCTAAGTCAAAAAAAAATTTAATCACCAAATAAATTTGACAATTGAATTATCCAAGCAATCTACCTCAAAGTGAGTATATCAACTGCCTAAACTAGTTACAACAAGTGCAAGGCAATAAAACAAAAGATAGAAAGGTTTAGAGACACTTAATAAGGTGATTTTTACATAGTTTGGCTCGATTATCCAAGTCTATGTCCACCCTTTCAAGGAAGTAATCCATTAGATTAGTCTTCCTTATAACTCAAGACCTAACATTTTAAGATCCCTTTATGCTGTCCACACACCAAAGAGAAGTTTTGACAAACTCAAAGTTAAAAAGCTTGACAATCCCAAGCTTCGAACACTCTAAAAGATGACAAGTACAAGTTGAAGCTTTAGAACAAAGAACGAAGATTGATGACGAAATATCTCTCAAGCATAGGCTCACAATGAATTCTCTCTTGAGTTGAATGTGAAATCAATGGAAATGAAGAGATATTGAGTAATTGCTTTAAGCTTTGAGTAATTTCACCAATTGAGGGTTTGGTAGAAGATTGATATATGACATAAATGCCCAAAATTAGTTTATGTAAGTGTGGGAAAAAAATGCTTGTTTTAAGTTGGTAAAGCATTAAATGCATCAAACTAGCCAATGCAGTTGCGTGCATTGCCATGCTAGAATTTGAACTCCAACCATGCAGTTGAATGCATCCCTATTTTGGGGACACACTGCCATTTTGCAATCGACTAATTTATATCAAATGCAGTCAACTATAATAATCAAAAATCACTTTTCCTTTTATCTTCAATGAGAAAAATATTTTTTTATGCAAGAGAAACATATCATAAATTTCTAAGTCACGGTCATTGATATAAATGATAGGATATCCAAAAGCAAATTTCGAGGACGAAATTTTTATAAGGTGGGGAGAATATAATATCCCGAACTTCGAGGGTTGTTTAAAATAACCATCCGCGACTTGAAAAATAAACGGGCGATAATTTTGAGCAATGCTCGGGTAGTAGTGGAGAATGAAATATTAAAATATTTTCGGGGTCAAAATGTAATTTGGTAATGTTTTGGGGGCCCTTTGTAATTTTGGAAAACTTTGGGGGTGTAAATGTAAATTATATTTTTGGTAATGAAAAAAAATAATAAAATGAGTGATAGTATATGTTTTAGTGACATCCAATTAATTAATAGAGATTAGAAAATTTTGGGGGTAAAAATATAATTTTTAAAATTTCGGGGCCATTTTGTAAATATAGAAAATTCGGGGGGCTATTTTGTAATTTTGGAAACTTAAAACTTATGTGGAAATGACACCTCCTACTTGTTTTACATTGACTAATATGATTTTATGGGAAGCTAAATTAAAAGAAAAGAGAAGAGAAAAGAAATTTCGGGAAAAAGGAAAACAAAAAGAGAGAAGAAACTGAAGAGGAAAGCAAAAACAGAACAAAATAGAAACACGAACAAAAAACAAAAACAGAGGAGAAGAAGCAGGAAAACAGTAGGGCTCGGGGAAGCAGGTTTCATAGAGGAAAGGTGGAAGAAGTTGATGGAGATTGTTCAAGGTTAAATTTAAAGACTTCCGATTAGGATAATTTAGCTGTGGATCCAGGTAAGGGTTTTTATCCGAACCTTGAGCAAGGACTACTGTCTATGCCCTAATTTTGATAACTGATATTCATAATTATTTGTTTGATTTGCTTATAGCTATCGTCAAATACTAAGATATGTAATTAATATCAGCATGTTATTGCTAAAAAAAACCCCAACATTGGACCTGAATCGGTTATATGAAAATATTATCGATGGTCGCTTGTTATTGCCTGCTGAGCAAACTTGATGATCGTTTGTATTCTTTCTTCTGAATTGTTGTGCCTAAATTCGATAACTGTCCGCAATCGTTCTTGCTATTTGTTTGTGGTCACTCTGGAATTCTGAGCGACGAATTTTTATTAGTATGTTTAATTGTTATCAAAACCTTAATTGTTCCGGTTATTTGAATTCATCGTGGTGCTCAATTTACTGCATGTTAAGCAGTGAATTTCTGCTTGATTCTGTGACTGTTGTTTCTGTGTTCATCCTGAAAATCTGTTATGTAGGAAGGCGTTATAAGACTGGTCTGTTCCTAACTGGATCGCAGGCTAATACCCAGTGGGACTAGTATCGTACATCATGCATGTGTATATCTGTGTATTACCTGAATGGCATTGCTTCTACCCAGGATCAACATCTCTAAATTTGTTTACATCGTATCTTACAATGGTTGTTAAGAATGTTTTATTATCTGATTGAAGGGGGATCGACTGAAACTCCTCCCCATATTGTGATTAAACTGTTTGCGATTGTCAGAAACCTTTCTCCTGTTTCTCTTAAAGTATCTATGTTCGTTTTGGTAACCCTTTGGAAAATCATAATTTCATCTTTTAAAATGAGGGCTTTGAAAATGATTTTCAAACGATCATTTTGGTATTTGGTTACAACTGTTAATGTTCGTTTTGGAACCTGTCACAATTGTAAATGTTTATTTTGGTATTTACTTATAAAGAATTGTGATCATTTTGGAAATCACCAAACTGTTTAGACCCTTTAAAATATTTCTTTGAAAATTATCATCGAATAGATTCCTTCGGTGATCCTTGTACGACCTTACTGAGCTCTCAATAGCTCATCATTCGTTTGTTTCCTTTCTGCAGGTTATAATCAACGGTAGATTGCTCGGAAATGGGTTAGAGACTGTGTGAGATCCCGATGAGCCCATCACTAGTGTGTACGTAGTAGGAACCCTGCATGGGTCGATACTGTTAACTCATATTATAAGAATTCGTGTTTGTAAGAAGCCTAAGCTTAATAGTTTAGATTTGAGTAGTTCGTAATCTTGCATTTTCTTGAAGAATTTGAGTTAAAATTGAATTAGATGCTTGAAGCACGTATTAAGAGAGAGGAATTGACAGGTTGAATGTGATGTGTTTAGGTTAATGTTAGGGAGTTCGGGACAATGTAGCTGTGGAAGTTCCAGGATGTTACAATGGTCAACAAGTGGTTATATCGCATATATGAGATTTTTAAAAATAAATCAACTATGCATTTAAAAAAGGTACAATTAAATCAAACGATTCTTAATTACGATATTTTGAGAACATTTAAAACTTTTAAGATGCAAAAATATATCCAAAACTAATGATTTACCAATTCGTTTTTATATAAGACCCTTACAATCAATAAAAAAACTTTTTCAGGTAGTTAATTAAATTTTCATGAAACACAAGACTAATTGGTAAATTTTAGACAAGTTATAAACATTAAAACTTAATTTTAGTTATCATGGAATATATTACAACTATGAGTGGTACTATTTTGCGAGTTCAATAGCAATGATTGATTAACGCTCGCTTTATAATATTTAGTCTAATAAAATGATATTTGTTACCCTTTGCAAGATCATTATAGTTATAGATATAACCTGACATATTTTGGTATATAAATGTGTATTATGTTGTGATAAAACAAGTATAGGTTATGAGAAAATATCATTGGGTGCATTTAGTGGATATAGAAACGATAACTTGGCGATAAATAATAATAATAATAAATGTGAAAAATAGTTTTAACACTCTAAATAAGGACACGTCATGTTCATCAATTGAATATTCTCATTAGTAGAATCTTATCAGAATTAAAGAAATGCATAGAGATTAAAATATTGGATATTATGTGGTCGTTTCTTTAAATTCCCCCCCCCCCCCCCCCTTTTTTTAAAGTAATAACTTATTTGAAAGTGATAATGTGTATACATAAGTCCTAGTAAATTTGAAATGCAACTTTATTCCTTTTAAAATTTTACTTAATTATGATAATAACTTTGGAAACATGTATATACAATACCTATAAAGACCCTCTGAAGTTAAGGAATCAAATCCGTATGTAACATTTACAATTAAAAGAAATACTTGATATATAGCGTCATCATATTTCAACCACAACTACAATCGTATTCGCTATTTAACTCTATATGACACATGCATGATTTTTCTACTACTCTAAGTGCTAAGTCAATATTCATTTAAAAAAAAACTTCTTGACAGCTTAAAATAAAAGCTTAAAGAAGACAAGTATTTAGCGACTCTACTGTGTCGCTATCTATTCTTTATCTTTCAACTTATAATGTAACGAAATTACAAGTAAACAGACATGCATACGCAAATATCTCATAATTATTGCATATAATCTAATCAAACAAACAATGCTATTTAATACTTGATATATAGCGTCATCATATTTTAATCACAACTACAATCGTATTTACTATTTAGCTCTATATGACATCTGCATGATTTTTCTACTACTTTAAGTGCTAAGCCAATATTCATTTAAAATATTACTTGATAACTTAAAATAAAAGTTTAAAGAAGACAAGTATTTAATGGGTCCACTGCATCGCTATCTATTCTTTATCTTTCAACTTACAATGTAACGAAATTACAGGTAAACACGTGCATACTCAAATATCTCATAATTATTGCATATAATCTAATCAAACAAACAATGCTATTTAATATTCGAAAATTAGGAGTAATGAAAGTGAATTCATCTTTTCACATTTTACTTAAGTGAGTCGTGATTAATTTAGGTACTGAGATTATCCTTTGTCGTAAAATGAGATATTTTTTACAATGTCAATGTCTTTTTTGTCCCAGGATATGAGGTACATATTAATACACTTTTTAAAATCTCATAATATACTGTATTTTATAAACCGGTCCGAACTTAGTTCGGGTTACTGGACTGGTTCTTGTAATGGAGGAAGACACCAAAAGTAAAACTAATCGAGTGAAAGTAGGGTTCTACAGCATGCTGGCTATAGTGTAATGCTTCAAACGTAACAACAATGTGATAAGATTCTACACCATAAGGGGATACAAAACAATGAAACTTCACATTATAATCCTTATGAATATGGGGTGAAGTTCATCCCTGCAGGTATGTAAAGAACATGGGCTACTTTCAAGACAGAGGTAATAAGAGATTGTTCCCAGTGCTAGTGTGAAGAGATACAACAGAAAGGGAGTTATTCTTTCTGTCCTTGTACATTATTACCTTAATGAGTTGAGACTTTGAGTGTGATAGAGCATGTCCCCATTATTCTTTTGCTAGCCATTTCAAAAGAGCGAGAAAGGTGTGAGGCTGTGCATGCCCACGTGTTGAAGAGCTCAAGTAAGATAAAGCAACATAAGAACCACGGCAGGAATAAACTCAAGGACAAATCATAGCATGAATGAAAGCAAAACGAAGTAATGGTATAGGTGATATTCTATTGGGAAGTTACGTAATAATTAAACTTTAGCGGAATGTATGTGTTCGAGTCACATGCTAGCATATTGCTCATGGGGGGAAGTATCCAACTGATGAAACATATATCAAGTAGGAACACACTGAAATGAATGAGATGAGACAATGAGGAACAACTCAACCGCCCTTGATCAATTCAGTGAGCTTCGTAGCCCTCAGAAATCACCAGATTAATGCAGTTTTTAAATGTGTCTTTTGCGTGAACTAGTCAATACTTCTGCATTTGATCATAATCACTTCTCAAAAGTACAATATATACTATGCTAATTTCACTACACGCAACCATATTTAGTTCTTGATGAAACAATTGGTCATATATTTCGTAATTGATAAACATTTTCGAAACAACAGCAGATAAACAGTTTGACAACTTTAGTTACGCTGATTTTGTAATCAGCTTTGCTTACAGATGCTTTAGTTTCTAGCACAGAGCTCCCTTATATTTGGCCCACTGCAGCGCGGTCAAGGCACTATATGAAGGAAGTGGTGGCTCAATAAGGAACAGGAACTCGAACTGTAGGGGGGCCAGATTTCATATCCTCCATAATAAGATCTAGGAGAGCCTGAGCAACCGGACCTTCTTTGCCTACAAAAAGTGGAAAACATATTTTGCAAGCTAAGGGAAAAGAAAACACAATAGTTCTCAATGCTACAAGGTATATTACGTTCATTTAATTGTTCCATGTATAAATATTCACTAATATGTCTTGTTTGTTTCTCAACGCTTGACACGTGTTGACGAAGAGTCAGTACATGTTTTAGGTGTCTACAATAGAAAAGGAAATGGAAATAAGGTCTTTGGCAAGCAGTATATGTTTTGCTCATCTATAGTCCCCAAATTGAAGATGTTATAGAAGTAATCTTATTTGCGAAAATTGCCTTGAGTTGGGAGGTAGAATTGCCACAAATTTTTCAACAAGCAGACTTCAGAATGCAAGTTCAAATTTTAACGGATTACCAAATGACAGTGAAGGTAATACGTTCAGGACCCGAGTTGCTTTGATCTAATAGCTTCAGATAATGTTAGTAAAACTTTACTTATTTGGCTTTTTTGGAAAGGATATGAAGTTTCTCACATCTACAATTACTAATATCTACCCCACAGCAGTGGACAGTAAGCTACCTCAACATCACGACATGCAAAAAACGCACAAACAGGTCTACCTGTGCCTATAAATGATACGGATAGAATATTATCTCTGATGCATGAAGATATTGGTTAAATTCTGCCATATGCATGGTTTCCGTTCTACCTAAGATCAGAAAATTTATAAATCCCATTATGACATCCGTCGTCCAGTGATCAAATCAAGATATTGGCACCTGAATATATAGGCTAACTCCCAAAACCTTCCATAACGAGCATTCTCCTTTCGTTGCTTTAGTCATACAATATTATCTGCTAACCTTCCCTCATGAACATTGCAGCTTTTAGCCACAAAATAAAAGCATCGTTCCATGTACCCTGTAGGTAACGACAGATACACCTTCTAGGGACATTCAAGCAATGCTGATTGTAAAAGTAAAGCAAAAAGACCCCCCCGTCCAATGTTCACGGGCAAAATCAGTAAAAACCATTTTTGGCAAAAGATTTAGTACAGGGCCCACAGTGGTAAATCGTAGTATACAAACTATTTTTGGGGGTTTCTTGGACCACTACTGCTAACACATAAAAAAGAATTGCAGGTGTCCTTACCGTCGCCTATGACATGTTCGTCCCACTGTAATACCGATCGCACGAGAGTTCCACTTCCTATTAGCATCATTTCGTCTGCTCTTTTCCCTTCATCCACAGCCACATTTCCTACTCTGATCCCTTTAAGCTTGCCATCCCGCACCAAGTCTTCTGCAAGAACCATAACCCTTTTAGCAGTGCACCCACCAAGAATTTTGTCGAAGTGAGGCAACAGAAGTTCTTTTCTCTTTGTAACAAAAGCCACATTCATGTTAGGCCCTTCAGCAATAAACCCATCACTGTCCAACCATATTGCTGCATATCCGCCATTTTCTTCGGCTTCCATTTTTGAAAGCACATTTGGAAGGTAATTTACATTCTTCATGACGGCAAATTGTGGGGGTTTCATTGGGATAGATGAAGTAACAACTTTTACACCCTTGTAATCCGATGGTGACTGATCGTGGATTACAATAGCGTAAAGAGCTGATTGGTGACAGCCAGATGGAGAGAGTTGAAAATCGCCAGGTCCTGCTGAAAGCCAGTATCTCAGGGATCCTTTTCTGCATTTGGAAGCACTCACGGTTTGTATGAGTATTCTTCTTATGCTTTCCCTATCAAAAGGGGGCGTTATTCTTGCCATATGCGCAGACCGTAGGAAACGATCAAGGTGTTGTTCCAACTCGTACAGATATCTGGTATGTAAATAACAAGAAAACAAATGCAAATTGTTCATTAGCGCTTAAATCTGTCTCACATACTTATTTAAACTGCCAACTAAATAAAAAGAGTAAGTCACAAAATTGGCATATCACATAGTCCAGCAGTTCCACAAATAGATGCAGACCTTACGAGTATTGATCAAATTTAAAAAGCAGAGTAAAAAATTCATCGTCGGGCTTTCAAGTGAAAGAAGGGGGGTCTGTGGGAGCTATGAAGGAGCTAGCTACAAAACTAGATAGCTGAAGTACTTTTTCATCCGTAAGCATATATGGAGTAGATACGACTCTTTAAAATGCAATTTTGAACGTGACAACAAAAGATTCTTCAAATTTATTATGGTGTCGTATAACAAGGTTCAAAAGGGCCGGTCTAACTTGATATCAAATATATCACCATATTATTGAGGTTGAAGTTACTAACCCATCCATTATCGCTGCGGTATCAAAAACTCCATGCCCTCTATGGACCATGTGGTCGTCCATGGGGATTGCCATGGCTGCCGGATCCGTAGTGATTCCACCAAAAACACTAGAGTACATAGCCAGATATTTCTGCTTGCTTTTGTAACATTCTCTAGTCTTCCTTAATCTTTCAATGGCCTAAATGGAAATTCTGAAATGTTATTAACAATTTTGAGTCATTCAGATTTTTAGTTTTCAAACTTAAAGTTAAAAAGCCAAATTCAGCCGTCATTGGTAATTGTACAATATACCAATCTATGGTTACATTTAAAAACAATCTGATGTACTTAATATAACAATTACCAAAGGAAAACGATATTTAAAACCTCCGCTTCTTCCAGAGAGACCTTAATTAGATAAATATGATATGATTCTAATCTTTACTTCGAAATCAGCCCCATGTCTCTTTACTTGACAAAATGCTCTTGGGTACACGTATGATCTTCATGGGATTTTAGATTTTCCGAAAACGGACCGTTTCAAGGGGATTTACCAAAAAGAACTGTGTCACTAGTAGTACCTCGCTTCCAAGATTTGAGTCCTTTGACTTTGAAAAGACATTTTGGAAACTCTAGGAGATAAATTACGCATATTTATTGCACTAGTTAAATCACGTTAGAAAAAAAGTTAGATTGCGGTCAATTACTATGCATTAACAAACTCTCTAAAGAACTGTGTTCATATGTCAAAGAAAACAGTGTTGCAATTGCCTCTTTTATCTTCTTAGTTTCATGTTCAAATAACAATACTTGCCTACTTCCAAATGTAAGCTGATGTTTCAGATAGAATTGTCCATATACGGATTGTTTACAAAGGAATAAAGAAAGTGAGAGTACCTCAGAGAATGAAAGAAGTGGGACATCAGATATTTGAGTAAGTTCTGCCACAACAAACTGTAAGCATCAGCTTAAGAAAAACCAAAATAATCGGGGGGGAAAAGATGTACACCCATAACTATATAGATAGAGAGGTTTTTACATTTGATGGTACCCATGTAACCTTGAATTTAAGCCATTTTCATACAACTGTATGCTGAATATGATCAATTATTGGTCAATCCATCAGTATAGATAACAGAAAAACAAAAAAGTCTTACCAACTGAAGCTTGAACCCGAAATGAATATCTGACCGAATTTGATCGTGTGACTGTGCTTCCGAAGACCGCAAGTTGGCCATATGGAGACCCATGTCCCAAAGACGAAACATTTCGTGAAATTGGTATCTGTACACCGAATTTTGGTGAACTATGTGAGATTTTCGAGATGGGATTTGCGAGGGATGAGAGAGAAGCCATGGAAGCAACCTATGGGAGCTAGCTATGCTAAGCAACCCGATCAACAGTGTCGTATAGTAAAGGATCAAATTTGTGTTTTCTATACTCGGAAAATTTGTTCCATTGTATATGGATCATGTTGGTCGAAAGATTCGAAGATCGGGAAAAAGTACAAATAAAATGACCGAGTTTTTGGCTCCAGCACCAGCATTTTATTTTCTCAATTTTGGCTTTGGCATGACACTCTTATTCTTTAATGCATTTTAATGTCCCTTAACTCATTTCCATTCCTATTGTCCTAACCAAATTAGGAGTGCAACTACGGCGGGTTGGATGGGCCCAATGATTAGATCATGTCCGCCCAACTCACCGTAAGTCGTGCCTATGTCCAGTCTAGCTCATTTACGAGTTAAATAATATCGATCCACGCCAAGCCCATTAAATTTTGGTGGACATGGATTGTCCATAGTTACGAATTACTATTATTTTTTTAAAACGATTCTGAAACATAACATTGACTATCAAACTCTGCAATTGAGTCATGATAATGAAAAAAGTACATTAAAGTCTCAAAATGAATTTAAATATAAGCATAGAACCAAATATTTGGGACAAAATGAGAGAAAAAGACAAGATTCTATAATCCTAAAATAAAACAAGAAGTAGGAAAATATTTTTTTTAAAAGGTCTCCAAACATGAACAAAAAGTAGGAACCGTCACTCAACTTGGTGCAGAATAATAAGACAAAAATATGAGCAAAATTGAAAAGAAACTGCAAGAGGCATATAAACAACACAATTACGTTCATACAAGTTAAAAGTACCTTAAAAGCACAAGAAGTCACGTGTTTACCGAGAACCGTAAAGAATCACATTTTGATGCCTAAAGAGAGAACTTTTATTTCATCTGTTATGTCAGTGAAGTCCAAGAGAAGAATTTTAATTCCAATTGCAATACAGACAACCAAATTACTCAAAAAAAAAAAAAGGTTGCCAAAACACCCCCACAACAACCCTACCGCAACCACCATAAACAAAAACTCGCCTCACGGAGAAGATGATATTGGACAAAATGGTAAAGAGAGGGAGAGAGAGAAACAAGAACGGAAGAGGTAGAGAGCAGAGCATACCTTTGAGGCCTTGGCTTTGTCGTGGGACGTGAGTGTAGAAGTGGGGGCTGAGAGTTTAGAATGGACAAAAAAAAATAGTATTCAATTAGGGTTAAGAGTTTGACAGTCGAAACTGCACATATTTATGTGATCTACTATTTTTTAAAGACTAAAAGAAACAAAATAAATATATTGTAACGATATACTGCACATTATATATATATATTGTTCCTATCCAATTCTAGTCGCACCCCAGGGCCCGCCAGGGGACCCATTGTGCGTGACATATCACCCATTCAAAGGTCAATTATTCAACGCCATAGCCCGGTCAAAATGCATTTTCCTTCGGGCATTCACAGGCAATCACTTTTCGTATTTGTCAGCGTAGCCCTAGCGAAAGAGCACAAACCCCCTCGAGGGGGTCGGCCACCCTCCTTTGTAGGGGGGTCGGCCACTCTCTTACATGGGGGGTCGGCCACCCTCCTCGGTAGGGGGGGGGGGGGGTCGGCCACCTTCCTTTGCAAGGGGGTGGGTCGGCCACCCTTTGCCTTCCAGGGCTTACTCTGACACCTGCGTTATCTCACTCATCGCGCTCTCTGTAATGCTCGCTCACCACCAGTGGTCGCATGTCGCTCGTTACGAACCACGCACCGTCGCCCGCGGCCACGCAATGTCACCTAAATACTATTGATGACACTTGTCGCCGCACCCATGAATGCTACAGTCGCACTGTAGGCCTCCAGGCATCATACTCATTCACTGCACCACATGCCTTTGCCATGAGCGTCTAACATGCTTTGACTCACTCTCTGGAATGTGCAGCATTACCGGGGGCTCCGGCCCTCGCCCTGGGATAGGCTCTCAGCCTTATAGCCATCGCCGTCTCAATCACAGCGACGGGCTTCGGCCCTTGCAACGGGATGAACTCACAACCTTATAGTCATCGTCGCCCCAGGATGGGCTCTCAACCTTATAGTCATCGCCGTCTCAATCACAACGGGGGGGGGGGCTCCGGCACGAGGACCCTTCGCCACGGACTCTGAGTACTGAGCTGCGACCATGTCCGCTATTGTTACCATTAATCGTCGGTGCAATCAGGGCAATGACCCCCGGGTCACTCCGGGACGGGAGCAGGTCCTTGGAGGGCATCGCGCCTAGTCCGCCTGACAGTTGGCTACGGGGGCAACCCTCACCACTGTCAGGTTCGCTGCGCGTCTCTTGACGCACCTTATGGGATTCAGTATGGGCTTGGAAGAGTGGCTGGCGCAACGGGCTTACTCTGATCACACTACCGCGGTGTGGTCAGTCTTCCCAGGCAGGTGGAGGGATGCTGCGCAGGCAGGGCAGTGCGAGTTTGGGCACCGGTAGTATGACAGAGGATTGGTATTTTGTGACCCCCTTACCGATGTGTCACTCCCAGGGGACGACACATGTCAGTCGATGACCCAATGATGACATATGTACATTTTTGCCTATAAAATAATGGACTTTGGAGCTTATTCGAGGATCCGGCCCTCATTTGAGATTTTCACTTTCTCTCTCTAAAACCCATTCTCTCTGAATTTTTAGTGAGAGAAATACATTTGGACTTGCGTCATTTTGTCCCTCGATATTGCACCCCCGACACGAACCCTCGCTCAGACTGTCAACTACTGCCCCTACATGTCATCACTTTGTCCGCGTAGTGCTGCCAGTCATCACGGCCTGCTTGGGAAGCCTTGCTCTCAGCTGTTACTCTGCCCTTGCTATCTCTCGTTTTACACACTTGGAAGCTGACTCAAACTGCAGCCTTTGTGGCACCTCCACGTTGGCACGAACCCACTTTCCTTAGCATCATTTTTGCCACTCCGCTGGGGAGGTGAACATCGTATTGCGGTCTGCCTGTCTGCTACACTCAGTCACCATGTTTATTCAACGAAGAGTTACGAGAGCCACCAGCCAGGGCCTCATTCATGCCGTGCAAGAGGAAGAACACTTGGGCGAACAAGAGGGAACCAGTGCCACGCGTTCCCAGAACCTGCCACTAACTACCGCACCTGACGTGCAAGTTGCAGTCAACGCGAACATCCATCAGTTTACGCCTACTATAGCCAGTATACAAGACTCATAGGCCACTCTCATGATAGCCATCCTGGAAATACAAAGATCCATACATGCGATGGCCTCCCAACAGATCATTGCGCCAATCCAGCCTTCAGGACCTGAGTTGGCTCTTGACGCCGCTCAGGCCCCAGTGTCGGGACCACCGCCGCCTCAATCATCTAGACCCCTAGCGGTAGGATTCATGACATCATTCCCACCTATAGTTGAAGCACCGCATCCAGTGATGCCATCACACTGACCGCAAGCAGACTTTGGACCCGTATTGTAACAAGTCCTCCATATTATTGCACCTCAGCATGTACCAGCCAGAAGCTCTTCTGAAACGCATGATTCCATTGAGATGGAGCCTAACCCTTACCCGGCGGAGCAACATCAGACGACCGGTCAAGTGGTGGACATGTCTCGTCCACCCACCCATGCCCCCATACACTCGTTTTTGCCAGCGCCTGTCATATATTATCCCTCTATTGCCCCTGCTCATCAAATTGCCCCGTCAGGGGGCTCGGGTACTTGCGGAGCACCAGCCAGCCATCATCCATTGGCTGGCCATGAAGCGCCATCCCCTCACTATGTCTCAAAGACTAACTTCGATGCACTCATCCACCGGTTGTCACAAAATTTTGCCTCTGACTCGTCCGCCAAGCTGACTGGCCATGCACCTTATGCCAACGCTATAGCCCTCATGCCGTATCCCGCCAAGTATAAGCAGCCGACCTTTGTATTGTTCAACGGGCACGAAGGCAACGCCCGCGAACACTTGACCAGATTTGCTGGCTCTTTGGAGCAATACGGTCCCGGTGACGGTTTGAAACTACGAGAGTTCCACAAGTCCCTCAAGAGCTTGGCTTATACCTGGTATCACCAGATCCATGCCTGGACTGTTCACGCGTGGAATGACATTGTCCAATTGTTCTTAGACAAGTTCCACCATGAGGCTGAACGTGTGACCATTGTTGATATTGCTGGCATTCGCCAGAACCAGGGGGAAGACTTGAATAAGTACGTGCACTGCTTCCATCTCAAATGCCTTGAGTGCACGGACTTCAGCAAGGAAGAGACCTTAGTTCCCATCTGCATCAAGAACATGGCAGACGTATACCGGGTACATCTTGAGAACTTACAATTGAGGTCATGGGGACACCTCAAGGAAATAGCCCGCTGCACTTATGACGCGGTTGGCCCTGTCAAGCCATGGAAGCCCCGACCGCAGAATGCACTCCTGGCCTCGGTCGACACACCCAGCCCTCAGCATAACGACAGCAACAACACCAGCAACAGCTACGCTGGCTTCAAGCGTCAGTTCCCAGATGGGGACCGACGCCCCGACAAACGCAGACAACGGGAGCCTGCACCAGACTATCCATGCGACCTGAATACAGTGAAAGAGCTATTGGCGGAGTGGGTCGCCAATGACAATAACTTCCAATTGCCACCCGTACGGATCCCCATCACAGACGAAGAAAGAACCAGGCCCAACTACTATCCTTTCCATCAAGCCATTGGCCATTCTCTTAAAAATTACAATGGGCTACGTGTTATCTTTGCAATAAAAGTCGCATCAGGCGACCTCAAGCTACGGAAGAATAATGATGTGCATAGCCACCCTTACCCAAACCATGGCAACAACAATCAGGAGCATCATGTGCTCATGGTCGTCACTGACTGCATCGATTCCATTGCCCCCAAGACCCTCGTGGAGTCCTCTCATGTGCCCTCACCTTGTGTGCCTTCCGCTCCTCAGCCAGTGTCCTCAGCCAGTGTCCTCAGCCAGACAAATGACTAAGATTAAAAACTTTTTTGATGAAATGGGGTTTTCACCCGAAGCGCGGACTTATCTCTCCCACTGTCTGATCGAGGTCCCCACCGGCCTCGGTCCCGCATGTTTCACCGCACAAGCTGCACTCCGACATATTCCCCATACGG
Source organism: Escallonia rubra (assembly GCA_033065855.1). Taxonomy (NCBI): domain Eukaryota; kingdom Viridiplantae; phylum Streptophyta; class Magnoliopsida; order Escalloniales; family Escalloniaceae; genus Escallonia; species Escallonia rubra. The sequence continues at coordinate 69,680 of JAVXUO010000626.1, read as the reverse complement.
AATTTTTCTTCTCCGACAAGGACTCACCACCCATCGAACACCACAACCGACCGCTATTCCTTGAATGCACTATCAATGGCACCGGCTTCCGCCGTGCCCTGGCGGACTGTCGCGCCTCCAACAACAACTTACCTCTCACCACTTTGCAGCGAGCTGGCACCTCCCCAAGAAAGATCATTTGCGACCCCATCAGCATTATCGGCTTTGGGTAGGGTCCCCAATCGACGTTCGGTCATTTTACGGTCGACCTCATGGTCAGAACTGTCCGTCGTGACACTACTTTCCACGTGATCGACAACGAGTTTACCTTTCACCTCCTCATTGGCCGACCTTGGATTCATGTTAACAAGGTCGTTCCCTCAACGTACCACCAGTGTGTGAAACTGGTGGCCGGTCCTGCGGGACATGAGGTAGCGATGACCATTCCCGTAACTACGGCCCCCTTTGAATATGTTGAATCTTACTTCCCCGAGGCCTCATTTTTTACTGAGCTTGCTGCAGACAACCAGAATGCTACTCATATACACTTCACCAAATTGCCCAACTGGGATGAACTGTGCGGAACCAAGCCTACCAAGCCCAAGACCAAGAAGAATACCAAGCATAAGGGGTCGACATCTGTACCGCCGCCCGCAGCCACAATCAATTCCCCTCCTTCATCTCCCAAGTCTAAGAAGCACAAAGCCCAACTAACCTTCCAACGCATCGTCCAAGAGGACAAAGTTATCTACCCATTATGATGGTGTACGGGGGTTCATGATGGTCCGTCATCTGCCCCCCACGACCCGGAACCATCCATCACAACAGAATGATGCCGCGCGGCCGAGCATTGCCTGCCAGACCCTGAACTTATCCCGGGCGCTACCCTGCCCTGCTATGAAAATGGCCCGAGACCACAGGCCGAAGATCTCGAAGAAATTAACCTGGCTGACCTGGGCGCGGAACCTCGGCTCACATACATTGGCACAAAACTCGCCCGCGGCCGAAGAGAGGAATTGGTTACCTTCCTGCGCGAATATCGCGATGTATTGGCATGAAGTTACAACGAGATACCTGGATTGGACCCAACCTTGGTGACAGACCATCTTAACATTGCTACCGGGTCCAGTCCTGTTCGGCAACATCCGTAGTCTTTCCACCCTGAACTGGAGCTGTAGATTAAGCAAGAAATTGAACGACTTCTACAGGCAAGCTTTATCGAACCTATCACACACCTTATCTGTTTGGCCAATGTAGTCCCTGTCCAAAAGAAGAACGGCCAAGTCCGCATTTGTATTGACTTTCAGGACTTGAACAAAGCATGCCCTAAGGATGAGTTTCCCCTGCCCAACATCAACATGCTCATGGAGGCCGCAGCCGGACACGAGACCTTGTCTTTCATGGATGGTTTTGCCAGCTACAATCAAATTCGCATGCACCCAACTGACTGTGCCAAGACAGCCTTCCGCACACCCATGGGTAACTTCTGTTGGAAAGTCATGCCCTTCAGCCTTAAGAATACGGGCGCTACGTACCAACGGGCAATGACAGCCATCTTCCATGACATGATACATCGTATTGTGGAAGACTATGTCGACGACCTCATTATCAAATCCAAGAATGAAGCAAATCACCTCACAGACCTTCGAGCAGTCTTTGATCGTTGTCGCCAGTACAATATGCGGATGAATCCGCTGAAATGTGCCTTCGGAGTCTCATCCCACAAATTTCTCGGCTTCTTGGTCAGTCGACAGGGCATCGACGTTGAACCTTCCAAGGCCACCTCCATACGAGAAATGCCTCCTCCAAAGAGTACCAAGCAGTTGAAAAGCTTCCTCGGTAAGGTTTCTTATCTTCGTCGATCCATCACCGCCCTGGCTGAGCTTATCGCACCCCTCCAGCATTTGACACGCAAAAGCTCCCCATGGAATTGGGGTGTGCCCCAACAATAAGCATTCAAACAGATCAAGGCAGTTCTCATGTCCCCATAGACGATGGTCGTACCCCAACGAGGTATCCCCATCCTGCTGTACTTAACCTCCACCCCCAGGTCCATAGGGGCCTTGCTTGCCCAAGAAGTGAACGGAATGGAGCGTCCAGTATATTATCTCAGCCGCTCAATCAAGGGACCCGAAACCAATTATTCCGCACTCGAGCAGCACTGTCCGGCCTTAGTCTACGCCTCACAAAAATTCAGACACTACTTCCTGTCACATCAGATCACACTTGTTACCAAGGCTGATCCCCTACGGTACATGCTCGCACGTCCTGCCCTATCCGGTCGCCTTACCCGATGGTTACTGCTATTGGCCGAGTTTGGTTTATCAATCAAAAATCCTACAGCTCTACGGAGCCAAGCACTTGCCGACCTTTTGGCCTTCTTCCCACGCCAACACTATGAACCCACCTCAGATCGCTTACCTGGAGAGGAGTCAGCCTTGACCGCCGACATCAATGAATTGTGGACGCTTGAGTTCGACGGCTCGGCAACTAGCAAGGGTCTTAATGGAGTTATGCTCTGGCAAGCGGGCACCGGCTTCGTCCTTCGCAATCCAGACGGCATCACCACATCCCTATCCTTCAAGCTTGCATTCCCAGTATCCAACAATGAAGTTGAATACGAGGCACTTGTCATTGGCCTCATGATGGCCATCAGCATGAGGGCTACATCATTATGCGTAAAAAAGGACTCAAACTTAATCATGAAACAGGCCGACGGAGAGTTCGCAGTCAAGGAGCCCGCATTGGCACCTTATCGCGCCCTGGTACAACATTTGGAATGAAGACTTGGCCACGTCCGTTATGAACACCACAACCGATGTCACAACCGACATGCGGACAGCCTGGCCATGATTGCATCGAAGATCAAAGTTGACGGTGAATAGCGACTACTCACAATTATCAAATGGACAGCACCTTGCACGGCGTTGGATTTAGTCCCCGCGGACACTACTACAGACGATTGGAGGCAGCCAATCATAGACCAACTCAAGGCGCCTTCTCTTGCTTCCGCCTCTACCCTTACCGAATTCTTGATGTTGGGAGACGTCCTCTATAGGCGATGCCCCGGCGGCACTCTGGCACGATGTTTGGCACCGGAAGAAGCAAAGCACAAATTACAGCTCGGCCATTGGAAGTTTTGTGGCCTTGACGGCCTCCTCTTTACCGTCGCCTCCAGCGCATGGCTCTCTTTTGGCCATCCATGGCCCTTTATATTCTTAGTTGAAGTGTCAATATATTTGTGATTAATTACTAATTCCATATAATATTTGCATTCACAGGTTTTGTCTTATGAGAGGCTACCCACGGGTCGTCCAAAGCCGCGGGATGATTCCGATGAGACGTGCCCTACGATGTGGGCCTGGGGGCCTACGCCCAACCGGAAGAGACGGGTAGACCCTCACCACCATCTCAAGTTCTATTGGGGGAACTAGAGATACTGGATACATCACAAGTGACGTGGCAGCCATACTATAAGGTGATGCATCGGTTGGATGAGTGGTGTTGGAAACCATCTGGAAACGTGCTAGCCTATTTGAACTTGGACTATCAATGTCACGCGTCTGAGGTGAACCTTATCATGCTACCTGGTCATCATGCAAACCACTTTTTCCTATTAGTTCTCTATCCAGAGAATAAAGAGGTCCACATATACGATAGCCTAAGGGAGGACGGACCTGGTCAGCAGCTAGCGCAGATGTACAAAGCGTACATCAATGCGGTGGTTAGTTTATATTTCTTGACCTTCGCTCATAGTTTATTCTTCTTGTTACATAGGCTTGATGACCTTTTTTATTGTTGGATGCAGACTACTATCATTCCGCTAGCGTGCTGATATTATAAAGGGGAGGCCATCACGAGCAATCCAACGATAGAGCCTTAGACGGTCGTGATGATACAGGAACGACCGAAGTAATATAACAGTCACGATTACGGGATTTACACGCTCAAGTACATGGACTACATAGCTCGCTCAAATCTGCGTCGTGGTCTCGGAGAGATGCCTTGACGTTTAGATATAGGATAGCCTGGGAGCTGAAAAAGGGTGAAGCTAGACGCCTTCATTACCATTATCCTGAAATGTACTAGACGTTCGTCTGGATTATTATTACTATTGTTGGATTTTGGATATTGAGATTTGAAATTTAGCCTTATCATTACTATTGTTTGATTTTGGACATTGGGATTTAAAATTAGATTTTTGGAAAAGTGAAAAAAAAATTACAAATTTTTTCGGAAGCTATGAATTAGGCCCTAAAGTGTGCCCGAATAGGGGCGTCATAAGAAAACCAAAAAAATAATTTGTCTAGATTTTCGTCAAAATTCATAGAAATGGGCTAACTACCGTGCCTAATGTGCAATGAGAAAAAAAAAAGTGAAAAACAAAATTACAAATTGTTTCGTAAACTATGAATTAAGCGTTAAAGTGTGCCCAAATAGGGGCGTCATAGGAAAACCAAAAAAATAATGTATCTAGATTTTCACCAAAATTCATAAAAATGGGCTAACTAGTGTGCATAAGGTGCAATGAACAAAAAAAAGTATAAAAAAAATTACAAAATTTTTCGTAAGTTATGAATTAGGCGCAAAAGTGTGCCTGAATATGGGCGTCATAGGAAAACTAAAAAAATAATTTCTCTCGATTTTCACCGAAATTCATAGAAATGGGCTACCTAGCGTGCTTAAGGTGCGACGAGCAAAAAAAAGTAAAAAAAAAAATTATAAATTTTTTTTTCCTATATTTTTTGTTCCAAATTTTTTTTTTGGCCCTTGCAAATTAACCACACTAAATAGCCCCTTTCAAAATATAAAGATTCCACAAACCAAATCACAAATAGCTCTAGTAAAAAAAAAAAAAAAGTTCAATTTAAACATTAATCCTAACACTCTCCTCATCATCGTCCTCCTCGACCATACTGTCAGGTTCGATACCTAGAACTTTATAATAGTTTTTCTTGTCATGATTGGTCATCTTATTACACAACACACACTTTCATATTTTGTTTTGACCCGTTACTTCTTCAATCGGACTCTTCATACGTATTGCTCGTTTTTGCCCTTTTGTTTGAGAAAGAATTGGATAAAAAATACCGTCCTCCTCACCTTGCAGGCTAGTTCTGTCAATGACTGGCTGTGAAGCTTGAGTGAATCTACCGGCTGGAGTCGTCCGAGTAGTCGGAGTGTCCCGTCTGTCTGGTAATGCCATCCTAAACTGTGCAAGATTAGCCTTATCTCGTGCGGCTGCTTCAACTTGATACTTGTACCCATCAAATATTGACACTGCATCCAATGATAAACCGTGGATGATGTTACAAAGGTGATTATATCGCAGTGTCTCAGATTACTCGAAATCAACTGAAACATTAGGCACGTAAGGAATGTGACCGTGTACTCTATTGGCTTGCTTCGTCCATCGATCTAAGATATACTCGATCGGAATTTAACGAGCATTCTTGGCGCTAAAAAACCTCAACGCGTGTCAACAGAGTATACCTTTATGCTCAAACAGTTGACAGTTGCAATTAACAAATCTGGTGTCCATACAAGCTGCTACAGTAAAATGTCTTCTGTTCTTCGGAGTCGACGAAGAGCGCGGATTGGCAAAATTCGTCACATTTGTCAAAGCATAAACCTTGAGATCTTTGGTGCATAGCTCGTGCAACTTTGTCATGCTATATTGATTCGACTTGAGTAGTTCCTCTTGAAACTGTCTAAACATTTCCTTGGTATAGACTTGAGCCGCATGAGCCTCCAAAGGTGAAAAAACTACTATGACTCTTTCTCTGTAAACTGTAGCCGCGTCGGCTTCTCTCTCAAGGAAAAATTGCTTGTCAAGGGCTTTCTGCATCTATAGTACGAACTCTTTTATACTTGAAGAATGGCCTACGTACTCATCAAAGAATGCATTCATACCTTCGCTTCTTGAGGTCGTAGTCGTTCCGGCTGTAAATTTTTTTTTGGTGTAGGCACCGACCCACTGTGTCTTGATCTCATACAACGCTTTCAACCATTCATGATTGTGCAAAGAGTAGTCATCCATTAACTTGGCCCGCCTTTCCTCGAACGCGTCGACCGTCAACGATTTCTTCACACATGTATTAAAGTCACTCTTGAATGTCGGATGGTTTGCATATACATTGTTAAGCCGTTCAGGATATTTGTTGCTTATGTGCCATGTGCACAGGCCATGGTGAGTATCTGGAAGGACCTTAGCGATTGCATTCTTCATTGTCAAATCTTGGTCGGTGATGATGGTCTTTGGAGGAATATGATACATTGCTACAAGCCACGTTTCAAATAACCACGTAAATGACTCATTCGTCTCATCCCTAAGCAGGGCAAAGCCAAACAAGATTGACTGATAGTGGTGGTTCACCTCGGTGAATGGAGCAAAAGGCATAGAGTACTTATTTGTGTGGTATGTGGTGTCAAACGTCACAACATCGCCAAAATTTTGGTAAGCATCTCTAGAACGGGCATCCGCCCAAAATATAGTACTAATGCGGTTCTCATCATCCAGTTGGAGACTATAGAAAAGCCAAAATTCTCACTCTGAAGGCGCTTGAAGATATCAAGTGTAGCTTGAGAATCTCTCTTACGGAAAGACTCTCTCCTCTGAGCACGAAGTTCATTTCGAAGGTCTACTTCGTTGAAGCTCAACTTGTCAATCCCCCAGCCTGGTTTGAGAAAACCCCCATCATTCTAGAAGGTGTAAATATCAATTGTCTGTGTGCCGCGCTTATTTGTCGGTACTGATGAATTTGATCAATCTTACTAGGGGTCATCAATTGATGATTATGGCTTAACTCCACTCCCGTCACAACCTAATGGTTTTCATTTTTCCGGTGTACTGCATACACATGGGCTTTGCAGCCGGTACCCGGAAATGTGTCCCTTTTTCTTTGTCTTGTTAGCCCTTCATCCTTGATCCGAACAACCGGGGGTACATGCGGTGCTCCTCTATGACACTCAAATAGTCGGGAACAAATTTGGTCTGTATTCGCCCGTTTTCTAGTCGTCTTAATTCTAACACTGAAACCTATCATTTTCGAATATGCTCTATAGTATGCTTCAACTTCGTCCAATGTTTGAAAAACTTGACCTTTGTAAGGTGGATCAGAATCTTCACAAAAATTATTTCCTCCAGTTGCATCCATATTTATATTGAAATCTAAAAAAAATATTTATATAAATTCTCAACAAGTCATAGAATTAAATGGAATTTTTTGTAAAGAAACAAAAATAAAATGGAATAAAACGGGTTGGTTTTCTTAGGTGTGGATCGGCTCCTATATATATATATATATATATATATATTTATAATTAAACGGGTTGGTTTTCTTAGGGGCTAAACAGGCTTGTAGTAAACTTTGCCCATGTCCAGCCCATATTTTTTACGGGCTCAAAATTTTGAGCCCATGTCCACCACGGCCACTATAAAATTAAGTTCATGCCCATATTTCTACGGGTTATCCACAGGTTACCCGACCCAAGTTGCACCCCTGAACCAAATTGTAAAAACTCCTGATCATTGGCTCTTTTTATCTAGGGTTAATGACAAAATTGTCTCCTGAGGTTTACACGTAATTGCACTTCGCTCCCTGTGTTTACAACTTTGGTAATAGTATTCTTTGAATTTGACAAAACCATTGTAAATAACTCCAAAAGTGGATGAACGTTAAAATTCGGGCGTTAAGTCCGCATGTACACAGTACATACTGTTTCGGCATGGGCAAATTAGTCCATTCCCTTACCAAAACCCTCTGAAAACCCTAAAGCCCCATTATTATCCTACCTCTCTTAGAACCCTAAACGCCCATTGCCACACCCCACCACGAGCTTCCCTCCGACTACAAGTAATTTGTCGTGTGATGGCATAACAAAGAAAGTCAACATATCTCAAAATAAAAAATCAATGTAAATGAGCCTCTAACACTGCCCTAAAATCAAGGTAAATAAGCCTCCAATCTTCCATGAAGATTCGCAAGAATTTGTGTTCAAATAGACACCCCCCCCCCCCTCGGTCAAGCAGGTGTAGATTGGAAAGCATGGTACAGAGCCTTCAGTATAAGACTGTAGCAACACTGTGCCGTTTTGTGTGCTCACCTTGGCCACCCCACCACACTGTGTACCGAAGACCCACCTACTGCAATTCCATATGACATTGATAGCCCATCCCCTCGGCTAAGATCTGAGAAAACAAGAAATAGAAATTAACACCACCATCTTCAAAGTCCCCATAATAGAAACCATCGCTGACAAACCATGGAGGTGGTCACTCGCCGACGAGAAGCCGCAAAAGTGCGATCAACTCTTCGGCATTCTCTGACTGAATGCCATCTTCATACTACCACCGCCTCCCTGCTTCTCCTGCGACCACGAAACCCAAAAGGTGGCAGATTTGTAAAAAGTTGTGGGTCTACAAATCCCATACTTTTTCTATCGATAGTCGCACCAAATCCCCGCGAAGATCCTTGTGGGAAATCTACAAGCACGGTGTATAGTCTCCTAGCTTCAATCCGAGCAAGCATGACGGAATTTCACTGGAAACAACCTATTTCACAATCAAAGGTGGTTAATGACAAGAACAAAATTGTCCCCTGAGGTTTAATGACATGAATTCGATTTATGCTTTTTGAAAGAGAGTCAACTGGTCAACTCTGTATATGACATTAATAGTCATGCCAAAATGGCATGTGCTGTGCACATGCGGACTTAACGCTAGAATTTCAATGGCCATCCACTTTTGGAGCTATTTGAAATGATTTTGTCAACTTCAAGGAACACTATTGCCAAAGTTGTAAACACGAGGAGTGAAGTGTAAATACGTATAAACCTCAGGGGACAGTTTTGTCATTAACTCTTTTATCTAATGTCATATATTGTAATTATTTTATGTATAGTAAAGTAAAAAAATGAAAGAAAGTTGGTGTGTTCTTTCCTACTTAAAACATCTGTTATTTGTCGGTTAAAATTTAAGCAATCAAATGGATGTTATGTTTTGCTCTTATCCATGTCAAAATGTCCCACTTAAATACTTTTTAGTATATTTGCCAAAACTATTTCTCACACTCTCTCTTTTAGATCTATGTCTCTTGCCAAAACTATTTCTCACACTCTCTCTTTTAGATCTATGCCTCCCTTTTAACAATTTTTTTTGCCCACCAACCGCATATAAGAGAAGCGGTTGGTGGCTTTTGCGTAACTTTTTTTTGGGTGGCTCCCACACAACAAATTTCGGATTTTTTGGTTGGCTCCCACCAAAAAAAAAAATTGAGCACAAGCCTGCCACGTGGCGTCCCCCACGACTGCCACGTGGCCCAACCGCGTGAAGGGGCGCCGGTTGGTTGATGGCCCTGCCACGTGGCCTCCCCCGCGCCTGCCACGTGGCCCAACCGCGTGAAGGGGCGCCGGTTGGGGCGATGGCCCTGCCACGTGGCCTCCCCGCGCCTGCCACGTGGCCCACCTCGTGAAGGGGCCCCGCGGCTTACCCTTCCCCCCTGCCACGTGGCGCCCCCCCCCCCCACGCGCGTCCTTCCCTCCCCCGTGACTGTCCTTCCAAATTTTTTTTTGCAGCCTATTCGGGCACTTTGCAAAGACCACTCACGGGTATTTTTTTTCCCTGTTTTTTCTTCTCTCTTCCTCACTTTTATCTCTTTATAATCCCCTCCCCCCAACCCTTCTTCTCCACACCCCTTCTCCACAAACCAAACATTTTAGCGCTAGAAGATCGGTGGATAATCGCTAGAAGATCGGTAGATTTTTCTTCAAATACATCAAGTCACAACAAGTAAGTATTTTGAATTTCCTTATAATTCAATGTTAGGTTTATACAAATCAGCGTATTACATTTAGCGTATTACATTTATAGCGATTCAAAATAGCGTATTACATTTATAGACAGTTTTTCACGGATTTATAAAAAATAGCTAGAGCGAGATTTTGCCAAAGTACAAAAAAGAGACCCTAGTTATTCTGAAAGGATCTGTATCAAGTAAAAATTTCAGATTTTTCCAAAGACCGTAAAGGGGCTAACTGATACGGGGAACCGTGTACCTTCGCAATCTAATTTATAATACCAAGCTAGCGCGATTTCGCGCGAAACTTTTACGAGAACCCTAGGATGTTGGGAAGTTCCATTCCCCAGGATTTCGCGCCATTCCGGAGCCGTTAGCTATTTTTTTGCCCGAACGGCCCTTTCAGCGCTCGCCCTTTAATTAGACAGTTTTTTCACGGATTTATAAAAAATAGCTAGAGCGTGATTTGGCCAAAGTGCAAACCAGAGAACCTAGTTATTGTGAAAGGATCTGTATCAGGTAAACATTTCAGATTTTTCCAAAGATTGTAAAGGGGCTAACTGATACGGGGAACCGTGTACCTTCGCAATCTAATTTAAAATACCAAGCTAGCGCGATTTCGCGCGAAACTTCTACGAGAACCCTAGGATGTTGGGAAGTTCAATTCCCCAGGATTTCGCGCCATTCCAGAGCCGTTAGCTATTTTTTTGGCCGAACGGCCCTTTCAGCGCTCGCCCTTTAATTAGACAGTTTTTTCACGGATTTATAAAAAATAGCTAGAGCGTGATTTGGCCAAACTGCAAAACAGAGACCCTAGTTACTCTGAAAGGATCTGTATCAGGTAAAAATTTCAAATTTTTCCAATGATTGTAAAGGGGCTAACTGATACGGGGAACCGTGTACCTTCGCAGTCTAATTTAAAATACCAAGCTAGCGCGATTTCGCGCAAAACTTTTACGAGAACCCTAGGATGTTGGGAAGTTCCATTCCCCAGGATTTCGCGCCATTCCGGAGCCGTTAGCTATTTGTTTGGCCGAACGGCCCTTTCAGCGCTCGCCCTTTAATTAGACAGTTTTTTTACGGATTTATAAAAAATAGCTAGAGCATGATTTGGCCAAAGTGTAAAACAGAGACCCTAGCTATTATGAAAGGATCTGTATAATGTAAAAAATTCATATTTTTCCAAAGACTGTAAAGGGGCTAACTAATACGGGGAACCGTGTACCTTCGCAGTCTAATTTAAATTATCAAGCTAGCGCGATTTCGCGCAAAACTTTTACGAGAACCCTAGGATGTTGGGAAGTTCCATTCCCCAGGATTTCGCGCCATTCTGGAGCCGTTAGCTATTTTTTTGGCCGAACGGCCCTTTCAGCGCTCGCCCTTTAATTAGACAGTTCTTTCACGGATTTATAAAAAATAGCTAGAACGTGATTTGGCCAAAGTGCAAAAGAGAGACCTTAGTTATTCTGAAAGGATCTGTATCAGGTAAAAATTTCAGATTTTTTTTTTTTTTTTAAAGGGGCTAACTGATACGGGGAACCGTGTACCTTCGCAGTCTAATTTAAAATACCAAGCTAGCGCGATTTCGCGCGAAACTTTTACGAGAACCCTAGGATGTTGGGAAGTTCCATTCCCCAGGATTTCGCGCCATTATGGAGCCGTTAGCTATGTTTTTGGCCGAACGGCCCTTTCAGCGCTCGCCCTTTAATTAGACAGTTTTTTCACGGATTTATAAAAAATAGCTAGAGCGTGATTTGGACAAAGTGTAAAACAGAGACCCTAACTATTATGAAAGGATCTGTATCAGGTAACAATTTCACATTTTTCCAAAGACTGTAAAGGGGCTAACTGATACGGGGAACCGTGTACCTTCGCAGTCTCATTTAAAATACCAAGCTAGCGCGATTTCGCGCGAAACTTTTACGAGAACCCTAGGATGTTGGGAAGTTCCATTCCCCAGGATTTTGCGCCATTCCGGAGCCGTTAGCTATTTTTTTGGCCGAACGGCCCTTTCAGCGCTCGCCCTTTAATTAGACAGTTTTTTCACGAATTTATAAAAAATAGCTAGAGCGTGATTTGGCGAAAGTGCAAAACAGAGACCCTAGTTATTTTGAAAGGATCTGTATCAGGTAAAATTTTCAGATTTTTCCAAAGACTGTAAAGGGGCTAACTGATACGGGGAACCGTGTACCTTCGCAGTCTAATTTAAAATACCAAGCTAGCGCGATTTCGCGCGAAACTTTTACGAGAACCCTAGGATGTTGGGAAGTTCCATTCCCCAGGATTTCGCGCCGTTACGGAGCCGTTCGCTATTTTTTTGGCCGAAGGGACGGTTCAGCGCTCGCCCTTTAATTAGACAGTTTTTCACGGATTTATAAAAAATAGCTAGAGCGTGATTTGGCCAAACTGCAAAACAGAGACCATAGTTATTCTGAAAGGATCTGTATCAGGTAAAAATTTCAGATTTTTCCAAAGACTGTAAAGGGGCTAACTGATACGGGGAGAATTTCATATTTTTACAAAAAATATTTGTTTGTCTAGGAAGAAGGGTACAAAAAAATAGGAGGTCTTCAAGATGCAAGTAAGACGTAAGAAATATGCAAATGCCAACATGTTTCTATGTTACCGGATAAAAAGTGGTTGGTGAAGAAAAGACATTCACAAAAAAAATTCAATTATAGATTCATGAATAGTTTGCTACAGTTAAGAGACTTTATCATGAATTGAGAGGTAGTGTAAGCTTTACATCAAAAGACTAAGGGTTCGTTTGACAAATTTGTTTTTTTTGGTTTTCAGTTTTTAAAGAGCAGCTTAATTTTTTTTTTATAAAAACAAGTGGGTGTTTGATAACCCTTTTTTTTTTTGAGTTTTTTTTTTGGTGTTTGGTAACCCTTTTTATTTTGACTTTTTTTTTTGTGGTTTGCGGTGGCGGTGGTGGTGGTGGCCGGCGGCCGGAGGTAGCTGCCGGCAGTCGCCGGTTGTCGGAGGTGGCTGCCGGCAGTTGCCGGCGGCCGGAGGTGGCTGCCGACAGTCTCCGGCGGTGGTGGCCGGCTGCCAGAGGTGGCTGTCGGTGGTCACCGGCGGCCGGAGGTGGCTGCAGGCAGTCTCCGTCGTTGGTCGCCGGCGGCCGGAGGTGGCTGCCGGCAGTCTCCGTCTGTAGTCGCAGGCGGCCGGAGGTGGCTGCCGATAATCTCCGGTAGTGGTCGCCGGCGGCCGGAGGTGGCTGCCGGCAGTCTCCGGCGGTGGTCGCCTGAGGTGGCTGCCGGCGGTGGGAGGGTGGTGGTGGTGGTCTAAGAAAAAAAACCAAAAGTGAAAAAAAAAATCAGTTTTTGGAGTTTTTTTTTTTACTCTTCAGTTTAAAAACTAGTTTTTTAAATTGAAAAAAAAAATGATTACCAAACGCTCCTAAATTTTTTCAGTTTTTAAAACTGAAAAAAAAAAGATTTTTGTCAAACTGGCCCTAAGAAGTGCGATTTGATGGTTGTTTTTTTCTTCCTGTGAAGTGAACTTGCATTTAATCAGTAAAGCATGAAATTGGTAGATATTGAAGGGAAACGAATGGGAAGAGCGTTGAAAGGGTGAGAGATGAAAGGGATCCTTTGATGACGATGATAATGATGATGAGAAAGGCTATACGGGGCGAGGTTGTGGGCGTGGTGGCGGCCCAGGCAGGACATGCGCAGCAGTGGCTTTAAATATGGTGAAAAAGAAAGTGAGGGAAAACAGAAAAAGTGGCATCCAATGTAGCAAATTGAAAGATAAAAGAAAGGAGAAAGAGAGTGAGGGACGAGTAAGTCAAGAGCGAAAGTAGAGATGTCAAAGGGCCGGGCTTGGGCCGGCCCAGCCCAAGCCCATCGGGCCTGCAAACGGGCCGGGCCGGGGCCGGGCCAAGGGAGGGTGAAAACGGGCCGGGCCGGGCCGGGCCTGGCGCAATGAATTCTAGGCCTGGTCCAGGCCCAGGCCCTAAGCCCAATATTTAGGGCCGGGCTTGGGCCGGGCCCAGGCCCTTTTTTTTTTCTCATGTTATTCAATTTTAACACATAACAATTTACATAGAAATTTATTTATACGATCCTCGTCAACTATAAAGAAGAAAGAAGTGCGGATTAAAAACAGATGAGTTGCGATGCCTTGTTATAGCTGTAGTCCCATCTGGAAGAAATATAATGGTTGTTCCGTCTAACTTTAATTTCATTTAATGGGTATAAACTTCTTTGACTCTTTCCCAAGGCCTATGCAGTGTGCACCTTTTGAAAACTCTAACCAGACCACTTATGGAAGATCATAACCACTATAGGTATTTCCTTTCTCATAGAAGAGGCTTAGTAGTTAAGTAATTTGGCAAGACTTTTGAAGAAAAGACAAGATCAAAAGAATTTAACGGCTGACTGCAATTTCCTTCCATCTCTTATCCATTCAATTTAAAGGCTGACTACTGTTAAGGTAAAATGATTGCCAATATGAGGCATAAGCCTCTCTTAAATCTAACCAAACATCGCTCAAGGTCATCAAGTCTTATAGAAGAAAATAATATAAGGCAAAAAGACAAGATGCTTGATGCAGGATGCTATCCCTTCCTTTTAAAATATATATTTTTTGCTTGTAAAAATTTATTTTATATATATGAAAAAAAATTATTCTTAAAACTCTAACAATCAAAATAATAATGTATGTGGAATTTTGGAAAAGGGGTGGAAGAAAGGGGGGGAAAAGCTAGATTTTCAAAAAAAAGTGGGGCCAAAAAAGGGCCAAATCCGGGCCAAACCGGGCCACACCCGGGCCGGGCCAAACCCGGGCCAAACCGGGCCGGGCCGGGCCATTTTCCCCAGATTTCTCGGCCTGGTCCAGGCCCAGGCCCCAGGCCCTCTTTCAGCGGGCCGTTACTGTTCATGCAAGGGGCCGGGCCAGCCCGGGCCAAAACCGGGCCAAAACGGGCCGGCCCGCGGGCCGCCCGGCCCAAATGACATCTCTAAGCGAAAGGAAGAGAGAGCAAGAGAAGGTGATTTGAGTGAAAGTGATTAGAGTGAATGAATTGGCATTTATTGGAAACAGAGAATGGGAGATAAAAAGAGAGGTACGGGTGAGATTCTCTTATTGATGGTCAGGATGATTCGCTTCTATGGACTGCATCCCTTAATGGCAACTTTAGTTCAAAGTCTGCCTGGAATGTTATTAGACGTTGCCACCCGCGTTCATTGGGCTAAGGTGGTTTGGTTCAGTGGTGTTGTCCCTTGGCATGCCTTCATTGCCTGGATGGCATTTAGAAATGCAATGAATACTCGAGAAAAGGTTGCAGGTTTGGGATCATATGTTGTGACCGCTACACTTTTCGCAATATTGAGGTTGAATCAGTAGCTCATCTGTTCTTTGGCTGTGAGTTTAGCACCCACATGTGGATTGAAATTCTAGATCTTAATGGCTTGCAGTTTACTCGCACGGAATCTTTGCAGAAATTCTGAACTGGCTTTGTGCTCAATTTGGGGAAATGACCTTTGCGGCATGATTAGGAAGCTATTACTTGCATCCTTTTTTATTGTGTTTGGGCTGAGAGGTATAATCGCTTCTTTACGGATACGGGAGAATCATACCGCGACATTATAGCTGACGTCTTGCACTTATTAGGACCAAAGCTCCGAATGTAAAGGGACGTAACTCTGCTTGCAATCATAAAATGCAAGAGGACTACGACATAATTGTATGCTTGCATGATTCTGGAATAAGATATTTCAAATGGGTACCCCCTGCTGTCATATATATTTGTATGTGTATATGTATGTGTGTCTTTATGTACATAAATACATAGGTCAATTGTGATGGGTATTTATTAAGAGGTTACTTGGGTGCTTTTGGGTTTATTTTATGAAACTCTTCTCACATTTGTTTGTGTGCTTTAGCACAAGCCGAGGATTGGGTTAATGTGCTCTTTCATGAACTTTATGCTATTATGCCGGAGTTTACAACTATTCTGTCGATGGGTGCATTTTGAACAGTTCTTCCTGCCCCTGGACTGTTTATTATTACCTTTCAGGGATCCAGAACCTCACCATCTCTCTTGTTGATATTACTTTCTCTTTTATAATGTTTTTCTTTTGTTACAAAACATAACTTTTCCAAAAAAAGAAAAAAAAAGAGAGAGTTAGAGAGAATGTGCACAGTTTGCACTCCTCTCACCTGTTCACTTTTTTCTTTGGCTCCTGAGGTGACTGGCCGGCCCCTAGTTGCCCCCCCTATTTTCACTTTTCCTCTTAATCCCTTGGACCAACTCCCACACTTCTATTTTTTCCTGTTGTACTTTGTTCAATGAATCCTGCTTTTCTCACTTATTGAAATGGATTGGGTACCTTGCAAATTTGTGGGGGCTTCAATGTGTATCGCGTTTAAGACATGATTATGTGCATGCCCGGTCCCAGTGTTTGCACATCACTAGTCATGTTGCCAAAATGAGGAAGAGACCTAGTCACGTGGCTCATGCCACCCGTGCACCACTTACCAAGCTACTATTTGAAGTCAAGAAGAGGGAAAGGACCCTGACCTACTTGAGGATCTTGGAAGTTTCAATCTATGGGGGGGGGGGGGGGGGGGGGGGGATGGAGGAGGATCTTCCAAGGTAGAAAACTGTGCACTCAAAGCTGGTGCCAGTAGATATCAGTGATAGGATGGGTTGATGCGTAGAGATTTGTGAAAGTGTACAAGTAGGAAGATAGGTAGGCTTATAGAACTATGAATCCTTTTTTTTTTTGCAAAAAAGGCTAGACCGTAAGGCTCTAATCCAATCGGCAAGGAGTATTGCGCCTCGGGAACCTACAAGGCCGCCACATACATCTGAGCCCTGTTTCTCGCACCTATGTCGGGACCGAAACGCACAAGAACCCGTGTGTGGAGAACAAGTAGGGCGTGGACGTAAATTTGCCACCAACAAGTGTTGCGGGCAGTATTCGAACCCAGGTGGAAAACCTGGATTGGGATCCTGGGGACCGCTGAACCAACCCTTGTTGGCTTAGAACTATGAATCCTACCATGAACAAATTGTAACTGGGAAGATAGTCTAAGTCAGAATATGGAAACAATGCATGAATAGCATTGGTAGGCTTCCCTTTTTACAAATGGAGAATAAGAACATGGAGTCTTGAAAAATTAGAAAAATAGAAAAGAAAAATAAGTGCAAAAATGGAACAATGCAGCCAGGGCTTAGGCAGACTGAATGCAGGCCTCTGCTTGTTTAGGGTTGAGTTTTCAGATGTAATCTTTCTAGCAAAGGCAAAATTAAGGCCCCTGTAGTTCTTGAGGGCGAGTCATGTTAGTCAGGCAGGTATATGCTTGCTAATACTGACTTGCTTCTAGTCTCGGGCATGCATATTGAATGAAAGATTGGAGTACACTACTGGCTGTCAAGCCACTACTGGCTGTCAAGCTATCATTAGCCACTTCCACTATGGTAGTCAGGGTACTTTGAGCTAACGTTTTTGAGGTTATTGATAGGCCAAACAAGTCTTAAGCGCATTATACAGCTTCCTTGAGAAGCTCCCAAGACTTTAAATGTAGATTTTTTAGGTAGATTTATAGATGTCTCTCATGTTCTTAATGTAAATTGATATAATCCTTACCGAAGCCAGTGCACAAGCACATGGATAAATCGCTTGACATAGGCACTGAGGTCTTCCTTAGGGTATTGCCGAATGTTAACGATGTTAATGATGGTCACACCTTCCAACTCATAATGAAATTTTCAAAGAAGAGCTGGACCATACCAAACCAATTAAAAGTGTTTAGTACCCTCAAAGATTTGTTGGTACCAAGAGTAGGCAAGGTCAGTTGGGGACATGTAAAATTCTTGGAGTTTCAAAGTGTTATTGTCCTCAAGTGCTCTAGGGACACAAAGCAAGTAAGGTACTCTATCAGGCACTACTCTCTTTGCCGTTGAACAAGATAAAGGATGGCTGATTGTATTCAAGAAGGTAAGGCTTAGATGTGAGGTTTCGAAAGTAAGGAGCATGACCATATTGTCTTGAGCAAGAATGAGGCATATATGGTTTATTTAGACGATGGAAATGGCATACAGATCATCCTTGGTGGCACAAAAAGTAGATGAATATTTTGTGTTTGGTGAGGATGATCTTGGCGCCTCCTCAAATAGGGTGACCTAAAGCATTGTGGGAATGATATTGGTAGAGAATGAATCTTGGTAGGGGCAGCTTCTTCAGGTGTGATTTTCATAAGAGTAGGTCCAGTAGTAACAGGCAGGAAGCCAGGAATGGCCATTTGAAACAAGTCAGGGGCATCTTGGAGTCGCATTTCATCTTAATAGAGTCGTGCATCTTTGAGGGACTTTGAGCAAAGGTGGGGTGTCGTACGATGGTGCCAGAGAATGGTTATTTAGCATCTGGCCAAGGTGGACATGTTGCGTGCGAATGATGGTGGTTGTGGTCAAAACATCGGGCACCACGACATTGGGACATAGTTAGCTTCAAAAAGTAGCCCAAACCCTTAAAGCTGGATATGAGCAGCAAGGGGTCCAACCCTAGAGCTTACGGGTACAGAAAGTCAGGGAGCTATAAGGCCTTGAGAGCTAGGCAGCTGCGAAGTTAAGACTTGGATGAATTTTTTCATCTCTAGTATCTTGGCAATGAGAGATGACTAAGAGTTCTGAAGTTAGTGATGATGGGAGTGAGAGCTAGAGTATGACATCAACGTGGGTGATAACATTGGGTGCGTCCATCTTAGGGGGCGCTTGGAGCCAGATGGAACTGGTCTCTTCTTGATCCTTGTAGTGGTGCTCCTCTTGGATGGTGGAGTTAAGTCTTTGGCTGGTAGCCCTACTGGTCTTGTATAGCTATGGCATGGAAAATGGGTGTGTTGTACACAGGGTAAATGGCAGCATCTTACCTCCCAAGCAAAGTCACCAAAATGATTTCAAAGAAGTGGGTTCACGTGGAGGTGCCACAAAGAGTAAAGTCTGTGCCAGATGTCGAGTATGATCATGTGTATTAGATTAAGGATAGAATAAAGGCAAAGACTAAGGCGACTTAGATAGAGCCCGATGAGTGGTAAAAGGGCAGGATGAGAAGTAAATAAGGGACGACAATTAAGAGTCCAGCATTGAACTCGATATGTCAAGGTCTAGAGATAGGGTCTAGTGCTCAAGGTTTTTATTTTTCCACAACTCTTTAGCTTTGAAGCTCTATGGTGTGAAACAAAATGTAAAAGAAGTTTAGTTTTTCTCCAAATGAACTCTCAAAGTCCACTATTATAGGCAGCTGAATTTTTTGTTATCAAATGAGACGTGGAAATCACTAGAAGTGAGGGGACCACATGTGCTGGAGTTTCACGGACTCGAATCACAGATTCATTCCGACGCCTCTGTACAACCTTGTTATGTCTCCATAAAATGACTAACTTACACAATACCAGTATGGTCAGAGAATCGCCTTTATATAGCTACCGGTCGAAAGCCCTTACTCAGATCCACAGGCAGCATCTCAAAACGCTAAAAACCTGACAGTACCCGACTCCCAGCTCTCATGCCAACTATGCGACGACCTCTAGAGATATTCCCCTCCCAGAATGACCTGAGATTCATCATCCTTAGGGGATAAGGAGCCCTCAGTGCCGGAGCACGTAAACTGGTCATCGTATCACCCTAGCAAAGATAATGTATCGGTGGAGTCTCCTATCCCAAGTTGAGTTTTTGTTACAACAGTCAGAATGCATCAAGATAGTGTCCCGAAGGAGTCGCCTATTCAAAGGGTCATGGTAGCGTCCCAAAAAAAATTTCAAAAGAGGAATGTTCAAATCGAAGCACTTAAAGCTCTCAGACAAAGATAGCATCCGAGGGTAATCACATATGTTGTGATGAGTACTTGTGCCAAAGCACTTGAAGCACCAAGGTTGTCTAGAAATATTCGTCTACCCTAAGCACCAAGGTAGTGTGCCGAATGAGACAACTACCTAACGCTCCAAGATAGTGTCACATGGAGTCGCCTACCTGACAGAAAAAGAGTCATCACCCTCACAATTGAAGCACAGTAGCGGATATAGTGACCCAGCGGTGATAAGTCCTTGCACCGGAGTATTCAGCATGGCAAAGGTAGTATCCTGGAGGAGTAGCCTACTTGACGGATCGAGGTAGTGCCCCTAAGGAACTACCTACCTGAAAGAAGAGGAGTCCTTATGCACGAGCACGCGAAGCTACCTGAGGTAGTTTCTTAAAGGAGTTGCCTACCCTTAGGAATGCTACAAACGTCAGAGAGCAGGTCGAGACATGTTCTATAACTAATTTAATGTATGGTGTGTGTGGTGAAGAGATGGACTAACACTGAGCTTGTGGTACTATGACAGAATTTCAAAGGGTACTCCTGCATAAATGGGGTAGCACATGGGCACGACAGGATGTATGAGGTACCCAGAGCACACTTAATGAAAATAACATGGGGGCAAGTGTTGTGCTGGGAAAGATACCATGGGGTAGGCGCATAAGCGCGGTTGATGGAGGCGGTGCTAAGGAAGCACATCGTGAGGACTGTGTTCAGATGCAGTTAAGTGTCATTGCATGGGGGCATGATAATAGATGCAGTGCTAGGAAAGTGTAACATGGAGATGGAGGTCGAGCACGGTCAGACATCATGATACAAGGGTGCTACGATGATTGTAATGTAGCATAGAATAGTTAAGGAACCAAGGATTGACTATCTATGGAGGCCATCACTTGGTGTTGGTTGGGGAACCTAGCAGAGAAGTTGAACGTAGGGGTACCCAAAGGGATGGGATGAGACCCCAAGAAAGGTGAAGGGGTGAAGACCCTCAAGGGAAATGAAGGCATGGATGGAGGGGGTGGAGATACCAGGGACATAGAGACATGGAAACCCCAATGAGGAAAAAATATTGCTCCCATGTGGGGGGGGGGGGGGAGGACACGAAAAGCAAAGGATCCAGCAAAGGAAAGAGGATAAGGAATCAAAGAAGTGGGACCTAGGCCAACCCCTTGTAGGGAAAGGCCTAAGGTCATCCAAGCAGAGCAGCTCCTCCACCCCCACCCCCTCTTCAAGGAGAAGGCGCTCGAGTCGACCCCAAAGCCAGGAGCCTACAGTTAACTCCCTTTTCTAAGGGGGAAATCATGCTAAAACTGATAATTAAGTGATTTTGAAATAAATTGGCGCATCACATGACTTAGAGCATATGCATGCTATGGATTGATCATATTGGTAGTTTTGAACGTTGAATATATACTGACGTGTCTCTAAAAGCAGGACCCATAAGCTTTTAAAGGGGCATAGCCAGGATGGGCCAGCAACACTTTATTCCGTGAATCTTTATCGACATAGTTGTATATACTCTTCCTTTGCTATCTCTTGCCAATAGACCAGAATCCACACATTGCCCATTCTCCAAGATTACTACATTGAGGTTAACTTTTCCATATAGTTCTCAAGCAGTGAGATTTTCATATTGTAATAACATTGCAATCCCTTTCAGTCATTCTCACATAGCCTCTCCACACTTTATGAAATATATTGCGTCGCATGTATTAATCTCCAATGCATTTTTGTCAACACTGCAAATAAATAGTGGTTATTATGGTTATTGCATATGAGTACCATAAATGATAATAAGCAACTCGAAGTCCAAACCATTCACTATCGGCACTGCATTCTTCCACCACCAAAAAACCTCCTTGGTACATAATGTATCACCATAGAAGGCCTTAAAGCACAAAGCTCCAAAAAAAAAAAAATTGCTAGGGAGTAGTAAGTCGCATAGTATGTGTTAAAGCCTCGAGTCCAATCCAAAAGCATGCTCATAGGAAGGATAAACCCCCTGGGTTAAGTAAGCAAATGCATCACTTAATTTTAGCTAATGTCGTTTGTATCATAACACTAGGAAAAATGCCTTCCTTTTTAAACCACACACTGGATACAATGTTACTGATAAAAGCTTTTTCTTTGACAGTTTTCCCGTGGTGGGAAGAATGTTAGAACATGCTTGACATCCAAATATTTTCTGCTTGTTTGGTTGCTTCAGTTTTCAAATGAGAGTCCATACCTAAGTGTTGGTGAGATTGACTCACCCACTATTAAAGTTTTGCCTTTGACCGAACCTTGGTCCAAGATCAATCTATGTGGACTACTAACTGCAAGTTGACCATCCTTCCCATATTGATAACCTATTCAATCCTTATTTACCGTTGTGATGTTTTGTTATGGATGAAATTCGGAACTTAATTCGTGAATAGACCTGCACAACAAAGAGACAACACCAGTGACTCGCCGGAGAGATTTCCGGCGGGAAATCTCCGATGCTTAAGTTAGAATAAGCTCAAGATGGATTTAATCTCAATGTAGTTGTAAAATCACTTACCTTTCTTCATTCCCGCATTTTCCTTTTATAGGGTTTCCCATTAGTGGTTAGTTAACCCCCTCTTAATTGGGGAGTTATCAGATTAATGGGAGGTTACCTATAGTCATGAGTAATTACTCTCCATGACTTTGGGGGTTACCACCATAATGGATGGTGGAGATAAATGGGGAAGATGAATAGCCTCAATTTATTCATGGTTCTGATGTTATGAGATGGTGACATGTGTTACCATCTTACGGGTAGTACTTTTTACCCATATCATTTGCCCTCCATTCCATTTTTCTTTTTCGAGGAAGAATGTGGAATTTTTGGAGTCATAAGGAGTAGCTCGTCTACTCGGCTTGGCCGAGTAGAGGCATCTCAAACGTGCTCGTCTACTCGGCCTGGCCGAGTAGAGGCATGATGAGTTGCTCGTCTACTCGGCCTGGCCGAGTAGAGGCATGAGGAGTAGCTCGTCTACTCGGCTTGGCCGAGTAGAGGCGTCTTAACGTGCTCGTTTGCTCGGCTTGGCCGAGTAGAGGCGTCTTAACGTGCTCGTCTACTCGGCTTGGCCGAGTAGAGGCGTCTCAACGTGCTCGTCTACTCGGTTTGGCCGAGTAGAGGCGTGCCAACGTGCTCGTCTACTCGGCTTGGCCGAGTAGAGGCGTCTCAAACGTGCTCGTCTACTCGGCTTGGCCGAGTAGAGGCGTCTCAAACGTGCTCGTCTACTCGGCTTGGCCGAGTAGAGGCGTCTCAACGTGCTCGTCTACTCGGCTTGGCCGAGTAGAGGCGTGTCAACGTGCTCGTCTACTCGGCCTGGCCGAGTAGAGGCGTGCCAACGTGCTCGTCTACTCGGCTTGGCCGAGTAGAGGCGTCTCAAACGTGCTCGTCTACTCGGCTTGGCCGAGTAGAGGCGTCTCAACGTGCTCGTCTACTCGGCTTGGCCGAGTAGAGGCGTCTCAAACGTGCTCGTCTACTCGGCTTGGCCGGGACCAAAGTAGTTCGTCCATTCGGCTACGTTGTAGTCACCGTCGTGGGGTAATCAGGTAATTTTGCCCTTCATTTATTTTACTGGATCCTGCCACGTGTCTAGGGTAAATTAACCATCGTGAAATCTCTTCCGTTGGATGAGATTCTTGTTTCTATATAAGGGGGGAAACCTTTTAACCTTTCCACAACTTCTCATTTTATTCAAAGTGTTTGAGAGAGGGTGAGGTTTCTTGGAGGCTTTGCTCAAAGGAGAATTTTCCAAAGAGTTCGAAGGTTCTTCTGTTCCAAGTAAGCTTCAAACTTGTTTTCAAATTTTCTTTTGAGATCTCTTACTTTGATCTAAAATTATGTTCAACATGGATGAAGAAACTGTTTCTGAGCATAATGTACAAGGTGTTAGGGTAGAGCCTACCTTTGATCCTTTGTTTTTAGAAACCAGAGTTCCTTTGGTCCCTTTCCAAGAGGCAAGGGGGGTTCCTGCTAGGGAAATCTTAAGGGAAACTACTCAGTCTCCTAAGCCCTTTGACGCGCACACTCTTAGAAGCAAGCTGAGTAGTTACGACTTGAAGCTTCTGCGTGAGCGTTGCGAAATTCCGCCGACTATAAGACTTAGGCTCCCCGATGAGAATGAATCGGCCAACATGACCACACTAGACGAGATTGGTGTTTATTGGGACATGTTTATCAATGGCTTTAGAGTTCCCCTTCACCCTTTCTTTATCAGAGTCTTGAAGGTCTATGGCCTTGCGCCCGGCCAATTTTCTCCTCACGCATGGCGTTTTATGAGTTTCTTTATCTATCAGTGCCATAAGCTAGGTTTAAACCCTAGGGTTAGAGTATTCAGATGGTTTTTTATTATCTGCACGATAACTAAGCAAGTAGGGTGGTACTTTTTGAGTCGGCGCTCAAAGGCCGAAGCCAACCTATTCCCGCATCCTCCATCATCCAATCACCATTGGAAGGAAAGATTTTTGTTCGTTAGATTGCCTAAGTCTCAAAGGAGTGAAGTCAATAATGTATGGCTCCCTGAGTGCGAGACTAGAGCTTGTAACAAATTAAAAGAGATGGATTTGACGGAGACTGACCTTGAACACATTGGGAAGCTTAAGGGGGCTGAGCCTTTAGAGTCCAAGTATCCTTTGAGTAATGATCAGCTCCGCGAGTGCGGTATCATTTATTCTCCTGAGCCTCAAGATCTTGTTGATGAGGAAGACGAAGAGGAAGAGGGCGAAAATGATCCTGGTAAAGCTCTTACCAAACCTTGAGTTTGTCTAATCGTGAATGGTAATCTTACTTTTGTTTTGTATGCAGAAAACATGTCGTCACGAGCGCAAGGAGATCCACCACTGTTCAACGCCCAAGGAATTATGGGGAACATAATCCCTGACGAGCTAGCTTCGATTCATGGGGTCGAGGAGGAGGAGATGCAGGATCTGGACTTTGGTTTCTGGATCTCAGCCGAAGATGACGGAGACTCAAACTGAGAACATTGTCTTGGGTTTGAGTTCCGTGGACAAGTCTAAGGAGGCTTCCAAGAAGCAAAAAGTCTCAAGTAAGGCTGGGAGTAGAGCCACGTCATCATCTGTTCGTCCTGATACTCCGCATCGTCCTGCCTGGGGAGTATCCATTGATGAGTCTGTGTTCAAGTCTCCCCGAACGACATGGGATTGGTCTAGCCATGCAATCATTCCCATGGATAGGAAGACGTTGTCTGGCTATGGAGTCACGGAGACGGCTAATGGGATGGTCCAGTTAATGTCACAGGTTTACTTCTTCTCTCTTCTTTCTTTTTGAGAGTTTTGCGTTTTCATTCTAACTCTTTGTTGTATAGGCTATGGCGCAAGTGCAGATTGGCGCCGAGAAGCTAATTGTTGCGGACAAGGTTTTGGACGAGGAGAAGAAGAGAGTAATGATTGAGAACAACTTTCGCAGGGAGGCTGAGAAGAAAGTTGAAGACTTGGGTAAGAAGGTAGAGCGTTTGGAACTGTCCAACACCGGCCTTACTACTAGGATTGGGGACTTGGAGGCTGAGAAGTCCACAGTGGGATTCCAGGCTGTGAAGCTGTTCAAGAAGTCCAAGGTCTTTTTGGATCAGCGTCTCCGCGACTCCAAAGGGGCGCTTGTGCACGGCTACAACGAATACAAGAATGATGTCTCCAAGGATTATCCTAACCTTGACATGAGCGTTTATAAGCACAAGTTCGCCCGAGAGGTTGCTTCAGAGACTGAGCGTCGGGCCGAAGAGGTTGAACGCAAGAAAGCTGCTAGTTCCCGCGCGCTCATTAGCCCTTCTGTGAGTCGCAATGTAGGTGCTTCGGGGTCGACGTCTATGGCTGTTTCAAGGCCACAACTGCCTCTGGCTGAAGGTCGCTCCCAAGAGGTGGAAGTGCCCAGGGATGGTGCTGAGCAGGATGAATAGACTAGGCTTTGATGTGTCTATTAGATTTAGGGTTCGTTTGACAAATTTTTTTTTTTTGGTTTTCAGTTTTTAAAGAGCAGTTTTTTAAAGAGCAGCTTAATTTTTTTTTATATAAAAACAAGTGGGTGTTTGATCACCCCTTTTTTTTTTGGTGTTTGGTAACCCTTTTTTTTTTGCCTTTTTTTTTTTTGGTGGTTTGCGGTGGCGGTGGTGGGGTGTAGCGGTGGTGGTGGCCGGCGGCCGGAGGTGGCTGCCGGTGGTCGCCGGCGGCCGGAGGTGGCTGCCGGTGGTCGCCGGCGGCCGGAGGTGGCTGCCGATGGTGGTGGCCGGCGGCCGGAGGTGGCGGCCGGTGGTCGCCGGCGGCCGGAGGTGGCAGCCGGCAGTCTCCGGCGGTGGTCGCCGGCGGCCGGAGGTGGCTGCCGGCAGTCTCTGGCGGTGGTCGCCGGCGGTGGTTGCCTGAGGTGGCTGCCGGCGGTGGGAGGGTGGTGGTGGTGGTCTAAGAAAAAAAAACCAAAAGTGAAAAAAAAAACCAGTTTCTGGAGTTTTTTTTTTTACTCTTCAGTTTAAAAACTGGTTTTTAAACTGAAAAAAATATGGTTACCAATCGCTCCTTTTTTTTAGTTTTTTAAAACTGAAAAAAGAGGAATTTTTTTTTGTCAAACCTAGCCTTAGTCTTTGTAGTTTCTTTTGAGATCCATTCTGCTGCCTCAGGGCTTTGATGTGTAAACTCTTAACTCTTTAATCTCAATGTCGAGGTTCTATTTTTGCGTTTTGGCATTCTTTCTTGCAAAAGTGAACGTGAAATCTTTTTCCATTTATGATGAAGAAAGATAAATTAATGACTGAGCTAAGTCCAAGAAAATGGAAAAGAACTTTGGGCTGCTAGGCCGCATAAAGCCGTAGAGCCGATTTAGAAAAGAAAAAACTAAAGACTACTGGGCAGTGCAAAGCCATAAAGTCTCAAATTCTTAAAATGGAACAATCTAAAGCATAAGCAAGATCTAATGAACAAGAGTGATAGCAATCAGAGGTGGTTGGGCCCCTTCGGTCTTGTTCATGCATAGTAGCGCCTCAAGTTTACCGCATTCCACGTGCGCGGTATGGCTCTTCCATCGATGTGCTCTAAGTGATAGGCGCCCGGGCCTCTGAGTTTGATAACTCTATAAGGACCTTTCCAGTTTGGTGCTAACTTGCCAACCGCCTCACGTGGAGCAGAAGCTTCGATACGACGCAAGACGAGGTCGCCTATTCGAAACGCACGATGTCGGACTCTCTGGTCATAAAATTTGGATACCCGGTGTTTATAGGCTGCAAGGCGTACTGCTGCTTGTTCACGATGCTCGTCAAGGAGGTCAAGGCTAGCTCGGAGATCTTCCTCATTTTGGACGAGGTCGTGGGTTGTTAGCCGAAGGGACGACAACCCTACCTCAACGGGAATGAGGGCGTCTGTTCCAAATGATAAACTGAAAGGAGTCTCGCCCGTAGAGGTTCTTGTCGTCGTATTATAAGCCCAGAGGATTTTGGGTAATTCATCTACCCATAGTCCTTTGGCTCCATCCAGCTTTTTCTTTATCCCTTGGAGAAGAGTACGATTTGTAACTTCAGTCTGCCCATTCGTTTGTGGGTGCGCCACAGAAGTAAAGCGTTGCCCAATGCTTAAGTTGGCACAAAACGTCCGAAAGGTGGGATTGTCGAACTGTTTCCCATTATCAGTGACAAGTACGCGCGGAATTCCAAAGCGACAAACCACGGCGCGCTAAAAGAAATCTTCGTATTTCTTTTCAGAGATTGTTGTCAGGGCCTCGGCTTCAACCCACTTAGTGAAGTAGTCCACTGCCACAATTACAAATCAGCGTTGACCTGTAGCCGGAGGGAAAGGGCCCATGATGTCCATTCCCCACATTGCAAATGGTATGGGGCTGCTTAACGATGATAGGGGACTTGGTGACTGCCTGGGGATCGAGGAGAAACGTTGGCAAGCATCGCACTTCTTCGTATAGTCCAAGGCATCATGGTGCATGGTCGGCCAGTAATATCCTTGGCGGAGAACTTTGTGCGCTAGAGCACGTCCTCCCAAGTGTTGTCCGCATATGCCTTCGTGGACTTCCCGCAGGGCATAGTTTGATTCTGTCGGGGTGAGACAACGAAGGTAAGGAAGAGTGAAAGAGCGTTTGTACAACACATCTTCCACAATGGCGTACCGAGCCGAGCGATGGATGATGCTCCTGGCTTGCTTCCGATCGGCAGGTAGTGTGCCATCCTGAAGGTAGGCCTTGATGGGATCAATCCATGATGGCTCATGCTCGGTGTGCATGACTTCCTTTGCGACGATGCTTGGTTCATGAAGGAGTTCCAGATGGATTGTGCGGCCGAAACCTGACGGGTCAAGAGAGGCCAATCTTGAGAGTGCGTCTGCGGAAGTATTGTCTTCTCTGCGAATTTGTGTAATCCTGAATAGGGTGAATGTATTCGCAATCTCTTTCGCCTTACGCAAGTAATTGGCCATCTTTGGGTCTTTTGCTTCATATTCGCCTGACATCTGCTTCACGACGAGCGCAGAGTCGCTGAAAGCATGGAGAGACGTTACGCGCATTGCACGTGCCAGATGCATGCCTGCTACCAAGGCTTCATATTCTGCTTCATTGTTGGAAGCCTGGAAGTCAAAGCGAAGAGCATACTCTATGATTAGGCCATCCGGCCCATTGAGGATCAACCCAGCTCCACTTCCGCTTGCGTTTGACGATCCATCAACATAGAGCGTCCATGTAAACAGCCCAGTTTGGGCGGGGAGGAGAGGCTCTTCGACCTCAAGGAGAGGTTCTTCGGTTTCAATGGGAAGTGTACACTCGACTATGAAATCGGCCAAGGCTTGCCCTTTGATTGAAGGTCGAGGTCTATAGTATATGTCGAACTCGCCTAACTCGACCGACCAGGGAACGAGACGACCGGAAAGGTCTGGTCTGTGTAAGATCCGTCTAAGCGGTTGGTCGGTGAGCACAGTTACTGTGTGAGACTGAAAATATGGCCGAAGCTTTCTTGCGGCGGTTAGCAGCGCAAATGCCAACTTCTCCGCATTAGGATACCTTTGCTCGGCTCCCTGAAGAACCTTGCTCACATAGTAGACGGGGAGCTACTGACGATCTTGCTCGTGGACTAGGACCGCGCTGACCGCAGATTCGGCAACGGCCAAGTAGCAGAAAAGATCTTCTCCCATGACAAGTTTGGAGAGAAGTGGCGGTGATGCTAGGTATTCCTTCAACATATCAAAGGAGGCTTGACACTCAGCTGTCCATTTGAATTTTTTTATATTCTTTAATGCCTTGAAGAATGGCAAGCAGCGCTCGACGGATTTAGAGAGAAACCTGCTAAGGGCAGCAATTCGTCCCGTCAGGATCTGTATTTCTTTGACACGCCGTGGTGCGATCATTTCCTGGATGGCTTTAATTTTCTCGGGGTTAGCTTCAATTCCCCTTTCTGAGACCATAAACCCAAGAAATTTGCCCGATGATACCCCAAAGGCGCATTTAGCGGGATTAAGGCGCATACGAAATTCTCGAAGGAGATTAAAGCATTGTTGAAGGTCAACTATGTGCTCTTCAGCTTGAAGGCTTTTGATGAGCATGTCGTCTACATAGACTTCCATGCTTCTCCCTATGAGGGGTTTGAAGATTTTGTCGACCAACCTTTGGTAAGTAGCACCCGCATTTTTCAATCCGAAGGGCATGACCTTATATCATAACAGGCCTTGATCTGTGACGAAAGTTGTCTTGGCTATGTCATCTTCGTGCATGCGAATTTTGTTGTAGCCAGAGAATGCATCCATGAAGCTGAGGAGTTGATGACCTGATGTGGCATCGATCAGCGTGTCGATGCGCGGCAGCGGGTAACTATCTTTCGGGCAGGCTTTGTTCAGATCGGTGTAGTCGATACAAATCCTCCACTTGCCCGTTCCGCCCTTTGGCACCATGACGACGTTGGCTACCCAGTCGGGGTAGTCAATTTCTTGGATGAAGCCAGCATCTAGGAGTTTATCAACCTCCTCCTTGATTATCACTTGCCGCTCCGGTGCGAAGGGTCGCTTTTTCTGCTTAACGGGTTTGCACGCGGGATTGGCTGAAAGTCGATGTGTGATCACGGATGGGTTTATACCTGGCATGTCTGCCGCACTCCACGCGAAGATGTCCATGTTGGATCGAAGGAAGAAGATTAACCATTCTCGAATTGTTGGTTCTAGCATAGAGCCAATCCTTACTTGACGTTCATTATCTCCTTCTATGAGTGGTATAGAGATAAGAGCTTCTACAGGCTCCTCGCGCCTTAGTACCTTCTCATCGCGCTGATCATCGGTCGACAGGGTCTCTTCAATTCTGCAAGAGGCTACGTAGCACCTTCGAGCAAGGGTCTGATCGCCTTTTACGGAGTCAATTCCTATCGGGGTGGGAAATTTCATGACAAGGTGGTAGGTCGAAGCTACTGCTTGTAGCTTGTTAAGACCTGTGCGGCCTAAAATCCCGTTAGACGACGACTTGACCTTGGCAATGAGGAAATCAAGGGTATGAACTGCCTGGCGAGGTGCCTCCCCAACGACGACAGTGAGAGAATCGATTCCTCTCACGGGAGCAGAGGCACTTGTAAAGCCATATAAAGGAGAAGATATTGGCTTTACCCTATCGTCAGAAATCCCCATCTGATTGAATGCATCTTCGAAGATGATATCGGCTGAACTTCCTGTGTCGACCAAGATGCGTTTAACTTGGAAAGCATCGATGCGTAGAGTGATGACTAGAGCATCATCGTGCGGCAGGCTTATTCCGTCGAGATCTACGTCGTTGAACTCCAAAGAGGTAGATGCTCTCGGCCGCTTGGCTGGTCCTTGTGTTAAATTAACTTGCCGAGCGTAGGCCTTTCGGGAAGAGCTTGACAGTCCTCCAGCGCTTGGTCCTCCGGAAATGGTGTTTATCACTGGGGGATCCTTTGGCAACGTCTCATCTGCTCTCCGCTGATTTCTTCTTCCATTTTGCTGTCGATCATTGTTTTTGATGAATTGTTTAAGATGCCCTTTGGTTATGAGATTTTCAATCTCTCACTGAAGCACCTTACATTCATCGGTTGTATGCCCGTGATCTTTATGGAAGTGACAATATAGTTGGGAGTCTCTCTTTTCGGCCGATCCTCTCATAGGTTTTGGCCATTCGAGGATGCTTTGGCTCCTGATCTGGTTTAGGATGTGCCCCCGAGAAGTATTGAGTGGGGTAAACGACTTGGGGAGGGTTGCTCTCGAGCGTTTGGCTTCGTTTGGATTCCCCCCTTCAGGACGATCTTGTCTTTTGTGCCCAGCGTGCGCTTCTTCGCGCTGCGAGGTTATTGAATCTTCTTCGGCCCGAAGATACTTTTCTACCCTGTCAAGGAGGTTCGACACGTTTTCCGGCGGACGCTTGTTTAGCGAGAAACGTAAGGGGGTGTTTGGTCTCCCTCTTCTAGCCATTGCTGCAAACGTTACTCCTAGATCTAAGTGGTCGATGAGGAGTTTTTCGGAGTTGAAGCGAGCGTAGTAGGATTTCAAGGACTCATTGGGACTTTAAAAAAAAAAAAAAAGGGCCAAAGAGTTTTTCCTTTGTATCCAACTTGTTAAGAAGTTGCTGCGGAAGGATTCTGCCAATTGGGCCCAACAGGAGATAGAGCGATGTGTGAGATATGTATTTTAAGAATTTAGATTATATATTGTGTCTTTTCCATTTTACCCTTCAGAGAGGGGAAAAAAGAGTGGGCCATGAGAGAGAGAATTGGTTGGTAGAGTGTTAAATGTGGAGAAAGAAATAGAATAAAAAAGTGTAAAGTGGTGGGCCAGGAGAGAGAAAATGAGTTGGTAGAGAATTAAATGTGGTGAGAGAAATAGAATAAAAAGTATAAAAAGGGTAAATATGTAAAATACATACAGAATCTTTCTTAATTTGGAAGTAATCAATTTTTGTGGGACGGCCTAAAAAGAAAATTTGATCAGTTTTTTAGGGACGGAGGGAGTATTTGATTGAGCTACTCAAAGAAACCAAAAGATTATAGTCTTATCCTTTAATCATCTTCTTTGGTTGATACTTAAAATCCAAGAATTCTTAGGTAAGTCACATGCCCACTATTGCGTGCTCAGCGCAAATCTCAATCCAATGCTAAAACCTCAATTAAGTCTTCAAAACCTAGTATAAGTTTTCAATATCCAATCTCAGTCACAGATTATCTTTGGCTTATGAGTCTAGAGAATCTCATTCATATGCTCTGATACCAACTGTAACATCCTGAAATTTTCGGAATGATAACACTCACTCGATCATTTACACTAAGACAATAATATCCTCAATCTCTACCACTACAGTACCATCAGTCCGTCAGAGCAACTAATACATCGAATAAGACAATACTCTAAATGTACTATCACAATTGAAACATCAATTCTGAGTAAAAAAAAATTAAACAACAATACTAACACACACAAGGGTTCTAATGATCAAGACAAAATTTGCAATTCTCTTTCCCTCGTTCAGATCTAATACATACTCAATGCAATCTATTGTTAGTTATTATGGCTAATTACACTTATGTCTCTAAAGTTAGGGAGTAATTATAGTCAAGAACATTAAGTTTCAAAATGTAACATACCGTGACCAAACACTTTTGAAATATATCACCCGTGTCCATCCGTCAGGGTTCCGTCCAAAAAGTACACTTTTTTAATGATGTCAGCAATACGTATTTTTAAAATGATAAAACTACCCTTGTACTCTATATACTGAGTAATTTTAAAAAAATTTAAATTAATACTTTAAACCTTGATTTGAAGATTAGGGGTTTTAAATTAGGGTTTCAAAATCCTAATTTGGAAATTAGGGTTACTCTTTAATCTAAGGCATCCATGTCCCCATGCCGCCGGCGCCTCCCTGTCCCCACCCGGCCGACGACTCTCTCCCACCACCCCGGAGCCCCCTCATTTCCTCCGAACCCCGCTGCCCACCACATCCCTTCCCCCAGCTAGCCCCCTCTCCCTCCCCGCCGGCGCCACTAAAGCCACGGCCGCACAGCGAGCCAACGGGCCCATCGCCACACAACAAGCCCACCGTATCTCAGTCGACTTAGAATCTAAGGATTGCTTCGCGGAATACAAGGATATGCTAGTCAAGTTATTGAGATTAGCGAGTTATGAATTCAATCCTAGCGTGGTCGAGGTAGGATTATCGTGCTTGGTAAGCATTTCAATGGCAAAGAAGACCTGAATCAGATTAGTCGGTCTCGAACTGGGAAAGTTTTGGCAAAAACTGGCGTCAGGTGGGTGCGGCGTTGCGGCGACGGGGAAGGGGAAGGGGGAGGGTGGGGGTGGGGGCGACGGGGAAGGGGAGGGGGAGGGTGCAGCGACAGGGAGGCACACCGGACGACGGGGAAGGGGGAGGGTGGGGGCGATGGGGAAGGGGAAGGGGGAGGGTGCGGCGACAGGGAGGCACACCGGACGTTGAAGGGGTGCTACGGGAAGTTTTGAGACAGAAATGGGGTTGGGGGCGGGGGCGGGGGGGGGGGAGTAATGACATTATTGGCACTAAAAATAAGATGAAGAGTAATGGAATTAATGGAAGAAGATGAAATTAATGGCATTAAAAATAAATAAAGTTCCAACTTATGGGCAAGACAGTCTTTTCATTAAAACCGTTAGGATTTTTAGGGTTCCGTTTGGTCAACGGACACAAGTGTAATTTGTCCAAACTATTGTCCTTGCCTGTAATTACCCCTAACCTCAGGGACATAGGTGTAATTAGCCCTAGTTATTACCTGCAGATGTGAAATAAAAAAGGGGTGAGCTTTCGAGAGCTTAATAAGGTCGCTCAAAATCCATAAGAAGGAATGGTAATACAATAATTATCAGATTGACTTCAAACGATAGGGAAGAGATTCAACTCAATTCCTTGAACCAAACCAGATACAATTAGCAACAATTCCAATTACACTGAAACGATGCAGATGATATTGAACATGAGTAAATTTGCAAGGCCACACGTGGAGTGCAAGGTAATCACTTAGCAAAGCCACAAAGGCGATGCTCAATAACACTGTAGTTACATATGCATATGAACAATAGCTAGACCCTTAAGGTACTAACATCTCCCGACATTAACAGACCATCCTTATATCAACCCCGATACAGACCATCCTTATAACTCCTCAATACACTAACTCATGTCAATATGCAAAATGCAATAATCAATAGTACAATGATTAAATCGATGCACAACGAGAAATAAACACAGAGCATCGAATATGATTTCTAATAAACGTGTAAGGCTCAAAACAAGGTATTAATGGCAATCGATGCAATTTCATAACAATTATAATCGAGTCCAAATAAACATCAATAACAATTTAGAAAAATGGTTACGATATCAAATAGATGAAATAGGGTGTTTCGGAAGAAATCTCTTACCTCGGTCCGAAGCTATGTTAAGCTAATCAACCTCAAACACAAATCCTTCGAATTAACCTAAATAGGGTAAATCACTTATTAGGATACGATCTACAAATTGAAATTATAAACTCGGTATTAACTTCCTAAACCGTTCTCATCCGTGCTCTCGAAATAAGCTAACTATAAGCAGTTCATTATGACTACAAGATATTTCTCAAAAACCGATAACATATACTTGTATATACACTACAGGGATCGGAAAGGTCACTTACATAATGCTACGCATTTTCTCGATACCAGAATCATGTGCGATGATTGCTTGCTACACTTGACCAAAAGAACTGTCCAATCCATTCCAAGCTCCTCTTGAACTAACCAATAGTATACGCGCCCCGTCTCCACTTCTTCAAAACTCACTTAGAGTAAATCCTGCCATTTTTTCTTCAAATTCTTTCATTCTCCTTCTATCCGTATGCATCCGAATCCATCCGGCTTTTCTAACTCTCTTACTCACTCTCTTGAACTCTACAAGACAATGACTAACACACCTTATCATCTCGACAAGCCATTCTAATACACCCCCCTTTCTTTGTTCATGTCTCTTTCTCTTACAAACACTCACACAAACCCACAACACAACACACACATGCACCTGTACTACTAAATTCGCCATCAAGAATGGAAACCGATGTATGTAAAATTATCGAAGTACACCCCGAGTCCGATTGGCCATCGCACTAAAAAGAAAATCCCAAAACAGTTTAAAATATCTTTTTAAGCAAACTAAATTTGTTTTTCGGACTAAAAAGTTCTTCGAGTGATTTTTCGCTCAAAACGCTTATCTGATATTTTGACTGAGTGCTAACTGGCCACATCTCAATGATACAGTAAATGGTATCGAAATACAGAGAAACTTTAGACACTGAAATGTCCCAATAAAACAATGTTACTATAAAATTTTCAGCTAAAATAAAATCATTAATGCCTCGCGTACCTAGAAAATCTCAGAAATTTCCATGATGTAGACCTCTTAAAAATAATAGGGGTTTTTATTCTGCATTTTGTCAAAATTAGATTCGAAATAGCTTTTTAAAATCCAACAAAAGGGCTAATGGAAAAACCTAAGCCTTTAGCGATGCTTATACTTCCTATTTCTAAGTTCCTGGATCAAACACTCACATTTACACCTTATACACATGCACGCGCGCGCGCACACACACACTATATTGTCTGTTATTATCCTTCTCAAGTTACTCTCTACTACATATATACACTAAAGAAGTACACACTACATTCACTAATTATACATGTTTACGCACATCTTTTTCACACACACTTCCACATTCTTATACACAACCACACATATACCTAATTTACATCCACAAATACACACACACACACACACACACCATAAAACCTGTACACACAAATACCTATCTTCACTGTGCACACCCATTACACCCTCTTGCTGGCCTCCTCATCTTTGCACAGGAGGATACAATTCTCTACAACCACCAAGACGTGTATTTGCATGAATTAAGGCACCCGAAGAAAGCTCTGAAGTCTATTTGAATTTTTTAATTGTACCAGTCCCTCTCTCTGGTTGAGCTCTAATAAAAGCACGCCTGTCATTCAACATTCTACACTACTATTTTCACCATTTCCCCACAAGGTATACACACACACACACACACACACACACACTACACACACCATTTCAAACACTATAACACGCACATAAACCTCAGCCTAACCACAAACACACATTTTGTACACCGTCTCACAAAACACACCACAACATATAGCCCTCAGCACGCAGACCCATCTGTGCCCAAAAACCTCTACACACACACCTTCTTTACACACGCAATTTCGCCACAAAAATACAAAAACACATGCTCCTGGGTACACATTTGCACTGCCTATTCGCACATTATATACATCATGCACTCTCTTGCACACACCCATGCACAAATACTACACAGCCACACATTCACCGTTGATGAACCTTTGTCAAAATATGACCATCTGATTCGTTTACCCACAGCAAGATCAAATAAGGTTCAATCCACAGACTTATTGGGACTATGATGACCAAGGGCGAAACTACACTTGTACGAGGGGGGCAAATGTTCCCCCTCATATTTTGAAAAATATATATATATATATATATATATATATATATATATAGTTTTATTTTCACTCTCTCTCTCTCTCTCTCTTCTCCGCTCACTCTCTCAGGTCAGGACCGCGGACTGTCGACCTCTCACCGTCTCAACGTCTCACAGCCATGGCGGTCGGCGCTTCACTTCACAGTCACCGGTTACGTCGCCTCAGTCACCGGTCACCAGTAATGGATGGCGGTCGAAGCCTGAAGGCCCTCACTAACTCTAGCCAGATCTAGCCTAGATCTACGAGCTGACAGACTAACTGACGAACCTCACCGGTCATGGCGCCTGAGCCTTAGTCACCGGTCATGGACGGCGGTCGGCGGCCCTCACGGCCTCACCACTCCGGCCAGATCTAGTCTAGTCTGCCTAGATCTACAACTCCGGCCAACTCCGGTAAGGTTCGAACTTCAAATTGAAAGTCTTAGTCTAAGACATACCTATGTTTATCAGTCTTCAAAATTCAAATCATCGTACTTTTGGCCTGAAATCTGAATCAATCTCATTAGATTCTTCAGAAATGGCTGTACCCGAAGAATTAAGAACCTGAGTTCTTTTCGTATGATGAGAGACTGCTATGGATTTGGCTAGAAAATGTAGCTTGTGAAACATTGTGCTTCAAATTCTCTGAACTTTTTAGGGACTCTAGACTCTGTCTTCTTCACTGGCTCTACATTGACACATTTTGTGGAGAGTGAAGATTGGGTATTAGGTTCTTTGTTTTCTTGTTCTTTGGTAGAAGTTGTAGATGAAACATACGAAATTTCACTCTTGTCCAAAAAGCTTAGGTTCTGTGATTCATCTAAAACATATGATATGTTCACATACTCGAGCTTTCTCATTAGGGATGTCAGCCTCTTTTCAGTTCTCTTCCTTGATTTCAATTGTCTCTAACTCAGTCAGCTGTATTCAACGGGAAGAGAAAGAAAGAGAGCAAAAAATATTAGAAGAAAAATTAGGCAAAATTTCTGTGAAATTTGAGGAAGAACATACTAGTAAAAGTAAATTCAACCTAATTAAGAGAGGAAATAACATTTCAAAGGTTGAACCCCCCAAGCCCCCACCCAAAAAAAAAAAAAAAAAAGAGGAACCTCCTAAGAGAAAGCACACTCGCAAACACAAACACACAGTGAGAAAGCACATTCGCAAACATTTTTCAGTGGAAAATATTACTAACCTTCTTGATTATCATGATTGTAGGTTGTGACTGTTGACTTTTCCTATGCCTCAGGCATGGTAAAAGTTTTTAGTTGTGAAAAATATTTAGTATGTTTTTTGTGTATTATCGAAAAGTGCACTTTATTTGTGTGTGATATTTTACTAATAAAAAATTTTATTGATAGGAGGCCGATACTGATGATGACGTGTGTATAGAGGTGGTTGTGATTGAAAGGGGTACATTGAAGGTGGTGTAATGGATACCATGGAAAACTGGTGGTTCAGCGGTGGTGTAGAGGTGGTCCTCGACAGCTATTGTAACGGTGGCAGAGAAAAATTATTGGGGCGATCGGGAATAAAGGATATCCATGGCGATCATCTGTGGTATTGGATAAATTGGCCATTGCGGCCATTGGTAGTCCACGACTGGCTGTGGATTTGGCAGCGACAGTGGTAGCACGGCGGCATGGTGGTGGCAATAGCGCATCAGTTACTGCACGGTGGTCGTGAAGGTGTTGAGTGGTGGCGTTCGGTGTCCTAGCACGACAAGAGTCGACACAAGGGACCGAATATGTGGCCGACAGCAGCGATCCACGACGGCTTGGCGGTGACGGGTGGAATTTTCTGGGGATGATGGCCGCATTGATGAGCTGTACCCAAGGGATTTGACGCCGGCAACCGTGGATGTAGCCGGAGAAATGGGGGAGAGGGGTGGTCAACCGGAGATTGCACCGGCGTTGCTGTAGTTTTAGGGCCGGCGTCTCTCTCTCCCTTGAATCTTCTTTCTCTCTCTGTTTCTCTCTCTGCTTCCCGTCTCTGCCCCTCTTTTTTTTTCTCGTTGACTCCTTTTGTCCCTATTTTACTATTATATATATGGGGCCGATCCCCATCGACCGGTGGAAAAAATCTTATTTTTCCACCGAATCGCTGCTCTAAGCAGCGATTGCACAAAATTGCAAAAAGTCAATCGCAACAAAGAGTTGCAATTGGAATTATTGGAGAAAAAATCCCAATCGCAACTCTTTCATGCGATTGGCTTTTTCCCTTTTTTTCTCCCATGTGCACGGCTGGTCAACAATCACGGCCGTGGCCCCCACCCCTCATCCCCCAATCGCAACTCTTTCTTGCGATTTTTCTTTTTGTCCTTTTTTTCTTCTCCCCCCGTGGTCAACAATCACGCCCCCCCCCCCCCCCCCGTGGCCCCCACCCCTCCTTTCCCCCGTCCTTTTTTTTTTTGCATTCGGGCATGTCCTTTTTCCCGAAAGAGAAAGAAAAAAGGCCCCACCCCATTGTCCTTCCCCCCCCCCCCCGTGATGCCCCCTTTCCCCCACGCGTCATTTCCCCCCTCCCCCCACCCCCACGTGTCATTTCCCCCTCCCCCCACCCTACTGCTCACTCACGGGAAACTTTGAGAAACTGTGTCTTCTTTCTTCTTTTTCTCTCTATAAAATCCCTTCTCCCCGAACCATTTCTTCCAATCTCCTCATTCTCCATATCTCACCTACATAATCTCCACAACAATACAAACAAAAAAATTTTACGCTAGAAGATCGGTGGATAACCGCTAGAAGATCGGTGGATTTTTCGTCATTTTTTTCAAGTCAAAACAAGTAAGTATTTTGAATTTTCTTATAATTCAATGTTAATTTCAAATTGTTCTTACCAATTGATTGTTTAAATTGTGTTACGCTTAAATTGTTCTTACCATAGTCTAAAATTCGTGTTTAGGGCGTCAAAATTACGTTTTTACAAATCGGGGCATTACATTCAAAAGATTCGAAAATAGCGATTTTTTAGGGCGTCAAAATTAGGATTTTTCATGAATTTATAAAAAATAGCTAGAGCTAGATTTTGCCAAAGTACAAAAAAGAGACCCTAGTTATTTTTAAAAGATCTGTATCAGGTAAAAATTTCAGATTTTTCCAAAGACTGGAAACAGGTAAACTGATACGCGCAACCTTGTAACTTTGCAGTGTAATTTAAAATATCAAGCTAGCGCGATTTCGCGGGAAACTTTTTTGAGAACCCTAGGATGTTGGGAAGTTCCATTTCCTAGGAATTCGGACCATTCCGAAGCCGGTAGTAATTGTTTTGCCGAATGGGCTTTTAAGCGCTCGATCTGAACACCGGTTCGGAATTTTTGGACGAAAAATCCGTAAAATACTTTTTAGATCAAGAATGAACTCAGGAAGCTTAAAATAGCATTTTAAAGCACTTTCGAGATTTTTCCTGATGCCAGGGGCATTTTGGTAATTTGCCGCCCCGAGAGGAGTATTTTGGTAATTTTACGGTGTCAAGTTTTTTAAACGACTTTTCAGTTTCGAAATGCAAGCAAAGCACCTGAAAGGCTGATTTGAAGCCGATTCGCGGGGAATAAATGTCGCTAAAGGGAAAACTTAATTAGACAGTTTTTCACGAATTTATAAAAAATAGCTAGAGCTAGATTTTGCCAAAGTGCAAAAAAGAGACCCTGGTTATTTCTAAAAGATACGTATCAGGTAAAAATTTCAGATTTTTCCAAAGACTGGAAAGGGGTTAACTGATACGCGCAACCTTGTAACTTCGCAGTGTAATTTAAAATATCAAGCTAGCGCGATTTCGCGCGAAACTTTTTTGAGAACCCTAGGATGCTGGGAAGTTCCATTCCCCAGGAATTCGGGCAATTCCGAAGCCGTTAGCAATTGTTTTGCCGAACGGGCTTTTAAGCGCTCGATCCGGACACCGGTTCAAGATTTTTGGGCAAAACTTTCGTAAAATACTTTTTACATCACGAATCAGTTCAGGAACTTTAAAATAGCATCTTAAAGCACTTTTGAGATTTTTCCTGATGCCAGGGGACATTTTGGTAATTTGCGGCCCCGAGAGGGGTATTTTGGTAATTTTACGGTTTCAAGTTTTTCAAACGACTTGTCAGTCCGTAAATGTAAGCAAAGCACCTGAAAGGCTGATTTGAAGCCGATTCGCGGGGCGTTGGGGTGATAATGAACCCCGGGCCATTTCGGTAATTTGCCGCTCAT
The DNA here is from genome assembly GCA_033065855.1 of Escallonia rubra. Lineage (NCBI taxonomy): Eukaryota > Viridiplantae > Streptophyta > Magnoliopsida > Escalloniales > Escalloniaceae > Escallonia > Escallonia rubra. The sequence continues at coordinate 29,382 of JAVXUO010000626.1, read as the reverse complement.
CGGGGGCTGTTTTCCTAATTTTACATTACACAAATTTTCCGAATGACTTTTAGTTCAGGAAAGGGTGTGAGACACCCGAAAAGTTATTTTAAAGTTGTGAATTCAGGAAGCTTAAAAGTCGTTTGAAAAAACTATTCAGCTTTTCTGATGCCAGGGGGCATTTTGGTAATTCGCATTCCCGAGAGGGGTATTTTCGTTATTTTGCCCCTTTCAGTTTTTCAAATGACTGCTTAGTCCAGAAATGTAAGCAAAGCACCTGAAAGGTTGTTTTGAAGCTGATTTGGGGCGTTAGGGTGATAATGAACCCCCGGGGGCATTTCGGTAATTTGCCGCTCATCGGGGGCTATTTTGGTAATTTTACATTATACAAATTTTCCAACAATTACGTTTAAATAATTTTTATTCTTCTTTTATTTAATTCTATGACTTGTTGAGAATGATATAATTTTTATTTTTTAGATTTCAGTATAAATATGGATGCAACTGGAGGAAGCAATTTTTGTGAAGGTTCTGATCCACCTTACTTGGGTCAAGTTTTTCAAACACTGGACGAAGTTGAAGCATACTACAGAGCATATTCGAAAACGATGGGTTTCGGTATTAGAACTAAGACGACTAGAAAACGGGTGAATACATATCAAATTTGTGCAAGACTATTTGAGTGTCATAGAGGAGCACCGCATGTACCCCCGGTCGTTCAGATCAGTGACGAAGGGACAACAAGACAAAGAAAACGCGACACATTTCCGGGTACCGGCTGCAAGGCCCATGTGTATGCAGTACACCGGAAAAATGAAAACCATTGGGTTGTGACGGGAGTGGAGTTGAGTCATAATCATCAGTTGATGACCCCAGTAAGATTGGTCAAATTCATCAACACCGAGAAATTAGCGCGGCACACAGACAACTGATTTTTACAATGGCCGGGGCTAAAATTCCACCTTCTAAGATGATGGGGGTTTTCTCAAGCCAGGCTGGGGGGATTGACAAGTTGAGTTTCAACGAAGTAGACCTTCGAAATGAACTTCGTGCTCAGAAGAGAGAGTCTTTCGGTATGAGTGATTCTCAAGCTACACTTGATCTCTTCAGGTGCCTTCAGAGTGAGAATTCTGGATTTTTCTACAGTCTCCAACTGGATGATGAGAACCGCATTAGTACTATATTTTGGGCGGACCCCCGTTCTAGAGCTGCTTACCAAAATTTTGGGGATGTTGTGACGTTTGACACCACATACCGCACCAATAAGTACTCTATGCCTTTTGCTCCGTTCACCGGGGTGAACCACCACTATCAGTCAATCTCGTTTGGCTTTGCCCTGCTTAGGGATGAGACGGAGGAGTCATTTACGTGGTTATTTGAAACGTGGCTTCAAGCAATGTATCATATTCCTCCAAAGACCATCATCACCGACCAAGATCTGGCAATGAAAAATGCAATCGCTAAGGTCCTTCCAGATACTCACCATGGCCTGTGCACGTGGCACATAAGCAACAAATATCCCGAACGGCTTCACAATGTATATGCAAACCATCCGGAATTCAAGACTGACTTTAATACATGTGTGAAGAAATCGTTGACGGTAGACGTGTTCGAGGAGAGGTGGGCCACGTTAATGGATGACTACTATTTGCACAATCATGACTGGTTACAATCGTTGTATGCGATCAAGACACAGTGGGTCGGTGCCTACACCAAGAAGTTTTTTGCAGCCGGAATGACTACGACCTCGAGAAGCGAAGCTATGAATTCATTCTTTGATGGGTACGTAAGCCAGTCTTCAAGTATAGTGGAGTTCGTACTAGAGATGCAGAAAGCCGTTGATAGGCAATTGTACCGTGAGAGAGAAGCCGACGCGGCTACAGTTTACAGAGAAAGAGCCATACTACTCTTTTCACCTTTGGAGGCTCATGCGGCTCAAGTCTATACCAAGGAAATGTTTAGACAGTTTCAAGATGAACTACTAAAGTCGAATCAATATGGCATGACAAAGTTGCACGAGTATTCCACCAGAGATCTCAAGGTTTATGCTTTGACAAACGTGACGAATTTCGCCAATCCGTGCTCTTCGTCGACTCCGAGGAACAGAAGACATTTTACCGTGGCTAAATGTATGGACACCGGGTTGGTAAATTGCAACTGTCAATTGTTTGAGCATAAAGGTATACTTTGTCGACACGCGTTGAGGGTTTTGAGCTCCAAGAATGCTCGTGAAATCCCTCCACAGTATATCTTGGAACGGTGGACGAAGGAAGCCAATAGAGTCCACGGTCACATTCCTTACGTGCCCAATGTTTCAGTTGATTTCGAGCAATCTGAGCCGCTGCGATATAATCACCTTTGTAACATCATGCACGGTTTATCATTGGATGCAGCGTCAACATTTGATGGGTACAGGTATCAAGTTGAAGCAGCCGCACGGGATAAGGCTAAGCATGCACAGTTTAGGATGGCTGATCCAGAAAGACGGGACACTCCGACTACTCGGACGACTCCAGCCGGTAGATTCAATCGAGCCAAACAGCCAGTCATTGACGGCACTAGCATGCAAGGTGAGGAGGACGACATTTTTATCTAATTATTTCTCAAACAAAAGGGCGAAAACGAGAAATACGCATGAAGAATCCGATTGAAAAAGCAACGGGTCAAAAAAAATTGCGAAAGTGTGCGTTGTGTAATAAGATGACTGATCATGACAAGAGAAACCATTATAAAGTGTTAGGTCTCGCACCTGGCATGGTCGAGGAGGACGATGATGATGAAGAGTGTTAGGGTTAATGTTTCAGTTGTATAACGAATAACTTTTATAATGTTTAAATTTGTGATTTGGTTTGTTGAATCTTTAATTTGTGATTTGGTTTGTGGATTATTGATATTTTTGGAAGGGCCTATTCGCGCACACTTTATCGCCCAATTCATAGCTTCCGAAAAATCTTGTAAATTTTTTTGGTTCATTGCACCTCAGGCACGCTAGTTAGCCCATTCGTAAGAATTTCGGCGAAAAATGAGACACGTTATTTTTTGGGTTTTCCTATGAAGGGCCTATTCGGGCACACTTTAGGGCCCAATTCATAACTTCCGAAAAATCTTGTAATTTTTTTTGTCACTTTTTTTTCTCTCAGTTAGCCCATTCGTAAGAATTTCGGCGAAAAACGAGACACGTTATTTTTTGGGTTTTCCTATGAAGGGCCTATTCGGGCACACTTTAGGGCCCAATTCATAACTTCCGAAAAATCTTGTAATTTTTTTTGTCACTTTTTTTCCGCTCAGTTAGCCCATTCGTAAGCATTTCAGCGAAAAACGAGACACGTTATTTTTTGAGTTTTCCTATGAAGGGCCTATTCGGGCACACTTTAGGGCCCAATTCATAACTTCCGAAAAATCTTGTAATTTTTTTTGTCACTTTTTTTTCGCTCATTGCACCTCAGGCACGCTAGTTAGCCCATTCGTAAGAATTTCGGCAAAAAACGAGACACGTTATTTTTTGGATTTTCCTATGAAGGGCCTATTCGGGCACACTTTAGGGCCCAATTCATAACTTCCGAAAAATCTTGTAATTTTTTTGTCACTTTTTTTTCGCTCATTGCACCTCAGGCACGCTAGTTAGCCCATTCGTAAGAATTTCGGCGAAAAACGAGACACGTTATTTTTTGGGTTTTCCAATGAAAGGTCTATTCGCGCACACTTTATCGCCCCAATTCATAGTTTCCAAAAAATGTTGTAATTTTTTTTGTCATTTCTTCTTTGCTCATTGCCCCTTAGGCACGCTAATAGGCCATTTCTATGAATTTCGGCGAAAATCGAGACAAATAATATATTTGGTTTTCCTATAAAAGGCATATTCGCGCACACTTTATCGCCAAATTCATAGCTTGCGAAAATACATGTACATTTTTTTAAGGGGTTCTTTGCTCATTGCACCTTAGTCACGCTAGTTAGGATAATGGTAATGAAGGCATCTAGCTTCATTCTTTTTCAGCTCCCAGGCTATCCTATACCTAAACGTCAAGGCAGCCTTCCTAGTCCACGACGTATATCTGAGCACCTCCGAGCGAGCAATGTAGTCCATGTACTTGAGGACGTAAATCCCGCAATCGTGACTGTTATATTGCTTTGGTCGGTCCTGTATCATCACGACCGTCCAAGGCTCTACCGTCGAATTCCTGGTGATGGATTCCCCCGAATAATCTCGGCACGCTAGCGAGAAGATAGTAGTCTGCATCCAACAATTAAAAAGGTCATCAAGCCTATGTTACAATAAGAATATACTATGAGCCAAGGTCAACCGATAAAAACTAACCACTGCAGTGATGTACTCGCTATACATCTGTGCCAGCGACCGCCCAGGAGAGTCCTCCCTTAGGCTATCGTATATGTTGACATGTCTGTTCGCTGGATGGAGAACTAATAGGAACCAGTGGTTTTCATGATGGCAAGGTATCATGACAAGGTTCGCATGAGCAGCGTGACATTGATAGTCTGCGTTCAACAGGCCTAATACGTTTCCAGATGGTTTCCACTTACCCTTGCCTGCCCCTCGCCTCCTCCATTCTGTTAACTCCCTCATGCTGGTCACCATTAATGTGACAAAGTAAGTGGGATGCATGTTAAGCTTCAAATCTTCGCACTGGTTATAACGTAGCTCTCTAATCCGGAGCAGATCTATATAAGCGTTCATGACGAAATTTGAAATATCTGTCTCCGGTGCCAACATTCTCACATCCGCGTGACCTAGCAATGTTCCAAGAGGAAAGTCTGTTGAATCGACAGGCTCAGGCCCGAAGTAGTGCCGGTCGATCCAATCCCGCTTGTTCGGCCTCAATGGCTTTGTCGCTTGTCCTTTATCCGACCGGATGCTTGGGCGCGAGGCCTGGATTCCTACTTGGGTCACCTGACTCTGGCGCTGAGAGTCGTACGTGTCAGGAGGCAAGCGACTAGACGGCTCCCAGAATTCCCTCTGGGGCAAAGACGCGTCAGGAGGCAAGCGACTAGACAGCTCCCACACCACACTCTGGGGCACAGAGTCGTACGCGTCAGGAGGCAAGCGACTAGACGGCTCCCCCAGGCCCTGACTCTGGGGCTGAGAGCCGTACGCGTCAGGAGGCAAGCGACTAGACGGCTCCCCTTGGTAACCCCGGTACGCAACACTAAAGTTGTGAAGATCAGTCTTGTACCTCTCAATGGAGCTCTTGAGACTGTCAGGCGCATGCGCGACATACCAGTCAAACCGCTCGAGCTGCTTGAACACCTCAGTGCCCTGGTCAACCTAAAAAACATGCATAGAAAAATCACCGTCATCATTTCAGGCATGGTCGAGAAGGTGCGCAAATAAATATTGAAACAACACTAGGTTGACTTACAATGCTCAATGCCCAGAACTGGTCATAGACCTCACGTGGCGCATACGATTTGGTCCTCACTTGGGAAGGGCGATTCACCCTCGTGCGCGTCACCTTGAGAAACCACTGCAGGTACTCCTCAGTACTGGTGCCGTCGTCCTTGAGCGATACAAGGCTACCATACGTTTCTTGCCAAGTATTCCACTGTTGCACCTCGTCGCTCAGCAAATTCAAGGCATCAGGCACCTCAAAATTCGGACCTCGACCGCTCCTGTATCGCCGCATGTCTACAGCGGGTTTTGGTATCCCTTGTAGACAGCCAGCTTGTTTCATAGCTCGATCGGGCATCTGAAACTCACATACTTCGAAGTGAATAAGTGGCACCCGAACCAAACCTGCCAGCACGTACGACACCGGAAGTTGCCAACACAACTCATCCAACCGATGCATCACCTTCCCATATGGCTGCCACGTCACCTGGGATGCATCCATCATATCTAGTTCCCCCCGATAGAACATTAGATGGTGGTGAGGGTCTACCCGTCTCCTCCGTTTGGTCGTAGGCCCCCAGGCCCACACCCTAGGCCACGTCTCATCGGAATCAGCTACGGGCTGTGGACGACCCGTGGGTAGCCTCTCGTAAGACCAAACCTGTGAACGCAAACATTATATGGAATTAGTAATTAATCACGAATATATTGACACGTCAACCAAGAATATAAATGTTCAAACATGTAACAGAGTGATGCAGGCGGCAATGGACTTGGCACCCTTTCTCGTAGCTTTGTGCAATGCTCGATATAGGTGCGCAAGGACAGCTGAACCCCACGAATACGAGTATACCTCCTCAAGATCCTCCAAGAACACCATATACTTCGGATGCACCGTGTTTTTTTTTTGCGTCGGAAGTAATATAGATCCAGTAATATACAAGAGGAATGCCTTCGTATACGTCACCAAATCATGAGGAGTGTATTCATCCGGTAGCTCGCCGTACTGCTCTCTCAGCCATTTAAGTTTTATGCCGTTGGTTGTAAGAGCGTCCCTCGGAATTCTCGGAAAATACTGCCTAGCCATCTTCGCTATGGATGCAGACGTTTTACTCGAAGTAATGGGTCTGCCGTGACATGGGATTCCAAGTATAAATCCGACGTCCTCTAATGTAATAGTCATTTCACCAAACCGGAAGTGAAATGAGTTCGTCTCGCCCCTCCATCGTTCAACTAGAGCGGATATAAGGCAATCGTCGTGCCGAGACCAAATCCCGCAATCGGTGAACACGGTCAAATTTTGACGGTGTAATAGTTGTATTTGTTCCTCGTTCAGTACCCACTCGTCGAGGTGACTTGTGCTTTGAATTGTTTCCAAAACACCCCTATCGACACCGTCAAATACGTGCCTCGCGACGTGGTCATCGTCATCGTATAGGATTGATGTATCATGAGGTCCAGGGTTGAAATCCATATCTGTAAGAACAAAATATAATCGTAAACCAACTTAGCGTCCATAATATTTACATTCCAAAACTGTAACTGAATCGTTAACCTAGCTTACCAACGCATTAGCAATAGTCATTAAATCATTATTTTAATGTATTAAAACCATTCCTCACTTCCCACCACTCCGAACGCTTAATAACGCTAGTTCCCTAAAATTTAGCGCCAACGTGGTTATTTAGCAATATACCCCCCCCCCCGATGGCCGCTACACCCCCAACACCTCAAATCGCTTTTAAACCACTTTTTAAATGTATTACATCAATTATATACCAAATATTTTCTTAGAATATTTTAAGGGGGAAAGTTACCAAAACACCCCCAACTTATGCAAAATACCCTGTGGCAGTCATCGCCCCAACAAATCTCTCAACACAACTTCAAAATAACTTTTCGGGTGTCTCACACCCTTTCCTGAACTAAAAGTCATTCGGAAAATTTGTGTAATGTAAAATTAGGAAAATAGCCCCCGATGAGCGGCAAATTACCGAAATGGCCCGGGGTTCATTATGACCCCAACGCCCCGCGAATCGGCTTCAAATCAGCCTTTCAGGTGCTTTGCTTACATTTACGGACTGAAAAGTCGTTTGAAAAACTTGACACCGTAAAATTACCAAAATACCTCTCTCGAGGCGGCGAATTACCAAAATGCCCCCTGGCATCAGGAAAAATCTCAAAAGTGCTTTAAGATGCTATTTTAAGGTTCTTGAACTGATTTGTGATCTAAAAAGTTTTTTACGGGATTTTTTGCCCAAAAATCCCGAACCGATGTCCGGATCGAGCGCTTAAAAGCCCGTTCGGCAAAAAATATGCTAACGGCTTCGGAATGGCCCGAATTCCTGGGGAATGGAACTTCCCAACATCCTAGGGTTCTCAAAAAAGTTTCGCGCGAAATCGCGCTAGCTTGATATTTTAAATTACATTGCGAAGTTACAAGGTTGCGCGTATCAGTTAACCCCTTTCCAGTCTTTGGAAAAATCTGAAATTTTTACCTGATACGTATCTTTTAGAAATAACCAGGGTCTCTTTTTTGTACTTTGGCAAAATCTAGCTCTAGCTATTTTTTATAAATTTGTGAAAAACTGTCTAATTAAGTTTTCCTCTTTAGCGACATTTATTCCCCGCGAATCGGCTTTAAATCAGCCTTTGAGGTCGTTTGCTTACCTTTACGGACTGAAAAGTCGTTTGAAAAACTTGACACCGTAAAATTACCAAAATACCCCTCGTGGGGCGGCGAATTACCAAAATGCCCCCTGACATTAGGAAAAATCTCAAAAGTGCTTTAAGATGCTATTTTAAGGTTCCTGAACTAATTCGTGATGTAAAAAGTATTTTACGGAAGTTTCGCCCAAAAATCCCGAACCGGTGTCCGGATCGAGCGCTTAAAAGCCCGTTCGGCAAAAAAATTGCTAACGGCTTCGGAATGGCCCGAATTCCTGGGGAATGGAACTTCCCAGCATCCTAGGGTTCTCAAAAAAGTTTCGCACGAAATCGCGCTAGCTTGATATTTTAAATTACACTGCGAAGTTACAAGGTTGCGCGTATCAGTTAACCCCTTTCCAATCTTTGGAAAAATCTGAAATTTTTACCTGATACGTATCTTTTAGAAATAAGTAGGATCTTTTTTTTGTACTTTGACAAAATCTAGCTCTAGCTATTTTTTATAAATTCGTGAAAAACTGTCTAATTAAGTTTTCCTCTTTAGCGACATTTATTCCCCACGAATCGGCTTCAAATCAGCCTTTCAGGTGCTTTGCTTACATTTATGGACTGAAAAGTCGTTTCAAAAACTTGACACCGTAAAATTACCAAAATACCCCTCTCGGGGCGGCAAATTACCAAAATGCCCCTGGCATCAGGAAAAATCTCAAAAGTGCTTTAAAATGCTATTTTAAGCTTCCTGAGTTCATTCTTGATCTAAAAAGTATTTTACGGATTTTTCGTCCAAAAATCCCGAACCGGTGTCCGGATCGAGCGCTTAAAAGCCCGTTCGGCAAAACAATTGCTACCGGCTTCGGAATGGCCCGAATTCCTGGGAAATGGAACTTCCCAACATCCTAGGGTTCTCAAAAAAGTTTCGCGCGAAATCGCGCTAGCTTGATATTTTAAATTACACTGCAAAGTTACAAGGTTGCGCGTATCAGTTTACCCGTTTCCAGTCTTTGGAAACATCTGAAATTTTTACCTGATACAGATCTTTTAAAAATAACTAGGATCTCTTTTTTGCACTTTGGCAAAATCTAGCTCTAGATATTTTTTATAAATTCGTGAAAAATGCTAATTTTGACGCCCGAAAAAATCTCTATTTTTTAATCTTTCGAATGTAATACCCCGATTTGTAAAAACGTAATTTTGACGCCCTAAACACGAATTTTAGACTATGGTAAGAACAATTTAAGCGTAACACAATTTAAACAATCAATTGGTAAGAACAATTTGAAATTAACATTGAATTATAAGAAAATTCAAAATACTTACTTGTTTTGACTTGAAAAAAAAAAAAAAAAATCCACCGATCTTCTAGCGGTTATCCACCGATCTTCTAGCGTAAATTTTTTTTGTTTGTATTGTTGTGGAGATTATGTAGGTGAGATATGGAGAATGAGGAGATTGGAAGAAATGGTTCGGGGAGAATAGATTTTATAGAGAGAAAAAGAAGAAAGAAGACACAGTTTCTCAAAGTTTCCCGTGAGTGAGCAGTAGGGTGGGGGGAGGGGGAAATGACCCGTGGGGGTGGGGGGAGGGGGGAAATGATGCGTGGGGGAAAGGGGGCATCACGGGGGGGGGGGGGGGGAAGGACAATGGGGTGGGGCCTTTTCTCTTTCTCTTTCGGGAAAAAGGACATGCCCGAATGCACACCAAAAAAAAAGGACGGGGGAAAGGAGGGGTGGGGGCCACGGGGGGGGGGGGGCGTGATTGTTGACCACGGGGGGAGAAGAAAAAAAGGACAAAAAGAAAAATCGCAAGAAAGAGTTGCGATTGGGGGGAGGAGGGGTGGGGGCCACGGCCGTGATTGTTGACCAGCCGTGCACGTGGGAGAAAAAAGGGAAAAACCCAATCGCATGAAAGAGTTGCGATTGGGATTTTTTCTCCAATAATTCCAATCGCAACTTTTTGTTGCGATTGGCTTTTTGCAATTTTCTACAATCGCTGCTTAGAGCAGCGATTCGGTGGGAAAATAAGATTTTTCCCACCGGTCGATGGGGATCAGCCCCCATATATATATATTAACATAATAATCAAATGTAGTTATAAACTTTACAGCCACCCGCACACTATCACTTATTTCTCTATTGCGCCCATTTCTTATCTGCAACTAATGGTCACTAGATTATTTTTTTCCAGTAGTAACATTGCTCATGCTAATCGTTGCTAAGGACTCTAACAAATAAATTGTTGCGTTGTACATTTTACATTTCTCAAGGAATAAACATATTGCTATAATTCACCACACAACCATTTTCATCATCGTAACTTATAATAATAATAAAATATTGCCGCTAAATGTCGTAAAATAATCGCTTAGAAAAATTGCTACTAAAGTGAAAAGCTAATTAATGGGAACAACTCAACCCTAGGTTCAGGGCGTTACAAGGGTCTTGTCAGCATCTCAAGTCTCAGCCTTAAGGATGAAATACTGTGAAACATCTGAAAAGTTCTTGATGTTTTCACTATGAGTCAATATATGTTTCATATTGACCCATAAGGTAGGAAGGGACCAACGATAGCCTTGACTTGCAGCTCATCTGTGAGCGCGTGGCCAGCATCCCTTAGCTTACTAATCATGTTGGACTTTACCCTTAGATGTTCATTCATGGTATACTTAGGTTCTTTTATGTATTCCTCAAATTTAATCATAAAACTACTAAGCCGCGTAGTTAAAGTTTCCCCAAAAGAGAACTTGAGTTGATCACATAAGGCTTTGCAAGTTGGAAGTTCATTAAACTACTCGATGAAATCATTTCGCAAGCTGCTCAACAAGGTGTAGCGCGCACTACGATCTTTCTCATGCCATTTCTGGTAGGCAGTGTGGTCTCTTAGGAATTCCCCCTCAGTGGGCGCAACCATCTCTTTGGTCAAGTGCTCCTCGAGCTCTTGTTCGTTCAGCATGAATTTCATCTTTTTATGTCAAACTTCATAATTATCTCTGTTAGACCCCGCATATTTAAATGTTTATATATATATATATATATATATATATATATATATATATATATATGTAAAAGATAAATGATAAAAAAATGGAGAGTTTTGGGACATAATGGGTATTCTGTAATTTTTATTAGTTTAGGAATATAAGCATATTTCTTTTAGGTTGTTGATACTTTACGTACTATATATTCTCTAGGAACCTAAGAACACACCAAAGTTCAGAAGAATCTCCAAAGAATTCTTAGGAAAAGTCTTCTTAAGATTTGCAAATTACTTTGAGGTAAGCATTTAATTCGATTTATTGAATTGAGATTTGTAATCGGAATCCTACGAATTTTCTTTGTTGTGAGAACCTAATTGGAATATTTGGGTATGTTAATTTTTAGGGCTTTTGATAAATTTGGATTGAGAAGATCAACATTTTTGGGTTGAATCGTGCAATTAGAAGTAATGGTTTACTTTTTGAAATTTAAATCAGCGTTGAACCAATCAATCCGATGTTCGTAAGGGCTTTGTATTTTGTTTGATCCTAATTTGTGATTGGAGTCGACAGATTTCGTTTGAGTTAAATTCCTTTGTTTTAAGACCTTAACGCGTTGGTGCGTTACTGTTTATGCTGCCCTCTTTTTCATGTAAATCAAACAGAAAAATTCAGGTTTGCGTGTAAGTTTTGCTTCGGTTCTTATGCAAGTCTGAGTCAGTGTTCTTTTGATTGTTATTTGGTCAATTTAGAGATGTCAAAGGGCCGGGCTTGGGCCGGCCCAGCCCAAGCCCATCGGGCCTGCTGTCGGGTCGGGCCGGGGCGGGGCCCGTGGGGCTTCCAACCGGGCCGGGCCGGGCCGGGCCTGCCGAAGGGAAACCTAGGCCCAGTCCAGGCCCTGGCCCTAGGCCCAATATCTAGGGCCGGGCTTGGGCCGGGCCCGGGCCCAAATTTTTTTTTTCTTGTTATTCAATTTTAAATTCCATCTCTAGCCTCTAGGCAATATTCACAATTTAACGAACCTAATCTTTATCCTTTTATTTCATTATAAGTAATATACATATGTATGTATGTATATAATAATAATATTTGTTAGCCATTATATTTTTTATTATATGTTAAACATTTTCATACTCTTCTTGGTGAGCTTTATTAATAAAATCTTAACACATAACAATTTATATAGAAAAATAATAAATGTGTTCATAGGCCCTCCTCCTTTTATCCAGGTGTGGGACCGGCTGCTTGTAAACAAACAGGCGAAGTTACCTATTTTTTTATATATACGAAAAAATATATATCTTGCTTGTAAAAAATTATTTTATATATATGGAAAAAAAGTATATTTTGTGAAAAAATTTATTCTTAAAACTCTAACAATCAAAATAATAATGTATGTCTATCCAAAATATCAGCAATCAAAGATCAAGAAATCTGCAACGTCAACCAAAAGGATCAAAAGAGGAAAATAAAAACAAATTACCTAATCATCCGGAAGTATTTCAATATCCGAGTCACTGCTCTTCCTATCATCAATCGGTTTATCTTGCTCGCGGTAATTCGCATCAAGATAATCCTTCCAACATACACATAGCTCGAGCGACTCGGGGTTAAGACGACTCCTCCTGTCATCCAAAACCCTCCCGCTTGCTGAAAATGCCGACTCTGAAGCAACCGTGGAGGCTTGCACTGGCAGTACATCCCGTGCAATTTGGGATAAAGTTTTATACATGTTTTGATTTTGTTTCCAAAAATTTAACAAATTAAAATTAACCTGTTCTTGCCTTGATAAATCAGAATAATGATCAGTATTTGCATATACACCAATCTCATTAAAAGAGGAAAAATTATACGAACCTCCCGAATTAGAAGTACCTTCACCTGGTAGTTGTCTTGCTACTAGATGTTCAAAGCCTTGAAGGTATGGCGCATAATACCTCTCAGCAGTGGATGATGATGTAGCTCGCCCGCGCACGTCAGCAGAATTACGATAGAGGTTGAACAAGTCCTCAAACCTCTTGCTCACTTTTGTTGTGAGCAAGGTTGTGTCCTCTGCTGTGTAGCGCATTAATTTCGATATCTCTTGTATCGAGGCGTTCACGCCATGCAACTTTAACCTAGGATCTAAACAAGTAGCCACAGTAAAAATAGCAGGCAGTTTACTCCAATATTTATTAAATTTTTGATCCATCACTTGTACTATTTCCCTAAAGGGTCCTATATATCTCCATTTTGTTAACATTGTAGCCATCTTCAGAATTTCTATTACAGCGAGAGGAGAGGTGGGATAGTACGTACCGGACAATAAATTGGTAGACGTGTAGAATACCTCCAAAAATTCAGCTAGGTATGTGGCCATCTGCCATTCCTCTTGAGTTGGCAAGCCGGCTGGGAACTGGGTTAGTAGAAAATGCGTGTAGACTTCTCGGTATGCCAGAATGTGTAAAAGCATGTGGTATGTAGAGTTCCACCTGTGGACCACATCTGTAACTGCTCTCCTGCGAGGCATATTATATTGAACACACAACGTTTTAAATTGTTGTGTTCTCAAACTCGAGCCATTAACATACGCTGTCATACCCCTCAGTTTGAGCAGAATATCTCCTGCAGCAGCTAAACCATCTTGAACAATTAAATTAATAATGTGACAAACACAACGAACATGAAATACTTCACCATGAAGTACAGGTTGAAGCGTCTCCTTCAAAGCTGCAACATCAGCTTTATTATTAGAAGCATTATCAAAACTAACACTCATAATCTTATCCTTAATTTTAAATGTGTTGCATGCTTTTAATATAAGAGTAGCAATGTTCATTCCATCGTGCGGATAAGGGAAGTGCTCGAAAGCGATGATTCTCTTGTGCATAACCCAATCTGCATCAATCCAATGAGCGGTCACACAAGAATAACTAACAAAAGTATAAGGAGATTGCCAAATATCAGAAGTAAGACTAACTTTACCGTCAAATTTATCGAAATAATCGATAAGGCGTGCTTTAGCAGCCTTGTACTGTCGGAGTGCATCGGATCTAGTTGTGTTTCTAGTAACCTTTTTGTACAAAGGTTGGACGTATGTGTTCATATATCTAGAGTACTTAGGATTATCGGCAAAAGAAAAAGGTTGTTCATCATGAATAACAAATTCAGCGAGACCGTCTCTTTGCTCTCGCTGATTATAAACAAATAACTTACCGTCAAAAGATAATTGCGTTTGGGTAGGTTCGACGTGGCCTTGTCGAGGTGCACACTGAGGGTAATGCCTGTTAAGATGTCCATTACCACTACCAGTCGAAAATAATTTAAGACAGTACTTACATTGAGCTTTTCAGATGTCGTCCACCGTAATTACGTCAAAATGATTCCAACACTCGGCTTTCTTCTTTTTCCCCCTTTGGACTTCTGGCACGTTATCAGAGGCATTGCTCGGCCCTTCTTCATCATGACCAGGCATAGGGTTGAGATTATGCCACTGAGTAGTAGCTTCGCCAACCGAGCTGCGTCCTTGACTATAATGCGGGGGGTCTTCATCAGGCGTGTATTCAAAATCTGGAATGTTTTGATTGAACTCCCAATTGGCTTGGGTATCTATCATAGAGCCTGTACTCATTCGTCCACGAACGAATGGTTGTGTTGGTGCTTGGATTGGTGTTTCTGATGGCTGTGGCGCTGGCGCTTGTGCTGGTGCTGGTGCTTGCGATGATGATGATTTCTTTCGTGATGACGTTGCACGCCTCATTTTCTTCAATAATCCAGACATATTTCACGCTAAACTTTGTAAGAGTAACTAAATACACAAGTATAAGAGTAGTAATAAGAAATAACAATTAAAAGAATGAACGAGTAACAAATATTAGAGAGTTAGTAATTAAAAAGAATTTAGCAAGACTAGTAATTAATAAACAAGAGTACTAATTAGTAAATACTAGTAGTAATTAGCAAGAGTAGTAATTGGAGAGGAAAATAGTAGCAAAGCTTGTTGTGAGAGTAAGAAGAGAGTAAGAAGATTGGTGTGAAAAATTAGAGAGAAATGGTGTGAATTTATAGATTTTAGAAACTTCACAAAAGACCAAAATACCCCTACAAACTATCCGTTTATAGTTGTTGGGGAGGGTAAGAGTGTAAAGGAGTTGAAAAATATAGGTTAGACTAAAATACCCCCCAAACTAGCCGTTATATAGCTGTTGGGGGGGTAAAAGTGGAAGTTTGGAAAAAGGGTGGAAGAAAGGGGGGGAAAAGCAAAAGATTCAAAAAAGGTGGGGCCAAAACCGGGCCAAACCCGGGCCGCAGACCGGACCAGATAACCGGGCCGCAGACCGGGCTTAGCCCGGGCCGAAACCGGGCCATAACCGGGCCGGGCCGGGCCGTGCCGTTTTCCAGATTTTTCAGGCCTGGTCCAGGCCCTATACATGCGGGCCTCTACTGTTCATAGACGGGGCCGGGCCAGCCCGGGCCAGAACCGGGCCGGGTCGGGCCAGCCCGCGGGCCGCCCGGCCCGTTTGACAACTCTAGCTCAATTAGAAGAAGTAGCCGTTTTTTGCTATTGTTTGAGTGTTCACGTGAACAATAGTTGGAATGTTAGAAACCACCCAGCTTGAATGTCAAAAACAGCTAAACTTTTCTCTGCTCTTTAATTTCAGCCCAATGTTTTTTGTTTGTTCACAGGACTGTGCAGCCTCTATTGTAGACCACCATTGTTCATCACGTTACCAATCATTACTCTTTACAAGAATTGAATTATTTCACCTAGTGGTTGCTGACTTGTCTTGTGAGTACATTGGAAGTTTTTTTTGGTTTTTATGTATAGACTTACTTCAAAAAAAAAAAAAAACTCCCAGATTTTCAAGCCTCGTTGTGCGTGTCGTGTGGGTGCTTGAATTCTTCAGTTGGCCTCCTTTCTCATGTTAATTCCATTCCATCATCCTTGGCCATACATGCCCTTTCTTTTATTTGTTTATGCCTTCTTTGAATTCATTATGATGTAGAGGAAAAACACTACCTATAAGATGAAGACATGTGTCCTCATCCAAACACATCAAAACCGCCACACCATTAATATGGAAGTGAGTAAAGATGAGTTACTCAGGGAGTAACTCCGGGGTATTAACCAGACACTAATGAGGAGTAACCCCCCCATTAATCTAATAACCCCATAATTAAACAGAAATAACTCCCCACTAAGCTGGGAACACTATAAAAGGAGTGGGGAAGAATATGTCAAAAAGGTAAGAGAGTTAAAACTTACACTTTATCAAGTCTCAAACATATTCTGACTTAATCATCGGAGATTTCCCGCCAGAAATCCTTCCGGCGAGTCACCGGTGTTGGTTTTGCTGTGCCGGCCTCTTCACGAAGCGCGTCCTGAATTCTCTCCACAACATTTTGGCGCCATCCGTGGGACCGACATTCGTGAATAGATTATGTCTAAAAACCCCACACCTCCAGTTCAGCAAATTGGGGCAACTCCACCAATTTTGCCCTTGCCACCAATCTGTGATCCACTTCGTGGGGGAGCCGCATCCCCGCCCGCCAGTCACGGCAAAAAGGTTGCGACAACTACTACCGTAGCACGAACCACCGTTGTTGCAGTACCTGCAATTCCTGCTGTAATGTCAGAAGTCGTCGCAACAGCATCAATACCCGCAACGGTAGTTCCACCCGCTGTGACAATCGCTCCTCCCTCCATAAACATTATCCTTCCCCCGCTCCAAATGGTCAACACGTCCGCACCTACCACAATGTTACCAGTCATGAGCACTCAAGCTGACTTAATGGCCATTCTTCGGACTATGCAACAGTCCATCGAACGATTACAAGCAGCTATGGACAACTCGCCTCCGCAACCAAAACCTCTCCAACCTCCAAATGAGCAACATGTGACTGGTACGCGGAGGCAGCCAGTTAAACATTGATTAAATTTCTAGGAGGAACCAGGAACCTCAAAGACTCCAGAACGAATACAAGTGGAAGATAGGCAATCTGATAATGAGCGGCGCAACCCGAGGTCCAGGAGACAAGAAGAAAGTTCTTATGAAGCTCATTCTACAAGGAAGAACTCTTATCATAACCCTGGCGAACATCATGCCGAACGATACACCAGTGCCCCAGTCATCGTTGGGCGACCATTCACAGAAGAGGTTGATCACTTTCCTATGCCGCAAAACTTCAAAATGCCTCCCTGTGAATCATACGATGGCACCGGAGACCCAATGGAGCACTTAGCTCGTTTCACTTCTGGTATGAATCTACACTTAGTCCCTGACCAAATCATGTGCCAAGCGGTCCCGGTGACCCTGAAAGGAGCTACACACGTATGGTTTCAACACCTCGCACCCCGCTCTATCTTATGCTGGGCCCAGTTGGCGGAGTCCTTCCGCAACAATTTCTTAACAAGTCGGATACAAAGGAAAAACTCTTCGGCCCTTTTCCGTATCATGCAAGGACCTAAGGAATCCTTGAAATCCTACTACGCCCGCTTCAACACTAAGAAGCTACTCATTGACAATTTGGATTCAGGAGTGACTTTTGCGGCAATGGCAAGAGGTGTGCGTCCGGGGACACCATTGCATTTCTCACTGAATAAAAGGCCCCCAGAGCATATGACTGACCTACTCGATTGAGTAGAGAAATATCTCCGAGCTGAAGAGGATTCCATGACCACTACCCAAGATGAAGGAATTTCTGGTCAGAAGAGGCGTGATCGCCCAGAGGGGAAGATACCCGAAGAACCCAAACGTTCACGGACGACCATCTCTAAGCACTTCACCCTTCTTACGACATCTCGGGAACATATCCTTAATCAGATCAAAGGCCAAGATATCCTAAAGTGGCCCAAGCCAATGAGACTGCCCGCCGATATAAGAGACGCCCAGCTCTATTGCCATTTCCATAAAGATCATGGTCACACGACTGAAGAATGGAAAGTTCTTCGGCGAGAGATCGAGAATCTTATTGCAAGAGGGCACCTCAAACAATTTGTCAAGACAAATGAGCGCCAGGGAGGTAAGCGGGGAGGGGGTCAAAGAAGACATGACGATTCGGCCCCTAAAGAACCCCCGGTGATAAACACAATATCTGGAGGCCTAAGCGCTGGGGGAACCTCAAGATCAGCTCGAAAGGCTTACGCGCGGCAAGTTAATTTGACATAGGGACCAGCCAAGCTCCCAAAGGCCCCTGCCACAATAAGTTTCGATGATGCGGATCTCGAATAAGTCATTACACCGCATGATGACGCTCTGGTTATCTCCCTCCAAATAGATGCGTATGTCATCAAACGCATCTTAGTGGACACAGGAAGCTCCGCGGACATTCTCTTTGAGGAAGCATTCTCCCAAATGAAGATATCGAGAGAACGAATCCGTCCGGTCTCCTCGCCACTGTATGGCTTTACGGGAGCATCCGCGCCAGTGGAAGGAGTAATCCCCCTCACTGTACTCGCCGGATCATACCCGCTTCAAGCTACGCAATCAATCGACTTCCTGGTCGTCAAGATCAAGTCAGCCTATAATGGAATACTAGGGCGAGTGGGCCTCAACAAATTGCAAGCTATAGCCGTGACGTTCCACCTGTGTATAAAATTCCCAACTCCTAACGGAATAGGGGTAGCAAAGGGAGATCAATCTATAGCACGCAAGTGTTACATGGCTTCATGCAAGGGAGAGGAGGCGCTCGCCATTGAAGACCAGCGCGACGAACATACTTTCAGGTGAGCTAAGCCGGTGGAAGAACTTGTCGCCATAACACTAGGAGCAGACGAGAGTCACCAGTTAAAGATAGGCTCCACGCTGGAGCCAGCTCTTCGTGGTAGACTGGTATCATTCCTTCACTCAAATGCGGATGTCTTCGCATGGAGCGCCCCAGATATGCCAGGAATAGATCCTCTGTAATGACCCATCGCCTCTCAGTTGATCCACGTTGTAAATCGGTGAAATAGAAAAAAGTGATCTTTCGCACCGGAAAGGCAAGCGATCATCAAGCAAGAGGTCGACAAGCTCCTAAAAGCAAAGTTCATTACTGAAATCGACTATCCGGCATGGGTGGCTAATGTAGTCATGGTTCCAAAGGCTGGGACGAACAAGTGGAGAATATGCATTGACTACACTGATTTGAACAAGGCTTGCCCCAAAGACAGCTACCCTCTGCCTCGCATCGACACTCTGATAGATGCAACTTCGGGGCATGAGTTGCTCAGCTTCATGGATGCCTTCTCCGGTTATAATCAGATTCGCATGCACGACGACGATGTGGAAAAAATGGCCTTCATTACCAACGAAGGTCTCTTTTGTTACAAAGTCATGCCTTTCGGCTTGAAGAACGCAGGTGCCACCTACCAACGGCTTGTTGATAAGATATTTAAGCCTTGCTAGGTAAAACCATGGAAGTTTATGTCGACAACATGCTCATCAAAAGCTTTTGTGCAGCTGATCACATTGCCAACCTTGAGGAATGTTTTAATCTCTTGCGCAAGTACAAGATGCGGCTCAATCCGGCCAAGTGTGTATTCGGGGTCTCTTCAGGCAAGTTCTTAGGCTTCATGGTCTCATACAGAGGGATAGAGGCCAATCCTGAAAAGATCAAGGCTATACAAGACATGACCGCTCCGAAGAGAGTGAAGGAGGTGCAGATACTAACTGGACGTATAGCGGCACTTCGCAGATTTCTCGCTAAGCCTGCTGAGAGATGTTTACCTTTCTTCAAAGCTTTGAAGAACATTAGAAACTTCGAGTGGACCGCCGAGTGCCAAAATTCCTTCGAAGCCTTGAAAGAGTATCTGACGGCGCCCCCGCTCCTATCCAAACCACTTGCTGGAGAAGAGCTCTTCTTGTATTTGGCCAAAGCAGAGTCGGCTGTAAGTGCGGTGCTTGTCCGTAACCAGAATAGTAAGCAGCTCCCTATATACTATGTGAGCAAAGTACTACAAGGTGCTGAGTTGCGTTATCCAGATACTGAAAAACTGGATTTCACTCTCTTGAGAGCAGCTCGCAAGCTTCGACCATGCTTTCAGTCTCACTCCATAACAGTTCTTACGGACAAGCCTTTACGGCGAATACTCCATAAGCATGATGTCTCAGGACGACTGGTCCCGTGGTCCATTGAACTCGGGGAGTTCGACATCCACTATAAGCCACGACCTTCTATCAAAGGTCAAGCCCTCGCCGACGTCATTGTTGAGTGTACTCTGCCCATCGAAGACGAGGAGCAGCTACCCCAGCAGGAGAGGCCTTTCACCTGGATCCTCCATGTGGATGGTTCTTCTAATGCAAACGGAAGTGGAGCTGGTTTAATCCTTCGTGGTCCTGAAAACCTCGTCGTTGAATATGCCTTACGATTCGACTTTCCCGCTTCAAACAATGAAGCCGAATACGAGGCTCTTATTGCGGGGATGTACCTTGCAAAGGCTATGCGAGCAGAAGCACTTCATGCCCATAGCGATTCACAGCTGGTCGTCAAGCAGCTTTCTGGAGAGTATGAAGCACGAGGCGCAAAGATGGCTGAATACCCCCAGAAAGCCAAAAGGCTTGCAAAGACGTATTTCAACATCACTCAAGTCAGCCGAGAAGACAATGCATCAGCTGACGCACTTTCACATTTAGCGTCCCTCGACCAATCTGGGCTTAGCCGAACCGTTCACTTGGAACTCATCCACACACCAAGTATTAATGATTGTGAGGTCATGCAGGCCGAGCACGAACCATCATGGATGGACCCAATTAAGTATTATCTTGCGAATGGCATCCTGCCAACCGATCGAAAGCAAGCTCGAGGGATCATTTCGCGCGCAGCCCGCTACACGATTATTGATGACGTGCTGTACAAAAGATCTTTTACGCTCCCCTATCTGCGCTGCCTTACCCCTACCGAAGCCACTTACGCTCTGCGCGAGGTGCATGAGGGAATATGTGGTCAACACTTAGGAGGGAAAGCCCTAGCACACAAAATCCTTCGTCAAGGCTATTACTGGCCGACAATGCAGCAAGACACGCTGGAGCACACAAAAAAATGTGATGCTTGTCAACGGTTCTCGCTTGTGCCAAAGCTTGCTCCTACCGCATTGACTACTTTGAGCAGTCCTATTCCCTTTGCCATGTGGGGCATGGATATATTGGGACCTTTTCCCCCGGCTTCAGCCCAACGGAAATTTTTAATCGTTGCTATTGATTATTTCACTAAATGGGTGGAAGCCGAAGCCCTATCCTCTATCACAGAGCAGAAGTATGAAGACTTCTTATGGCGCTCGGTTGTCTGTCGTTTTGGAATCCCTCGTGTGCTCATCACCGACAATGGAAAACAATTCGACAACCACACCTTTCGTGCGTTTTGCGCTAATTTATCAATCGAGCAACGTTTCACTTCCGTGGCTCACCCATAGACAAACGGCCAGACGGAGGTAACCAATCGTACCCTCCTCCAAGGTCTAAAAAAGAAGCTCGATGGTGCGAAAGGACTTTGGGTTGACGAACTCCATAAGATCCTTTGGGCTTACCGAACAACAACAAGGAACCCAACAGGCGAAACTCCCTTCAACTTGGCCTTTGGCACGGAAGCACTAATCCCGGTTGAGATTGGTCTACCCTCTCTTCGTCTACTCACTTATGAACCTAACGCGAACGACGAAGCGTTGCGTTGCAATCTCGACCTCTTAGACGAACAAAGGGATCAAGCACAGCTGCGACTAGCCGCATATCAGCAACGTGTGGCCAGATATCACAATCGACGCATTCGCCCTCGTGCTTTCCGCATTGGAGACCTCGTCCTTCGCCGAGTAGAAGCCTTGACCCCTCGCGATGCCATCGGTAAGCTGTCACCGAACTGGGAAGGCCCTTATCGTGTGACCAAGTATGGTGGTCCTGGCTCATATCACTTGGAGCATTTGAATGGAAAAAGTATCCCACGAACGTGGAATGCTACCAATTTACGGCGATACTACGCATGAGCAAGATCAAAAAGGGCCCATACATATCTCATCTATACTTGATTTTTTGATCCTGCTCATGCTTAGATAGCCCACTATGTTACGAAGTTTTACGGCTTTGCACAGCCTTAGCTTTTCCTTTTTTCTCTTCAGATTTATATTGCCATTGATGTACTTATCTTCTACTATGAATACAAGAGAATTTGGCAAAAGTAGATAAGACCTTGAATATATTAGAAATTGAGTCAACTACATCAAGGCAACAAAAGAAGAGTCCCCTAAAATTAAGTCTAGAACAGAGGAAACTAGACTATTCATCCTGATCGGTCGCACCCTCGGGCATCCCCGTCTCCCGAATCTGAGCCTCGGCCAAAGACTGCTGCCTGGAAACTGTCCTGGAAGTTGACCTGGATGCACCTAGCGATCGGCCAACAGAAGGACTAGCTATTGCACATGAACTTGCATATTTCCTTCGTTCAGCCTCTTCTGCCCGAATAGCGTCATCCACAGCTATCTCACGGGCACACTTATGCTCATAAAGGCTCAAATCAAACTCATGATGGTCTTTGTGAATATCAGTCTTGCAGTCGTTATAGCCATGCACAAGAGCCCTTTTCGAATCAGGGAAGCGCTGATCCATAAAATTCTTGGATTTCTTAAACATCTGCACCTCCTGAAGTGCCACTGTCGACTTCTCGGCCTCTGATTGTTCGATTTGAGCAGTTAACCCCGCATTAGCCAGTTCCAGTCGCTCTACCTTCTTGCTCAGGTCATCAACTTTCTTCTCGGCCTCCCTACGACAGTTATTCTCCACCATTACCTTCTTTTGTTCCTCATCCAAGACCTTGTCTACGGCAATAAGCTTCTCCGCGCCAATCTGCACTTGCGCCATAGCCTGCATAACAAAAGAAGTTAAACACTGGAGCTTTTGACATAGAAATTAAAGAGAAGAAATCAAACCTGCGACATAAGTTGGACCATGCCATTCCCTGTATCAGCAACACCGTAAGCAGATAATGTCTTGCGATCCATAGGAATGATTGCGTGACGAGACCAGTCCCATGCTGTACGAGGAGACTTGAAGACTGACTCCTCAACAGATATGCCCCAGGCAGGACGATGAGGAACGTCAGCCCGAACAGAAGACGACGTAGCTCTACTCCCTCCTCGGCCATATGCTTTTCTTTTCCTCGGAGCTTCTTTAGACTTGTCTATCGTAGACAAGCCAAGAACGAACTCTTCCACTTGCAGTGGAATCTCCTTTGCTTGAGGCCCAGAAACCAGCGTATCAAAGTCTAAGTCTTGCATTTCCTCCTCTTCAACGCCGAATGGAGGCCAATTCATCGGGAATAATGTCTCCCAACACCCCTTGGGAATTAAACAACGGAGGATCCCCTTGTTCTTGCGACGACATATTTCCTGCACACAGAGCAAAAGTAAGGCACCATTAAAAGATTCAGTGCGCAGGCTCTGGTAAGAACATTTACCAGGGTCGTTCTCGCCCTATTCTTCCTCCTCGTCGAAATCTTGAGGTTCAGGGGGAAAGATGATGCCGCATTCACAAAGTTGAGCGTATCTCAGAGGATATCTGGACTCTAAGGACGCAACTTCTTTGAGCTTCTCAATATGCTCGAGGTCAGTCTCCGACAAATCTTTTTCCTTTAATTTATTACATAATCTAGTATCACACTCGGCTAGCCACTCGTTACAAACTTCCTTCTGTTGAGACTTAGGCAGTTTAACAAACGGAAACCTCTCCTTCCAGTTATGGTTGGACGACGATGGATGGGGAAATAAGTTCGCTTCGGCTTTTAGGCGCCGACTTAAGAAATACCAACCTACTTGTTTGGTGATTATGCATATGGTGAAGAACCATCTGAATACCCTAACTCTGGGCCTCAAACCAAGTTTATGACATTGATATATAAAAAAACTCATAAACCGCCACGCATGAGGGGAAAATTGGCCCGGTGCAAGGCCATATAGGTTCAAGACTCTAATAAAAAAAAGGATGGAGAGGAACCCTAAAGCCGTTGATAAACATATCCCAATAAACACCAATTTCATCAATGGTGGCCATGTTAGCTGCTTCGTCCTCTTCGAGAAGCCTAAGTTTCAACATGGGAGGAATATCACAACGCTCCCGACGAAGTCTTAAGTCATAGCTGCTGAGTTTGCTCCTAAGGGTATGCGCGTCAAAAGGTTTAGGAGATTGTGCGCTCTCCCTCAAAACCTCTTTCGCAGGGACTCCCCTCGGCTCCTGGAAGGGAACCAGAGGAACACCAGTTTCCAAAAATAGGGGGTCAAAAGTAGGTTCTACGCTGACACCTTGAGCGTCGACGTTAGGAACAAAAACACATTCTTCATCTTCATTAGACATAATTTCAGATCAAAAGCTAAAGATTTTAAAAAAGTTTGAAGCTTACTTGATGAAACTGAAGATCTTCAAAACTCAGAAATCTTCGAAAGCCCAAGGAAATCGCCTCTCTCGACTCCACTCAAGAGATGAAAAGTATGTGGGTAAAAGGAAAAGAAACTTTCTACCCCTTATATAGACATGAAAGACTCATCCAATGGGTAAGATTCCATGACCGTTGAAACACCCTAGACACGTGGCATGATCCGATGAATTTACCGGGGGGCGAAATTACCCGTTTACCCCACGACGATAAACAAAACGTGTCCGAGTAGATGAGAATTTATGGAGCCGAGTAGACGAGCACCTTCTATGCCTCTACTCGGCCAAGCACGTACCATGCCTCTACTCGGCCAAGCCGAGTAGATGAGCACGTACCATGCCTCTACTCGGCTGACGAGCACCTTACATGCCTCTACTCGGCCAAGCCAAGTAGACGAGCACGTACATGCCTCTACTCGGCCAATCCGAGTAGACGAGCACGTACCACGCCTCTATTCGGCCAAGCCGAGTAGACCAGCACGTACCAAGCCGAGTAGACGAGCACCTTCTATGCCTCTACTCGGCCAAGCCGAGTAGACGAGCACGTACCACGCCTCTACTCGGCCAAGCCGAGTAGCCGAGCACGTAACACGCCTCTACTCGGCCAAGCCGAGTAGACGAGCACCTTTCATGCCTCTACTCGGCCAAGCCGAGTAGACGAGCACCTTCCATGCCTCTACTCGACCAAGCCGAGTAGACGAGCACCCTCGCCATGCCTCCACTCGGCCAAGCCGAGTAGACGAGCACCAAGCTGAGTAGACGAGCACCTTACATGCCTCTACTCGGCCAAGCCAAGTAGACGAGCACGTACATGCCTCTACTCGGTCAAGCCGAGTAGACGAGCACTTAACATGCCTCTACTCGGCCAAGCCGAGCAGACGAACTCCCAAGGTGCCTCTACTCGGTCAAGCCGAGTAGACGAGCACTTAACATGCCTCTACTCGGCCAAGCCAAGTAGACGAGCACCCAAAGTGCTTCTACTCGGCCAAGCCGAGCAGACGAACACCCAAACCGAGTAGACGAACATCTGATGCTTTTTCACTTAGCCAAAACAATGACCCTTTTTTTTTATCAAACCGAATAGAAGGGCCCTTCATTGTACTACTACATGATAAACATAAGTAGAAAAGCTGATGAAATCTACCATCTACAATTCCACATTCTCCGAACATGAAATCGGGGGCAAGTGATGTAGAGGAAAAACACCACCTATAAGATGAAGACACGTGTCCTCATCCAGACGCATCAAAACTGCCACACCATTAATGGAAGTGAGTAAAGATGAATTACTCAAGGAGTAACTCCGGGGTATTAACCAGACACTAATGAGGAGTAACCCCCCCATTAATCTGATAACCCCATAATTAAACAGAAATAACTCCCCACTAAGCTGGGAACACTATAAAAGAAGTGGGGAAGAATATGTCAAAAAGGTAAGAGAGTTAAAACTTACACTTTATCAAGTCTCAAACATATTCTGACTTAATCATCAGAGATTCCCGTCGAAAATCCTTCTGGCGAGTCACCGGTGTTGGTTTTGCTGTGCATGTCTATTTACGAAGCGCGTCCTGAATTCTCTCCACAACACATTATTATGCATTATTATTTAGTAAACCTTCTTTTGATCTTGTACCTTTTCGATGGCAAAAGCAGAATTTCAATTCTTTGGATTTTTGGTATGGTTTGTCGCCACATATCCGTTACTCTAGTTTTAGTTGTATGTTTTTGTGCCCAATTCTTCGGTTAGTCGTGTTACTCGCATATTTCTCGCAATTTAAATTTTGTTGAGTCTGTCGTTTGGTCCTCTTCGTTTAAGTCCAATATTGAGCGAGTTCTAAAATCGTCTAAGATATCGTACTTGAATTGGTTGTAAATATCTGTTTATCTTTGCATCGTATCACTTTGTGTAACTTACGGAAGAGACCCATTAGTTCACTTTGTCTAGACTGCTTCTTGGCTTCACGGTAAACTATTGAATCATTCCTGTGAGCCATGTCACATGTTTCTGACTTTTCTGTTTCTGACTTACCCACGTGGATTGGAACGTGGGCTAACTCAATGGGATGAGCTAGAGATCGCGATCTTATTTTCTGAATCTGGTTTCACGTGTCAGTTATGACATGCGTGACCTTATTCTGAATGGCTCTCTAGTATTCGTCTCTGTACAAAAAAAATATAAATATTTTGACATTTCGAAATTCTTTTATGTATATGTTCCCTAAAAAATTCTGTATGTTCGCAATTTCATTTTCTCAGGCATTTTGTATCTTTTTTTGTTAGTCTGTTGATTGACCTTACTGGGCATTTGGCTCACTCCCTTATTGTTTTCCTTTCAGGTGATCAGTAGGTGAAATTGGATTACAAGGTTAGCTATATGACTCAGAGCTAGCTATTTTTTTTCTCTTTTTCAGTATTAGCATTTTTAGATGGAATAATTAAGACAAGTTGAATTTGCTTAGACTTTATTTTGGAACTCCGTGTCAGAGTAATTTGGATTTTATAAAATCTTTAGGCTGCTATGGCATCTATTGATGTATCTTTGGGATTGATTAATAGATGCTCTGAGTGACCACTTGGGAGACTCTGTGATATTTTTGAGGTTTTCTGACTTTATTTATTTGATATTAACGCTCCAAAAATTCGGGCGCGTTACAATCTCTGTTAAGTTTCTCATCCTTAAAGAGGTTAGCTATGACATTCTTGGGGGCCATTTGTTCACGACTTTAGTTTGCGCAAAGGAAAAGACATTAATTATACATCTTCAATAAGTTTTTTTTTCTTGATATCATATAATCCACAATATAATAAATCATTCGCATGATAATTTAGAACAACATAAAGTTGCACCTTACAACAGGGTGTGCAAGGACTCGATTGAGCCCTATTGGCATTCTAAAACTTATGCTAAGAAAATTCTCATTCAAATAACGTGCGTACAATCTCACATCCCCCTACATGGCTTTCTGAAAAAATACAAAAAAATAATAGAATACAACATCTCTGAGAATCTTGCGACAAACTACTCCAATAAAACAATTGGAGATGCCGCACAATAAATTATTTTAAAAAACACTTTCTTAAAACAAAAGTAAACACATAAACGTAAATTTATTTTGGCTAAAAAATATTTAAATAAATTTAAATAAAAAATATTTTGGCTAATTTCAAAAATACCATAAATTTTTAAGCAAATTTCTATAGAAAAAGTCATTTTAAAATTAAACAGAAATACACACAGAGGGTATAAAAGTAATTTTCACTCCATTGAAAATTTAGAAAACCAAACAGATGCTCCACTTGCTGGCAGTGGGGTAAAAACTGGCCAAAAAGTAGCCTCATGTGCCACCGTATGCTTGGGGTAGCAGCTGGAGCTTCTGGAGCGTGTGCGTATAGAACACACGTGCGCGTTGTGGCTTCGATTTGGGCTTGTGCGCGTGCATTGCTCGGCTTGGCGCGTGGCGCACATGCTCGTCTTCTTCCTAAAAACCCTAAATTTTTTTACAGCCGCCATGCCGCGTATCTATCTCGTTTTTAAGCCAGATAATGTGTAATTTATAACGTCGAAAAGCTTAAATTGTTGGAAAATTAAACGACATAGATTAACTCTGAATTAACCAATCATGATAAAAACTAAATATCATATTCCGAATTTGAGAGCAAAAAAACTCAAAAAAAAAAAACTATTATTTTCTAAAAATTAAAGTCATGATTTCTCACAAACTGTGCACTCAATGATCATGAAATTTTTGCACTCAATGATCATGAAATTTTATGGAGTTCATCCTGAAGCATAGGGGAACAAAACCATATAATTAATTTTCAGAATAACATGTTCAAAAAAAATTCCTTGATGGGTCTCATTTATTTGTATGGGAAAAAATCTTAGCATGCACGTAAATTATACTAGCATGTTCGAAAGTGAATCAATAAGTAATCATGCTCTTATACCAATGTTAGAACTTTAGAAATCTACCACGTAACAGGTAGTGGGTTCGGGAACATACTGTCAGAAGTATCCCAAAACTTCCAGTGAAGGATCTTTGTTGTTACGAGCTTCCAACACGCTTGATCTTTTATTCGCAGGTAAGGAAATAGTTACAAACAGTTACTCACATATGTACCGATCATGATTCAGTTACTCACACAACAATTTCATGGCATTTTTTTCAGTTTTTCATTAACAATTTACCACGAACATAGAGCAATAAAAGTGTTTCAAAAACTTTCATTTTTACTGAGAATACGTATACAATATATAAGTTTTCAAATAGGGTATAAGGAGGAATATGGCAGGGTACTTACTTGGATAGCAAATGCGGTTCTGATTTTTATTCTCAAGCTTGCCCTAGCTCTTGTCTATCGGAATCTAAATAATAAACTATACCGATATTATTTATTCCCACTCAATCATGCCTACCTGCTAAATTTCCCCTAAGTGCATGAAATTACCAAAAATGCAACCGGACTTGTGCCAAATTACCCAAAATACCCCTAATGCCTAACATACTACTACACCCCCAAAAATAACTCAAACCACTCTTTTAAATGGCTAGGTGGATTTTCCAGACAAAAAGGACCTTTCTGGGAATTTTCTGTTCAGAATCCTAATCCGCTCCTTAAATTGAGCGCTACGGATCCTACTTCAAAAGTATACAAAATGGGGCAAGAATGCTGCAAAATGTTAGACGCTCAAGCGTCTCAGTAAGATCAGATCACTCTAAAAGTTTCAGCTAAAAATAATTTCGTTTACTATGCGAATTAATTCGAAAACCTATTTTCAAAATAAAATCATTTGAGGCCATTCGCATGTCCAGAAAATTCTAAATTTAAGGTTTCACAAAAATAATGGGATTTTTGGTTCTGCATTTTACCCAAATATGCTCAGAAACGGCATAAAAAGTTTTGGCAATGGATTGATAAGTAATTCTAGAAACAACAATTTTCAGCAAATCCTAGTTTTGTATATTGACCATTTTGAGGAAGAAAAATGATTAGCAAACTCAAAACTACAACGTTACAGTATACTTTCTAAGGTTTTCAAAAATATA
>JAVXUO010000679.1:0-22204 GCA_033065855.1 Escallonia rubra | reverse complement strand
AGGTAGGAAGGGACCAACGATAGCCTTGACTTGCAGCTCATCTGTGAGCGCATGGCCAACTTGCAGCTCATCTGTGAGCGCGTGGCCAGCATCCCTTAGCTTACTAATCATGTTGGACTTTACCCTTAGATGTTCATTCATGGTATACTTAGGTTCTTTTATGTATTCCTCAAATTTAATCATAAAACTACTAAGCCGCGTAGTTAAAGTTTCCCCAAAAGAGAACTTGAGTTGATCACATAAGGCTTTGCAAGTTGGAAGTTCATTAAACTACTCGATGAAATCATTTCGCAAGCTGCTCAACAAGGTGTAGCGCGCACTACGATCTTTCTCATGCCATTTCTGGTAGGCAGTGTGGTCTCTTAGGAATTCCCCCTCAGTGGGCGCAACCATCTCTTTGGTCAAGTGCTCCTCGAGCTCTTGTTCGTTCAGCATGAATTTCATCTTTTTATGTCAAACTTCATAATTATCTCTGTTAGACCCCGCATATTTAAATGTTTATATATATATATATATATATATATATATATATATATATATATATATATATATATATATATAGTAAAAGATAAAAGATAAAAAAATGGAGAGTTTTGGGACATAATGGGTATTCTGTAATTTTTATTAGTTTAGGAATATAAGCATATTTCTTTTCGATTATTGACACTTTACCTAATATATATTCTCTAGGAACCTAAGAGCACACCAAAAATCAGAAGAGTCTCCAAAGAATTCCTAGGAAGACTCTTCTTGAGATTTGCAAATTACTTTGAGGTAGGAATTTAATTCGATTATTGAATTGAGATTCGTAATAGGAATCCTAAAAAATTTCTTTGTTGTTAGAACCTAATTGAAATCTTTGGGTATGTTAATTTTTAGAGCTTTTGATAAATTTGGATGGGATAATACCATTTTACTCTCCTAAACTATCCCCGTTTTGTTATTTTGGTCCCTGAACTTTAAAATTCGTTAAATCGGTCCCTGTACTTTGTGCCGTCGTCAATTCAGTCCCTCCGTTAGCATTTCTGTTAAAACTCGGGGGTATTTTAGTCAAATAATGAAAAAATATGGGATAATACCATTTTAGTCCCCTGAACTATCCCCGCTTTTTTATTTTGGTCCATGTACTTTAAAGTTCGTTAAATCAGTCCCTGTACTTTGCATCGTCATTAATTTAGTCCCTCAGTTAGCATTTCTGTTAAAACTCGGGGGTATTTTAGTCAAATAATGAAAAACTATTTCATATCTCTTCCCTTTCTGCCTTCCCCCAACCCACACCCCCTCCCCCCGCCGCCTTTCCACCATTGCTACCACCACCATAACTCAACCATCACCACCAGCCGTTCGATCACCACCATTCTCAACCACAAGAAGACCTGTTCATCATACCTGCCATTAACCCCCCACTCTCCCCCATTCTTCTTCCCCCACATCTGCTGCGACCACCGTAAATCAACCATACCGCTTTCGCCTTTTCACTAGCAATTGGTGGAATTCTAAGCCCTCCATAGAGATGTCGTGACCTTCCTCGGGTTTCCTTTACAGATTCTTGTCATTTTCCGTTGCAGATTCTGAGAATGAGGAATTGGCTCGGCTTCCTTTTCCTTTGCTGTAATAGGGGTGTTGGTCTTGAGTATGAGGAGGAAGGGTATGATTAAATCAGGTAAGGGATCTTCATGGGTGATTCATTGTAATTGAATGGAAGTGATTGATGGGTTTAGTTTTCTGATGTACTCATTCGTCCACGAACGAATGGTTGGTGGCTGCTTGGATTGGTGTTTCTGATGGCCGTGGCGCTGGCGCTTGTGCTGGTGCTGGTGCTTGCGATGATGATGATTTCTTTCGTGATGACGTTGCACGCCTATTTTCTTCAATAATCCAGAAATTTCACGCTAAACTTTATAAGAGTAACTAAATAACAAGTATAAGAGTAGTAAAGAAATAACGATTAAAAGAATACGAGTAACAAATTTAAGAGAAATTTAAAGAATTTACAAGACTAGTAAATAATAAACAAGAGTACTAATTAGTAAATACTAGTAGTAATTAGCAAGAGTAGTAATTGGAGAGGAAAATAGTAGCAAAGCTTTTTGAGAGTAAGAAGAGAGTAAGAAGATTGGTGTGAAAAATTAGAGAGAAATGGTGTGAATTTATAGATTTTAGAAACTTCACAAAAGACCAAAATACCCCTACAAACTATCCGTTTATAGTTGTTGGGGAGGGTAAGAGTGTAAAGGAGTTGAAAAATATAGGTTAGACTAAAATACCCCCCAAACTAGCCGTTATATAGCTGTTGGGGGGGAAAATGGAAGTTTGGAAGTAAAGGGGGAAAAGCAAAAGATTCAAAAAACTGGGGCCAAAACCGGGCCAAACCCGGGCCACAGACTGGGCCAGATAACCGGGCCGCAGACCGGGCCAAGCCCGGGCCGAAATCGGGCCGGGCCAAACCCGGGCCAAAACCGGGCCGGGCCGTTTTCCAGATTTTTCAGGCCTGGTCCAGGCCCTATGCATGCGGGCCTCTACTGTTCATCGACGGGGCCGGGCCAGGCCCGGGCCAGAACCGGGCCGGGTCGAGCCAGCCCGCGGGCCGCCCGGCCCGTTTGACAACTCTAGGTCAATTAGAAGAAGTAGCCGTTTTTTTCTTTTGTTTGTGTGTTCACGTGAACAATAGTTGGAATGTTAGAAACCACCCAGCTTGAATGTCAAAAACAGCTAAACTTTTCTCTGCTCTTTAATTTCAGCCCAATGTTTTTTGTTTGTTCACAGGACTGTGCAGCCTCTATTGTAGACCACCATTGTTCATCACGTTACCAATCATTACTCTTTACAAGAATTGAATTATTTCACCTAGTGGTTGCTGACTTGTCTTGTGAGTACATTGGAAGTTTTTTTTGGTTTTTATGTATAGACTTACTTCAAAAAAAAAAAAAAACTCCCAGATTTTCAAGCCTCGTTGTGCGTGTCGTGTGGGTGCTTGAATTCTTCAGTTGGCCTCCTTTCTCATGTTAATTCCATTCCATCATCCTTGGCCGTACACGCCCCTTCCTTTTATTTGTTTGTGCCTTCTTTGAATCCATTATTATGTAGAGGAAAAACACCACCTATAAGATGAAGACACGTGTCCTCATCCAGACGCATCAAAACCGCCACACCATTAATATGGAAGTGAGTAAAGATGAATTACTCAGGGAGTAACTCCGGGGTATTAACCAGACACTAATGAGGAGTAACCCCCATTAATCTGATAACCCCATAATTAAACATAAATAACTCCCCATTGAGCTGGGAACACTATAAAAGGAGTGGGGAAGAATATGTCAGGTAAGTAAGAGAGTTGAACTTACACTTTATCAAGTCTCAAACATATTCTGACTTAATCATCGGAGATTTCCCACCGGAAATCCTTCCGGCGAGTCACCGGTGTTGATTTTACTGTGCAGGTCTATTCACGAAGCGCGTCCTGAGTTCTCTCCACAACATTTTGGCGCCATCCGTGGGACCGACATTCGTGAATAGATTATGTCTCAAAACCCCACACCTCCAGTTCAGCAAGTTGGGGCAACTCCACCAATTCCGCCCTTGCCACCAATCCGTGATCCACTTCGTGGGGGAGCCGCATCGCCGTCCTCCAGTCGCGGAAAAAAGGTTGCGACAACTGCTACCGTAGCACGAACCACCGCTGTTGCAGTACCTGTAATTCTTACCGTAATGTCAAAAGCCGTCGCAACATCATCAATACCCGCAATGGTAGTTCCACCCGCTGTGACAATCGCTCCTCCCTCCATAAACACTGTCCTTCCCCTGCTCCAAACGGTCAACGCATCCGCACCTACCACAACGTTACCAGTCATGAGCGTTCAAGCTGACTTAATGGTCGTTCTTCGGACTATGCAACAGTCCATCGAACGATTACAAGCAGCTGTGGACAACTCGCCTCCGCAACCAGAACCTCTCCAACCTCCAAACGAGCAACATGTGACTGGTACGCGGAGGCAGCCAGTTAAACATCGATTAAATTTCCAGGAGGAACCAGGAACCTCAAAGACTCCGGAACGAATACAAGTGGAAGATGGGCAATCCGACGATGAGCGGCGCAACCCGAGGTCCAGGAGACAAGAAGAAAATTCTTATGAAGCTCATTCTACCAGGAAGAACTCTTATCATAACCCTGGCGAACATCGTGCCGAACGATACACCAGTGCCCCAGTCATCGTTGGGTGACCATTCACAGAAGGGGTTGATCACTTTCTTACGCCGCAGAACTTCAAAATGCCTCCCTGTGAATCATACGATGGCACCGGAGACCCAATGGAACACTTAGCTCGTTTCACTTCTGGTATGAATCTACACTCAGTCCCTGACCAAATCATGTGCCGAGCGTTCCCAGTGACCCTAAAAGGAGCTGCACACGTATGGTTTCAACACCTCGCACCCCACTCTATCTCCTGCTGGGCCTAGTTGGCAGAGTCCTTCCGCAACAATTTCTTAACAAGTCGGATACAAAGGAAAAACTCTTCGGCCCTTTTCCGTATCGTGCAAGGACCTAAGGAATCCTTGAAATCCTATTACGCCCGCTTCAATACTGAGAAGCTACTCATTGACAGTTTGGATTCAGGATTGACTTTTGCGGCAATGGCAGGAGGTGTGCGTCCGGGGACACCATTTGCGTTTCTCACTGAATAAAAGGCCCCCAGAGCATATGACTGACCTACTCGATCGAGTAGAGAAATATCTCCGGGCTGAAGAGGATTCCATGACCACTACCCAAGATGAAGGAATTTCTGGTCAGAAGAGGCGTGATCGCCCAGAGGGGAAGATACCCGAAGAACCCAAACGTTCACGGACGACCATCTCTAAGCACTTCACCCTTCTTACGACATCTCGGGAACATATCCTCAACCAGATCAAAGGCCAAGATATCCTAAAGTGGCCCAAGCCAATGAGAATGCCCGCCGATAGAAAAGACGCCCAGCTCTATTGCTATTTCCATAAAGATCATGGTCACACGACTGAAGAATGTAAAGTTCTTCGGCGAGAGATCGAGAATCTTATTGCAAGAGGGCACCTAAAATAATTTGTCAAGACAAATGAGCACCAGGGAGGTAAGCGGGGAGGGGGTCAAAGAAGGCATGACGATTCGGCCCCTAAGGAACCCCCGGTGATAAACACAATATCTGGAGGCCTAAGTGCTGGGGGAACCTCAAGATCAGCTAGAAAGGCTTACGCACGGCAAGTCAATTTGACGCAGGGACAAGCCAAGCGCCCAAAGGCCCCCGCCACTATAAGTTTCGATGATACGGATCTCGAAGAAGTCATTACACCGCATGATGATGCTCTGGTTATCTCCCTCCAAATAGATGCGTATGTCATCAAACGTATCTTAGTGGACATAGGAAGCTCCGCGGACATTCTCTTTGAGGAAGCATTCTCCCAAATGAAGATATCGAGAGAACGAATCCGTCCGGTCTCCTCGCCACTGTATGGCTTTACAGGAGCATCCGCGCCAGTGGAAGGAGTAATCCCCCTCACTGTACTCGCCGGATCATACCCGCTTCAAGCTACGCAATCAATCGACTTCCTGGTCGTCAAGATCAAGTCAGCCTATAATGGAATACTATGGCGAGCGGGCCTCAACAAATTGCAAGCTATAGCCTCGACGTTCCATCTGTGTATGAAATTCCCAACTTCTAACGGAATAGGGGTAGCAAAGGGAGATCAAGCTATAGCACGCAAGTGTTACATGGCTTCATGCAAGGGAGAGGAGGCGCTCGCCATTGAAGACCAGCGCGACGAACATACTTTCAGGTGAGCTGAGCCGGTGGAAGAACTTGTCTCCATAACACTAGGAGCAGACGAGAGTCACCAGTTAAAGATAGGTTCCACGCTGGAGCCAGCTCTCCGTGATCAACTGGTATCGTTCCTTCATTCAAATGCGGATGTCTTCGCATAGAGCGCCGCAGATATGCCAGGAATAGATCCATCCGTAATGACCCATCGCCTCTCAATTGATCCACGCTGTAAACCGGTGAAACAGAAAAAGCGATCCTTCGCACCGGAAAGGCAAGCGATCATCAAGCAAGAGGTCGACAAGCTCCTAGAAGCAAAGTTCATTGCTGAAATCGACTATCCGGCATGGGTGGCTAATGTAGTCATGGTTCCAAAGGCTGGGACGAACAAGTGGAGAATATGCATTGACTATACTGATTTGAACAAGGCTTGCCCCAAAGACAGCTACCCTCTGCCTCGCATCGACACTCTGATAGATGCAACTTCGGGGCATGAGTTGCTCAGCTTCATGGATGCCTTCTCCGGTTATAATCAGATTCGCATGCATGACGACGATGTGGAAAAAATGGCCTTCATTACCAACGAAGGTCTCTTTTGTTACAAAGTCATGCCTTTCGGCTTGAAGAACGCAGGTGCCACCTACCAATGGCTTGTTGATAAGATCTTTAAGCCTTTGCTAGGTAAAACCATGGAAGTTTATGTCGACGACATGCTCGTCAAAAGCCTTCGTGCAGCTGATCACATTGCCAACCTTGAGGAATGTTTTAATCTCTTGCGCAAGTACAAGATGAGGCTCAATTCGGCCAAGTGTGCATTCGGGTCTCTTCAGGCAAGTTCTTAGGCTTCATGGTCTCATACAGAGGGATAGAGGCCAATCATGAAAAGATCAAGGCTATACAAGACATGACCGCTCCGAAGAGAGTGGAGGAGGTGCAGATACTAACTGGACGTATAGCGGCACTTGGCAGATTTCTCTCTAAGTCTGCTGAGAGATGTTTACCTTTCTTCAAAGCTTTGAAGAACATCAAAAACTTCGAGTGGACCGCCGAGTGCCAAAATTCCTTCGAAGCCTTGAAAGAGTATCTGACAGCGCCCCCGCTCCTATCCAAACCACTTGCTGGAGAAGAGCTCTTCTTGTATTTGGCCATAACAGAGTCGGCTGTAAGTACGGTGCTTGTCCGTAACCAGAACAGTAAGCAGCTCCCTATATACTATGTGAGCAAAGTACTACAAGGTGCTGAGTTGCGTTATCCAGATGCAGAAAAACTGGCTTTCGCTCTCTTGATAGCAGCTCGCAAGCTTCGACCATACTTTCAGTCTCACTCCATAACAGTGCTCACGGACAAGCCCTTATGACGAATACTCCACAAGCCTGATGTCTCAGGATGACTGGTCTCGTGGTCCATTAAACTCGGGGAGTTCGACATCCAATATAAGCCACGACCTTTTATCAAAGGTCAAGCCATCGCCGACTTCATTGTTGAGTGTACTCTGCCCATCGAAGACGAGGAGCAGCTACCCCAACAGGAGAGGCCTTTCACCTGGACCCTCCATGTGGATGGTTCTTCTAATGCAAACGGAAGTGGAGCTGGTTTAATCCTTCGTGGTCCTGAAAACCTCGTCGTTGAATATGCCTTACGATTCGACTTTCCCGCTTCAAACAATAAAGCCGAATACGAGGCTCTTATTGCGGGGATGTACCTTGCAAAGGCTATGCGAGCAGAAGCACTTCATGCCCATAGCGATTCACAGCTGGTCGTCAAGCAGCTTTCTGGAGAGTATGAAGCACGAGGCGCAAAGATGACTGAATACCTCCAGAAAGCCAAAAGACTTGCAGAGACTTTTCAACACCACCCAGGTCAGCCGAGACGACCATGCATCAGCTGACGCACTTTCACATTTAGCGTCCCTCGACCAATCTGGGCTTAGCCGAACCGTTCACTTGGAACTCATCCACACACCAAGTATTAATGATTGTGAGGTCATGCAGGCCGAGCACGAACCATCATGGATGGACCCAATTAAGTATTATCTTGCGAATGGCATCCTGCCAACCGATCGAAAGCAAGCTCGAGGGATCATTTCGCGCGCAGCCCGCTACACGATTATTGATGACGTGCTGTACAAAAGATCTTTTACGCTCCCCTACCTGCGCTGTCTTACCCCTACAAAAGCCATTTACGCTCTGCGTGAGGTGCATGAGGGAATATGTGGTCAACACTTAGGAGGGAAAGCCCTAGCACACAAAATCCTTCGTCAAGGCTATTACTGGCCGACAATGCAGCGAGACACGCTGGAGCACACGAAAAAATGTGATGCTTGTCAACGGTTCTCGCATGTGCCAAAGCTTGTTCCTACCGCATTGACTACTTTGAATAGCCCTATTCCCTTCGCCATGTGGGGCATGGATATATTGGGACCTTTTCCCCCGGCTTCAGCCCAACGGAAATTTTTAATCGTTGCTATTGATTATTTCACTAAATGGGTGGAAGCCGAAGCCCTATCCTCTATCACAGAGCAGAAGTGTGAAGACTTCTTCTGGCGCTCGGTTGTCTGCCATTTTGGAATCCCTCGTGTGCTCGTCACCGACAATGGAAAACAATTTGACAACCACACCTTTCGTGCGTTTTGCGCTAATTTATCAATCGAGCAACGTTTCACTTTCGTGGCTCACCCATAGACAAATGGCCAGACGGAGGTAACCAATCGCACCCTCCTCCAAGGTCTAAAGAAGAAGCTCGATGGTGCGAAAGGACTTTGGGTTGACGAACTCTATAAGATCCTTTGGGCTTACCAAACAACGACAAGGAACCCAATAGGCGAAACTCCCTTCAACTTGGCCTTTGGCACGGAAGCACTAATCCCGGTTGAGATTGGTCTACCCTCTCTTTGTCTACTCACTTATGAACCTAACGTGAACGACGAAGCGTTGCATTGCAATCTCGACCTCTTAGACGAACAAAGGGATCAAGCACAGTTGCGACTCGCCGCATATCAGCAACGTGTGGCCAGATATCACGATCGACGCATTCGCCCTCGTGCTTTCCGCATTGGAGACCTCGTCCTCCGCCGAGTAGAAGCCTCAACCCCTCGCGATGCCATAGGCAAGCTGTCACCGAACTGGGAAGGCCCTTATCGTGTGACCAAGTATGGTGGTCCTGACTCATATCACTTGGAGCATTTGGATGGAAAAAGTATCCCACGAACGTGGAATGCTATCAATTTACGGCGATACTACGCATGAGCAAGATCAAAGAGGGGCCATACATATCTCATATATACTTGATTTTTTGATCCTGCTCATGCTTAGATAGCCCACTATGTTACGAAGTTTTACGGCTTTGCACAGCCTTAGCTTTTCCTTTTTTCTCTTCAGATTTATATTGCCATTGATGTACTTATCTTCTACTATGAATACAAGAGAATTTGGCAAAAGTAGATAAGACCTTGAATATATTAGAAATTGAGTCAACTACATCAAGGTAACAAAAGAAGAGTCCCCTAAAATTAAGTCTAGAACAGAGGAAACTAGACTATTCATCCTGATCGGTCGCACCCTCGGGCATCCAGAATCTGAGCCTCGGCCAAAGATGCCTCTATCCTGGAAGTTGACCCGGATGCACCTAGCGATCGGCCAACAGAAGGACTAGCTATTGCACGTGAACTTGCACATTTCCTTCGTTCAGCCTCTTCTGCCCGAAGAGCGTCATCCGCAGCTATCTCACGGGCAAACTTATGCTCATAAAGGCTCAAATCAAACTCTGGATGGTCTTTGTGAATATCAGTCTTGCAGTCGTTATAGCCATGCACGAGAGCCCTTTTCGAATCACGGAAGCGCTGATCCGTAAAAGTCTTGGATTTCTTAAACATCTGCACCGCCTGAAGTGCCACTGTCGACTTCTCGGCCTCTGATTGTTCGATCCGAGCAGTTAACCCCGCATTAGCCAGTTCCAGTCGCTCTACCTTCTTGCTCAGGTCATCAACTTTCTTCTCGGCCTCCCTACGGCAGTTATTCTCCACCATTACCTTCTTTTGTTCCTCATCCAAGACCTTGTCTGCGGCAATAAGCTTCTCTGCACCAATCTGCACATGCGCCATAGCCTGCATAACAACAGAAGTTAAACACTGGAGCTTTTGACATATAAATTAAAGAGAAGAAATCAAACCTGCGACATAAGTTGGACCATGCCATTCCCTATATCAGCAACACCGTAAGCAGATAATGTCTTGCGATCCATAGGAATGATTGCGTGACGAGACCAGTCCCATGCTGTACGAGGAGACTTGAAGACTGACTCCTCAATATATATACCTTAGGCAGGACGACGAGGAACGTCAGCCCGAACAGAAGACGACGTAGCTCTACTCCCTCCTCGGCCAGATGCTTTTCTTTTCCTCGGAGCTTCTTTAGACTTGTCTATCGTAGACAAGCCAAGAACGAACTCTTCCACTTGCAGTGGAATCTCCTTTGCTTGAGGCCCAGAAACCAGCGTATCAAAGTCTAAGTCTTGCATTTCCTCCTCTTCAACGCCGAATGGAGGCCAATTCATCGGGAATAATGTCTCCCAACACCCCTTGGGAATTAAACAACGGAGGATCCCCTTGTGCTCGGGACGACATATTTCCTGCACACAGAGCAAAAGTAAGGCACCATTAAAAGATTCCGTGCGCAGGCTCTGGTAAGAACATTTACCAGGGTCGTTCTCACCCTCTTCTTCCTCCTCGTCAAAATCTTGAGGTTTAGGGGGAAAGATGATGCCGCATTCACGAAGTTGAGCGTTACTCAGAGGATATCTGGACTCTAAGGACGCAACTCCTTTGAGCTTCTCAATATGCTCGAGGTCAGTCTCCGACAAATCTTTTTCCTTTAATTTATTACATAATCTAGTATCACACTCGGCTAGCCACTCGTTACAAACTTCCTTCTGTTGAGACTTAGGCAGTTTAACAAACGGAAACCTCTCCTTCCAGTTATGGTTGGACGACAGTGGATGGGGAAATAAGTTCGCTTCGGCTTTTAGGCGCCGACTTAAGAAATACCAACCTACTTGTTTGGTGATTATGCATATGGTGAAGAACCATCTGAATACCCTAACTCTGGGCCTCAAACCAAGTTTATGACATTGATATATAAAAAAACTCATAAACCGCCACGCATGAGGGGAAAATTGGCCCGGTGCAAGGCCATATAGGTTCAAGACTCTAATAAAAAAAAAGGATGGAGAGGAACCCTAAAGCCGTTGATAAACATATCCCAATAAACACCAATTTCATCAATGGTGGCCATGTTAGCTGATTCTTCCTCTTTGGGAAGCCTAAGTTTTACAATGGGAGGAATTTCACAACGCTCCCGAAGAAGTTTTAAGTCATAGCTGCTGAGTTTGCTCCTGAGGGTATGCGCGTCAAAAGGTTTAGGAGATTGTGCGCTCTCCCTCAAAACCTCTTTCGCAGGGACTCCCCTCGGCTCCTGGAAGGGAACCAGAGGAACACCAGTTTCCAAAAATAGGGGGTCAAAAGTAGGTTCTACGCTGACGCCTTGAGCGTCGACGTTAGGCACAAAAACACATTCTTCATCTTCATTAGACATAATTTCATATCAAAAGCTAAAGATTTCAAAAAAGTTTGAAGCTTACTTGATGAAACTGAAGATCTTCAAAACTCAGAAATCTTCGAAAGCCCAAGGAAATCGCCTCTCTCGACTCCACTCAAGAGATGAAAAGTATGTGGGTAAAAGGAAAAGAAACTTTCTACCCCTAATATAGACATGAAAGACTCATCCAACGGGTAAGATTCCATGACCGTTGAAACACCCTAGACACGTGGCATGATCCGATGAATTTACCGGGGGGCGAAATTACCCGTTTACCCCACGACGATAAACAAAACGTGTCCGAGTAGATGAAAATTTATGGAGCCGAGTAGATGAGCACCTTCTATGCCTCTACTCGGCCAAGCACGTACCATGCCTCTACTCGGCCAAGCCGATTAGACGAGCACCTTCTATGCCTCTACTCGGCCAAGCCGATTAGACGAGCACCTTCTATGCCTCTACTCGGCCAAGCCGATTAGACGAGCACGTGCCACGCCTCTACTCGGCCAAGCCGAGTAGACGAGCATGTAACATGCCTCTACTCGGCCAAGCCGAGTAGACCAGCACGTACCAAGCCGAGTAGACGAGCACCGTCTATGCCTCTACTCGGCCAAGCCGGGCAGACGAGCACGTACTATGCCTCTACTCGGCCAAGCCGAGTAGACGCCTCTACTCGGCCAAGCCGAGTAGACGAGCATGTAACATGCCTCTACTCGGCCAAGCCGAGTAGACGAGCACGAACCATGCCTCTACTCGGCCAAGCCGAGTAGACGAGCACCTTCTATGCCTCTACTCTGCCAAGCCGAGTAGACGAGCACCCTCTCCATGCCTCTACTTGACCAAGCCGAGTAGACGAGCACCAAGCTGAGTAGACGAGCAGTACTTTTCCATGCCTCTACTCGGCCAAGCCAAGTAGACGAGCACGTACATGCCTCTACTCGGTCAAGCCGAGTAGACGAGCACTTAACATGCCTCTACTCGGCCAAGCCAAGTAGACGAGCACCCAAAGTGCCTCTACTCGGTCAAGACGGGTAGACGAGCACTTAACATGCCTTTACTCGGCCAAACCGAGCAGACGAGCACCCAAAGTGCTTCTACTCAGCCAAGCTGAGCAGACGAACTCGGCCAAACCGAGTAGACGAACATCTGATGCTTTTTCACTTAGCCAAAACAATGACCCTTTTTTTTTATCAAACCGAATAGAAGGGCCCTTCATTGTACTACTACATGATCAACATAAGTAGAAAAGCTGATGAAATCTACCATCTACAATTCCACATTCTCCTTCGAAGAACATGAAATGGGGGGCAAGTGATGTAGAGGAAAAACACCACCTATAAGATGAAGACATGTGTCCTCATCCAAACACATCAAAACCGCCACACCATTAATATGGAAGTGAGTAAAGATGAGTTACTCAGGGAGTAACTCCGGGGTATCAACCAGACACTAATGACGAGTAACCCCCCCATTAATCTGATAACCCCATAATTAAACAGAAATAACTCCCCACTGAGCTGGGAACACTATAAAAGGAGTGGGGAAGAATATGTCAGGTAAGTAAGAGAGTTGAACTTACACTTTATCAAGTCTCAAACATATTCTGACTTAATCATCGGAAATTTCCCACCGAAAATCCTTCTGGCGAGTCACCGGTGTTGGTTTTGCTGTGCATGTCTATTTACGAAGCGCGTCCTGAATTCTCTCCACAACACATTATTATGCATTATTATTTAGTAAACCTTCTTTTGATCTTGTACCTTTTCGATGGCAAAAGCAGAATTTCAATTCTTTGGATTTTTGGTATGGTTTGTCGCCACATATCCGTTACTCTAGTTTTAGTTGTATGTTTTTGTGCCCAATT
Source organism: Escallonia rubra (assembly GCA_033065855.1). Lineage (NCBI taxonomy): Eukaryota > Viridiplantae > Streptophyta > Magnoliopsida > Escalloniales > Escalloniaceae > Escallonia > Escallonia rubra. The sequence goes on along the minus strand of JAVXUO010000679.1, from coordinate 8,963 downwards.
CTTCGGTTAGTCGTGTTACTCGCATACTTCTCGTAATTTAAATTTTGTTGAGTCTGTCGTTTGGTCCTCTTCATTTAAGTCTAATACTGAGCGAGTTCTAAAATCGTATGAGATATCGTACTTGAATCGGTTGTAAATATCTGTTTATCTTTGCATCGTATCACTTTGTGTAACTTACGGAAGAGACCCATTAGTTCACTTTGTCTAGACTGCTTCTTGGCTTCACGGTAAACTATTGAATCATTCCTGTGAGCCATGTCACATGTTTCTGACTTTTCTGTTTCTGACTTACCCACGTGGATTGGAACGTGGGCTAACTCAATGGGATGAGCTAGAGATCGCGATCTTATTTTCTGAATCTGGTTTCACGTGTCAGTTATGACATGCGTGACCTTATTCTGAATGGCTCTCTAGTATTCGTCTCTGTACAAAAAAAATATAAATATTTTGACATTTCGAAATTCTTTTATGTATATGTTCCCTAAAAAATTCTGTATGTTCGCAATTTCATTTTCTCAGGCATTTTGTATCTTTTTTTGTTAGTCTGTTGATTGACCTTACTGGGCATTTGGCTCACTCCCTTATTGTTTTCCTTTCAGGTGATCAGTAGGTGAGATTGGATTACAGGGTTAGCTATATGACTCAGAGCTAGCTATTTTTTATCTCAGTGTCAGTATTAGCATTTTTAGATGGAATAATTAAGACAAGTTGAATTTGCTTAGACTTTATTTTGGAACTCCGTGTCAGAGTAATTTAGATTTTATAAATACTTTAGGCCACAATGTCATTTATTGATGTATCTTTGGGATTGATTAATAGATGCTCTGAGTGACCACTTGGGAGACTCTGTGATATTTTTGAGGTTTTCTGACTTTATTTATTTGATATTAACGCTCCAAAAATTCGGGGCATTACAATCTATGTTAAGTTTCTCATCCTTAAAGAGGTTAGCTATGACATTCTTGGGGGCCATTTGTTCACGACTTTAGTTTGCGCAAAGGAAAAGACATTAATTATACATCTTCAATAAGTTTTTTTTTCTTAAGATATTTTTTTTCTTGATATCATATAATCCACAATATAATAAATCATTCGCATGATAAATTAGAACAACATAAAGTTGCACCTTACAACAGGGTGTGCAAGGACTCGATTGAGCCCTATTGGCATTCTAAAATTTATGCTAAGAAAATTCTCATTTAAATAATGTGCGTACAAAATTACATCCCCCTACATGGCTCTCTGAAAAAATACAAAAAAATAATAGAATACAACATCTCTGAGAATCTTGCGACAAACTACTCCAATAAAACAATTGGAGATGCCGCACAATAAATTATTTTAAAAAACACTTTCTTAAAACAAAAGTAAACACATAAACGTAAATTTATTTTGGCTAAAAAATATTTAAATAAATTTAAATAATTTTTATTTTGGCTAATTTCAAAAATACCATAAATTTTTAAGCAAATTTATATAGAAAAAGTCATTTTAAAATTAAACAGAAATACACACAGAGGGTATAAAAGTAATTTTCACTCCATTGAAAATTTAGAAAACCAAACAGATGCTCCACTTGCTGGCAGTGGGGTAAAAACTGGCCAAAAAGTGGCCTCATGTGGCACCGGATGCTTGGTGTAGCAGCTGGAGCTTCTGGAGCGTGTGCGTATAGAACACACGTGCGCGTTGTGGCTTCGATTTGGGCTTGTGCGCGTGCATTGCTCGGCTTGGCGCGTGGCGCACATGCTCGTCTTCTTCCTAAAAACCCTAATTTTTTTTGCAGCCGCCATGCCGCGTATCTATCTCGTTTTTAAGCCAGATAATGTGTAATTTATAACGTCGAAAAGCTTATATTGTTGGAAAACTTAAACGACATAGATTAACTCTGAATTAACCAATCATGATAAAAACTAAATATCATATTCTGAATTTGAGAGCAAAAAAACTATTATTTTCTGAAAATTAAAGTCATGATTTCTCACAAATTGTGCACTCAATGATCATGAAATTTTTGCACTCAATGATCATGAAATTTTATGGAGTTCATCATGAAGCATAGGGGAACAAAACCATATAATTAATTTTCAAAATAACATGTTCAAAAAAAGATTTTCCTTGATGGGTCTCATTTATTTGTATGGGAAAAAATCTTAGCATGCACGTAAATTATACTAGCATGTTCGAAAGTGAATCAATAAGTAATCATGCTCTTATACCAATGTTAGAACTTTAGAAATCTACCACGTAACAGGTAGTGGGTTCGGGAACATACTGTCAGAAGTATCCCAAAACTTCCAGTGAAGGATCTTTGTTGTTACGAGCTTCCAACACGCTTGATCTTTTATTCGCAGGTAAGGAAATAGTTACAAACAGTTACTCACATATGTACCGATCATGATTCAGTTACTCACACAACAATTTCATGGCATTTTTTTCAGTTTTTCATTAACAATTTACCACGAACATAGAGCAATAAAAGTGTTTCAAAAACTTTCATTTTTACTGAGAATACGTATACAATATATAACTTTTCAAGTAAGGTATAAGGTGGAATATGGTAGGGTACTTACTTGGATAGCTACGCGGTTCTGATTCTTGTTCCCAAGCTTGCCCTAGCTCTTGTCTATCGAAATCTAAACAATAAACCATACCAATATTATTTATTGCCACTCAATCATGCCTAGCTGCTAAATTTCTCCTAAGTGCATGAAATTACCAAAAATGCTCCCGGACTTGTGTCAAATTACCCAAAATACCCCTAATGCCTAACATACAACTACACCCCAAAAAATAACTCAAACCACTTAAACGGCTAGGTGGGTTTTCCAGACAAAAAGGACCTTTCTGGGAATTTTCCGTTTGGAACCCCAATCCGCTCCTTAAATTGAGCGCTATGGATCCTACTTCAAAAGTATATAAAATGGTGCCAGAATGCTACAAAATTTTAGATGCTCAAGCGTCTCAGTAAGATCAGATCACTGTTAAAATTTTTAGCTAAAAATAATTTCGTTTACTATGCCAATTAATTCAAAAACCTATTTTCAAAGTAAAATCATTTGAGGCCATTCGCATGCCCAGAAAATTCTACATTGAAGGTTTTACAAAAATAATGGGAGTTTTAGTTTTGCATTTGACCCAAAATATGCGCAGAAATGGCATAAAAAGTTTTGGCAATTGATTGATAAGTAAATCTAGAAACAACAATTTTCAGCAAATCCTAGTTTTGTATATTGACCATTTTGAGGCAGAAAAATGATTAGCAAACTCAAAACTACAACGTTAAAGTATACTTTCTAAGGTTTTCAAAAATATAAGGTTCACAAAAATCCAATGAGTAATGACTTTTCTACAGTAAATAAAAGTGGCTGATCAAAACAGCACATCTCTGTGAGTAGCAATTTTGTTCAATGGTTATTTTGGAGTAGAAAACACTATGAATCTGAGAAAACTCAAAACTACAAAGTTTAAGAAGATTTTATGAGGTTGCTATAAATATAAATTTCAAAAAAATTCCATGATTAATTAATATTCTATGACAAATCAAAGTGACTACCAGAAACCGAAAATTCTTGACTTCTACAGTGAATTGATTTTAAGGTCGTTTTTCAATATGCAAACGTGGGATTATGAGACAACTTAAAACTACAAAGTTGAAGAGGAATTTATGAAGTTTCTCAAAATATAAATTTCACAAAAATCCCATGATTAATTAATATTCTATGATAAATCGAAGTGACTGCCATAAACCAAAAATTCTGGACTTCTACAGTGAATTGACTTTAAGGTCGTTTTTCAATATGCAAACGTGGGATTCTGAGAAAACTCAAAACTACAAAGTTGAATACGATGAGGTTTTTAGAAAGTGTAAAATTATCTCAATTGGATTTGAAATCAAGGAGATATGACAAAAATTCTAACCCACTCTTATGCTTCTCTATAATAGCCTTCTTCTCAAACACACCCACAAAAGCTACCAATTTCACAACAAAAGCATATATAACATAAAAAGTCATGGCTAAACTAAAGAAAGAGTTTAGGGATTTCATTAACTTAAATTTCTTTTTGCCCTAGCTTGGTTTTCCCCTCCCTTATCTCTCCTTTTTCACGTGAAACAAGGGCTGGCAGATCTGCTAGGACGGCTGCCCTCTTAAGACTTCCTTTATATATGGTTTCCCTAGGTTGGAATAATTCTAAAGACCCCCCACACTTAACTAGTGATCTCATCTCACTCACATTCCTTTTAAAAGACCACAATAGTCTTAGATTAAGGTTAAAAATAAAATTTTCATCGACTAATGAAACGTTCAGGGCATTACATTCTTCCCATCTCATTAACTTGCAAGCTTAAAAGCATTATTAATGCCTGCTAAAGGTCACAATCAATACAGTTGGTGATAATCGTCGCTAAAGACCCTAATTAATGTATGTTTCCACAACTGCCACTAAAGGAATAACTAAAATTCTAAGATTCACCGTAAACCGTATTCTAGGTGCGGGGTATTACACTAAGTGTGTTGTTCTTTTGAATAACTACTGTGAGAGCTTCAATGCAATGATAAAGGAAGCAAGGGATAAATTAATCATCACTTCTCTTGAAATTATAAAAAATACTTTAATGGCAAAGATAAGGTTTTCAAGGGAACAAGCTGATGAATGTAATGATGACATTTGTCCTACAATACAAAGGATAATTGAGAGATTGAAGGTGTATGTTAGGGAAGGGATGCCATCATATTCAAGGGATTTGAAGTTTCAGCAATCATGTCCATGGGGGAGCAGTTCACTATGGATCTGAATGAGTATACTTGTTCTTGTAGGAGGCCAAACTTGAATGGAATTCCCTGCGCTCATGCCATTGCATGCATTAGGCACAAAGAGTTAGGGGTAGAGGATTTCATCCATGAGTGTTACAACATAGATACATACAAGAAGGCCTATACACCAATTGTTAACCCAATGGTCTAATTCTGTGGCCTAAACATAATTTATCATTCATTCTACCCCCTACTTATAGAAGGCCAAGTGGGAGACCTAAGAAGCTGAGGAGAAGAAGTAAATATGAAGTTAAGGAGAACACAAACACTGGCAAGATGTTAAGGAAAGGAACAAAGACACACAATATATAACCTAAATTCTTAATATACGTGCAAAATAAAATGGATCAATCTTTTAGGGACGGAGGGAGTACTATCTTTAGGGATGACCGGATGAGAAATCAATTCCCCATAATCGCTTGGAGATGGTAAAGTGGCTTCAACCTCCTCTAACTCATAGAGTTCAAGATTCTTACTCGCGTCTCCAATGCTAGAAAAATCACTCTCTATTAAATTGACTTCACGAGACTCTATTTCAGTCTTTCCACCATTTGGATGTTCACCATACATCACATAGCCATTGGAGTTTATAGAATACCTTAAGAAGATACTCTTTTTAGCTATAGCCCTAGTTTCCCATACTTATGAGAAGTACTGTAAACATAACCTGCTGAGCCCCATGGGCGCAAGTTATCTAAATTTGGCTTTTGGCCATTCGAAAGCTCATATAGGGTGGATATGACTGATTGTGAAGGCAAACAATTAAGTATATAGGCTGCACACAAAGGGGCATCTCCCAAAAAGAAATTGGAAGGTTTCTTGCGCAATCATAGACCTCGCCATATCCAATAATGTTATATTCCTTCTTTCTGCAACACCATTTTATTTTGGAGTATTAGGAATAGTAAGTTACATGCATATCCTTTTATTTTCACAAAACTTCTTGAAGTGACCGGAAAAATATTCGCGTCCCCGATCAATACGAAGAGTTTTTAAACTCTTCTCCTTTCTAATTCTCAACCTCCGCTACAAATCATTTGAAACAACCCAAAGCTTCATAACGGTGAGATATTAGATACACGTAACCATATCACATATAATCGTTATTCGGTGTATGGAAACAGGAAGTGCCATGGCATGCCTTTACACTCATAGGTACACGTATGTAGAAATAAACTAGCTCAAGTGGCTCAGTTTCTCTCACAGCCTTTCCAAAAGGCTTTTTTCATGCTTTACCGGCCAAACATCCCTCACATTTTCCTAGATTGACTTTTGCTAGTGGGCCCAAAAGGCCTTATCAAGCCAAACGAGTCATTCTATCTTGGCCTATGTGGTGCTATCTTGCATGTCAGCTGGTAGAATCATTCACAGTATTATCATTTATAACATAAGAATAAGAGGATTGAGTATCAATTAAATCCAATTGAAATAAAATATCCATGAGAAAACCAAGTCTGAACAAAACATCATCCAAAATGATGTCCAACTTATTACCCTAAAATTACAGGAAAAACCATTGCCTAATAAATCCGTGACTGAAATTAGATTAAGCCGAACAGTGGGTGCATATTGTACATCCTCAATAAGCAATGTGCGTCCAAAATATAACTTGAGCTGGTAAGAACCAACCCCTAGCACCTTCCGGGAGCTATTGTTTCCCATGAAGATATGTCACTGAAATCCGGTAGTAATCTATGAACCCCTCTTGATCACGTGCTACATGTTTTGTTGCACCTTTATCCATAAACCACACAGGTAAAGAATCAGCAACCATCACATGTGAGAAACATATAACTAAGAGAAAGGTTCATAAGATACCATCTTCGGCTCAACACAATCACGAGCAAAGTGTCCTTATTGTTGACAGTTGTAGCATTTGATTTTAGATGAATCCTTTTTCCCACCACGTTTTCCTCTCTTGCATTTCTTTATTTTCCCTTCCTTTGGTGCAAAAGTGCTAGCCTCAGCTTTCTTGCCTTTCTTATTTTGTCTTCCGCGCTTGTAACTTGCATTGCGCGATCCCCCTTGGTCGACATAAGTTAGGGTCTTGTCAACATCTCGAGTCTCAGCCTCAAGGGTGACATGCTATGAAACATCAAAAAAGTTCTTAATGTTTTCACCATGAGACAATATATGTTTCATATTGGCCCATGAGACAGGAAGGGACCTTATGACAGCTCTGACTTGTTGTTCATCTATGAGCGCATGGCCAGCATCCCTTAGCTTACCAATCATATTGGACATTACCCTTAGATGTTCATTCATGGTATGCTTAGGATCTTTAATTTATTCCTCAAATTTAATCACAAAACTACGAAACTGCGTAGTTGACGTTCCACCAAAAGAGAACTTGAGCTGATCCCATAAGGCTTTGCAAGTCGAAAGTTCATTAAACTTCCCGATTAGATCATCTTGCAAGCTGCTCAACAAGGTGTAGCACTCACTACAATCTTTCTCATGCCATTTCTAGTAGGCAGTGTAGTCTCTTAGGAATTCCCCCTCAGTGGGCGCAACCATGTCTTTGGTCAAGTGCTCCTCAAGCTCTTGTTCGGTTAGTATGAATTTCATCTTTTTGTGCCAAACTTCAAAATTATCTCCGTTAAGTTTCTCACCCTTAAAGACGTCAGCTATAACATTCTTGGTGGCCATTTGTTCACGACATTAGTTTGCGCAAAGGAAAAGACACTAATTATACATCCTTCTATTTATTTCAAAAAATTCAAATGAAAAATATTATCCTTCCTCACATCATGAAATCGAAAATTTGCTAAGCTCGTAATCATCTCCCATGTATGTGAGTTAAGAAAATATTTTTCAAGTAATTTTTTCTTGATATCATATAATCTACAATGTAATAAATCATCTGCATGATAATTTAGAACAACATAAAATTGCACCGTACAAAAAGGTGAGTAGGACTCTATTGAGCCATATTGGCCTTCTAAAACTTATGCTAACAAAATTCTCATTTAAATACTGTACGTGCGAAATTACATCCGCTACAAGACTTTCCAAAAAAATACAGGAAAATAATAAAATACAGCATCTCTGAGAAGCCTACTACAAACAAAGCCAATAAAACAAATGGAGATGTCACACAGTACATTATTCTCATAAGAACTTTCTTAAAACAAAAGTAAATACATAAAACATAAGTTTATTTAGAATGTCAATACGCCACATTCTCCTTCCAAAGAAATGGGCAACAAGGCCTTGAAAAATTAGTTTAAAAAAAATGGGTGTGGGCTTAGAAAAACCCAAGCAACAACTATACCATCAATAAAGGCATAGTTAAATCATAACGTGAATCAAGACAAGCATGTAACAAATAAAAATTCATCTATGTCATATAACTTTTCAGAAATATTTATTTTTGCCCACAAAGTACAAAAATTAATGTTTGCGCATTATTCGTATTTTTCAGATCACAAAAATACCATAAAAATACTCAGAAATAGCCAAAATTTGAGAGATAAATTCTTTTAAATTGACAAACGGTCAATTCAACCATAATATACCCTCTGGAATTAAGAAATAATTTTTTTGTGTACAAAACAAAATTTTAAGCTAATTTTTATAGAAAAAGCCATTTAAAAGTTAAACAAAAATATACACAGAGGGTATAAAGGTCATTTTGACTCCATGGAAAAATTAAAAAACCAAACAGATGCTCCACTCACCGGCGGTAGGGTAAAATCAGTGAAAAAGCATCCTCACGCACCACAAGTGCCACCGTGTGCGTGGGTGCATGGCTCGGCTTGGCACGGGTGCGCGTGCTCGTCTTTTTCCTGAAAATCCTAAAAACAAATTTAGTCGCCGCCATGCCGCGAGCCCAACTTCTGGAGGCCATATCTCTCTCGTTTTTATGCCAAATAATGCGTACTTTATATCGTCAGAAAGCTTATATCATTGAAAAACTTAAGCGACATAGATTAACTCTGAATTAACCAATCATGATAAAAACAAAATATCATGTTCCGAATTTGAGCCCAAAAACTCGAAAAAAAAAACTATTATTTTTTGAAAAATAAAGTCGTGATTTCTCACAAACCATGCGTCCAATGATCACGAAATTTTATGGAGTTCATCCTGAAACATAGGGAAACAAAACCATATAATTATTTTTTAGAATAACATGCTCACAAATTT
>JAVXUO010001297.1:0-167206 GCA_033065855.1 Escallonia rubra | reverse complement strand
TAAGTATGTCCACCAGGTCCGTTCGTCAGTCAGACTTAGAAAATGGCCTTTAGATGGTCCAAAACAAGGGGCAAAACTGGCAAATCATTGTTTATTATTGTTTAGGGACGAAGCTGGAAAAACGCATATAGTTTAAGGATATATTGGGCAGCTATTCTTTTTTCTTCTTTTCTTCATCTACCCTTCGTCTTCCCTTAAAAATAGATGTTCGCTAATTTGATTTGAACCCGCGAGTTGAAAATGCTTATTTTGCCTTGATGTTTGTCGCCCCCACCACCAGTTACGACATAATTCCCACCACTACTACCACCTCTGATACCTCTTACACCACCACCATCAAGGCTATTGCAGCGGATCCAATCTACCATCAAGCCCACCACCTCATTTGATATACCCATCGTTATGTGTAGATCGAATGTGGGCCTTGTTATCTATAATAATGGCATTAGATAATGGTGGTTAGGTTGAGCAGTTTGATGATGGCGGTGGGTGGTTCCAGAGTTGGGTGAGGCTATTGGGGAATGATGGTAGTGAGTTTGATGGGCTGCAGTGGTAGGGAATGGTGGTGTGCTTAATGGGCATCGGTGGTTGGAAGGGATTTAGCTGTTGTGGTGGCTGCAGCAGGTGAATGTGGTGGTGGTAGTAAGTTCGGTAAGGTGGTTGGGAGTTTATGATGGTGGTTGATGCGGTGGAGATTTAAGGTGTCATAGTGTTGTTCATAATGAGTGAAAGGTGGGTGGGTGGTGCACTAGCTATTGTGGTCGAGAATGGTAGTTGTGGGTTTGATGGGGTGGTTTTCGTGGTGGTGGTTTAATGATGTGGTGATGATGTTGTTAATGGGTGGTAAGCAAGCGGCGGTAGGTTGGCTGTAGTGGCGGTGAATGATGGTGGTGGGTTGATGGAGTTGTTATGGTGGTGGTGGTATTGTTAATAGGCAGTGGGTTGGCTAGGGTGGTGAGGAACCGTGGTTGTGGAGTTGGTGGTATTACAGATAAAGGGTGGTGGGTGGGAGGGTGGATGATGGGCTGGTTTTGGTGGTGGGTAACGACGGTTGTTGTTTTGATGAGGAGGTTTGTCGTGATGATGGTTTAATGGTATGGCGGTGTTGTTGACGATAAGTGGTGCGCGTATGGGTGGTGGGCTAGCTCTAGTGGTGGGGAACGGTTGTTGTGGGTTTGATGGGGTAGTTGTTGTGTTGGTAGTGTTGCTATGGTTGGGTGGGCAATGGGCAGGCTGGGTGGTGGGGAACCACAACTATGGGTTTGATGGGGTGGTTGTGAGGTGGTGGTTTAATGATGTGGTAGTGTTGTTTATAACAGGTGGTGGCTGGGTTGACGATGGGCTAGCTATGATGGTGGCAAACAATAGTTGTGGGTTTGATGGGGTGGTTGCGAAGTGGTCTTTAATCATGTAGTGGTGTTGTTGATAATGGATGGTGGGTGGGTAGGTTGGCTATGGTGGTTGAGAACAGTGGTTGTGGATTTGATGGGGAGGTGGAGGTTAAACATGCATCAGAGGTGGTTGAAAGTATGGCGTAAGTGAAGGTGGGGGTGCAATTGTTGAAGGGAAGACGAAGGGGGGAAAAAGACGAAGAGAAGTAGAAAATAAAAGAACTACTGCCAAAAAAATGTCCCTAAACTATATCTGTTTCTTTAGGATTGTCCCTACACTGTCATAAACAGTGTTTTTTCGGATTTGCCCCTCATTTTAGGGCATGTAGCTACCATTTTGTAACACCAGCGGATGGAAAGACCTGTGGATGCATTTATGATAGTGTTGGAACCAATTTGGCTAAAATGATAGTTTAAAGACAACGAAACGCCTATAATTGAAAGACAAGTTGTCCCTTTTTTAAATTTGATCGGCTACATATACAGGGAATAAAGACTCTACCAGGTTCGTCCAGAAGTTATTAATGCGGACATTATTTACCTTCGAACATTATTCACCTTGTTGATAAGACATGGGAATGGTTTGAAATCCGACAATTTACTTCACTTGAACGTGGGTGCCAGTTATTGAGCAGCCATTTCTGACTCGCCACTGAATCTGCAATTTCAAAGCCCCCTTCCAGCTAGAAGTCCTCGCCAAGCCCAAGGGGAGGTTCCCTGAATTAAAGTATTTCATAAACTTCTGAGACCTGCAATGCTTAATAGTGAAAAACTTAAAGTAGAAACATCAAGTTGATTAGGAATTTCTAGTTGGCTCATCTAAGAAAGCGATATTAAACAAACGTTTATCCCTGAAACCCAAGCCACTAGTAGATTTTTATCAAAAAGTTGGTGCCAGTTTACCCAAGGAAGGCCTCATTTGGTTAGGTCTCCAGTCCACCAGAAACGTCTGAGGATGGTGTCCAGTTTTTGACAAATATAAACTAAGAAGAGAATAGCCTGCATATGGTTGATTAAGAGGCTGATTAAGCGAATTGTATAAGTGTGGTTCTCCCAGCTTTGTTAAGAAGCAATCCCTTCCAACCCAGACATAGATCCCCGACTTGGTCACTAGGGATTGAAAGAAGACTTTCCTATTTGTGATCGTGTCAAGTGATGCTAATAAATGGAAAGAGGAGGTTCGAAATTCAATTAAGTGAAGGGAGTGTTTGGGCTCCACAACATAGAAGATTTGGCACTGTCAGTCTGTTGCCTTGCCTCGCTACAATATTGCTTAAGGATCACTTTCACCGTTTCAACATTTAGGAAGTCAATCTAAAAAAATAGGAGGGTATCATCTGCAAACATGACGCACATGACATTTTCTTATGTGATTTGTGAGTTCCTGGGCAATTAGGATATTTTCGTGGATTTGATTAGTCTTTTGTTCCCAACATATTCTGGTCGCACCCCAGGGCCCACCAGGGGTCCCGTTTTGTGCAACATGTTATGCGTTCAACGATCAATTGTTCAAACGCTTTCAACTGGTCAAAATGCTTCTTTCATCAAACATTTACGACAATTCATGACAAACATACTTTTGTCGCCGAAGTAGCGACGCCAGCGACACCAACATTTGAAAAGCATGCAAGTGAGCCCTGTTGCCTCGAGAACTCGGCCGCCTCCCTCAAGGGGGGGGGGGTCGGCCACCTCTTTTAAAAGGGGGTCGACCACCCTTTTAAAGGAGGGGTCAGCCTTTTAAAGGGGGGTCGACCACTCTTGTCTGGGGGAGGCTGCAGACATCACCTTTCGCATCTCATTCAAACACACTCTCTATAGTGCTCACTCACCACCGGTGGCCGCATGACGCTCGTTGTCGCAGCGACAACCGTCACTCGCGTCCGCGCACTGTCATCTGCGTGCCGTCTCCGCGATGAGCGCCACTCATACAGCCATACCCTGACTCTCTGTCACACTACATGCCTGACACCAAGTATTGTTTTGTGACGTTCGTTGCCGTGCCCATGCGCCACGATCATATTACATGCTTCCGGGGGGCTTCGCTCGCAGTGCTCCGGCACGAGGACCCTCCGCAGCGGGATGGATTCGTTACCACAAAGTCATCGCCGCCATGGGATGGGTTGGTTACCACAAAGCCATCACCGTCTTCATTCTGGGGGGGCTCTGCTTGCAGTGCTTCGGCACGAGGACCCTCCACAACGGGATGGGCTCGTTACCACAAAGCCATCATCGTCTTCATTTCAGGGGGGCTCCGCTCGTAGTGCTCCAACACGAGGACCCTCCACAGCGGGATAGGCTCATTACCACAAAGCCATTACCACCATGAGATAGGCTCGTTACCACAAAGCCATCGCCGTCTTTATTCCAGGGGGCTCCGCTCGCAGTACTCCGGCACGAGGACCCTCTGCAACGGGATGGGCTCGTTATCACAAAGCCATCGCCGCCACGGGATGGGCTCGTTACCACAAAGCCATCGCCATCTTCATTCCGGGGGGCTTCGCTCGCAGTGCTCCGGCACGAGGACCCTCCGCAGTAGGTTGGGCTTGATACCACAAAGCCATCGCCGCCACAGGATGGGCTTGTTACCATAAATCTATCGCCGTCTTCATTCCGGGGGGCTCCGCTAGTAGTGCTTCGGCACGTGGACCCTCCGCAGTGGGATGGGCTTGTTACCACAAAGCCATCACCATCTTCATTTCAGGGGACTCCGCTCGTAGTTCTCCGGCACGAGGACCCTCCGCAGTGGGATGGGCTCGTTACCACAAAGCCATCGCCGTATGGGATGACTTGCATGACACTAGGCACTGAGCTGCAACCATGTCCCCTCATATTACCGGTGATCATTGGCGCCCCTAGGACGATGACCCCCGGGTCACTCCGGGACGGGAGTAGGTCTTTGGAGGGCATCGCGCCTAGTCCACCTGGTAGTTGGCTAAAGGGGCAACCCTCACAGCTGTCAGGTTCTCTATGCGTCTCTTGACGCACCTTGTGGGATTCAGTAAGGGCTTGGACTGGTGGCTGGGGTAGCGGGCTTATTCTGATCATGCTATCATGGTGTGTTCAGTCCTCTAAGACAGGTCGATAGATGCTGTGTGAGGCAAGGCAGCCCAAATACGGGGACCGGCAATCCAACGGAAAACTAGTATTTTGGGACCCCCTAGTGACGTGTCACTCCCAGGGGGACGACATGTGTCAACTGATGACACATTGATGACACATGCACACTTTTGCCTATAAATAGTGGACTTTGGAACTCTTTTGGGGACGCTATCTCATTTGACATTTTCACTTTCTCTCTCTAAAAACTAATTCTCTTTGAAATTCTAGAGAGAGATTTATATTTGGACCTCTAACATCGGACCCCTGACGCTGCACCCCTGACTTGGACCTTAGCTTGGATTGTCGACTGCCGGCCCTATTCGTCGTCGCGTTGTCTGCGCTGCACTGCCAGCCCTCGCGGCCTGTCTGGGGAGCCTTGCTCTCTGCCCTTACTCTGCCCTCACTGTCTCTCACTTTGCATACTTGGAAGCGGACTCAGACTGCAGCCTTTGTGGCACCTCCACGTAGGTACGAACCAACTTTCCTTGGCATCATTTTGGTGACTCCACTGGGGAGGTGAGCATCGTATTGCAGTCTGCCTGTCTACTACACTTAGGCACCATGCCTATGCAGCAGAGAGTTACGAGGGCTACCAGCCAGGGCCTTGTCCATACGGTACAAGAGAAAGACCACCGTGGTGAACAAGAGGGGACTAGTGTCATACGTGTCCAAGACCAGCCACTAACTACCGCACCTGACGTACAAGTTGTAATCAATGCAACCATTCAGTAGTTCACTCCCACTATAGCCAACCTACAAGACTCGCAGACCGCTCTTATGACCGCCATCATGGAAATGCAAAAATTCATACAGGCGATGGCCTCACAGCAAATCGTTCCACTAATCCAGCCTGCGGGACCTAGGCCGTTTCCTGACGCCGCCGAGGCCCTAATGCCTCGACAACCGCCGCCTCGAACGTCCAGACCCTTGGCGGTAGGACTCGCGACATCTTCCCCACTTGTAGCTAACACACCGCATCCCGTGGTGCCATCACGCAGACCGCAACCAGACCTTGGACCGGTGTTGCAACAGGTCTTCCCTGTTGTTGCACCTCAACATGTACCAACCAGAAGCTCTTCCGAAACTCACGACTCCATTGAGATGGAGCCTAACCCCTACCCAACGGAGTAACATCAAACAACCGGTCAAGTGGTGGATATGTCTCGCCCACCCACCCATGCCCCCATACATTTGCCATTACCAGCACCTATCATATTTCATCCTTTTGTTGCTTCTGCTCATCAAGTTGCCCCGTCAGAGGCCTCGCGGCGCCCCAGCCAGCCACCATCCCTTGGTTGGCCATGAAGAACCATCCCCCCATTATGTCTCCAAGACTAACTTCGACGCACTCCTCCACCGACTGTCATAGTATTCTGCACCCGACTCATCAGTCCGACTGACAGGCCATGCACCATATGCCAACGAGATAGCCATCATACCATACACACTCAAATACGCCCGTGAGCACTTAATAAGATTTGCTGGCTCATTGGAGCAATATGGCACGGGCGATAGTTTGAAGCTGAGGGAGTTTCACAAGTCCCTCACAGGCTTGGCATACATTTGGTATCATTAGATCCCTACGGGGACTGTCCATTCATGGAGTGAAATGGTCCAACTATTCTTGGACATATTCCACTAAGAAGCTGAACGAGTCACTATAGTGGACATCGCTAGCATACGCTAGAATCCTGGCGAAAACTTAACCAAATATGTGCACCATTTTCACCTTAAATTCCTCGAGTGTACATATTTCAGTAAGGATGAGACATTGGTTCACATATGCATCAAAAACATGAATGACATATGCCGGGTGTATATCAAGAACCTGCAGTTGAGGTCATGAGGACACCTCAAGGAAACAACCCGACGTACTAACGAGACAGTCAGCCCTGTTAAGCCATGGAAGCCTCTCCCGCATAATGCACTGCTGGCCTCAGCAGACACATCCAGCACTCAGCGCAAAAACGAAATCAACAACAGCAACAACAGTTACAGTGGCTTTAAGCGTCAGTTCCAAGATAGGGACCCACGCTCCGACAAGCGAAGACAACGGGAGACTGGCCTCGCCTATCCATGTGATTTGAATACGGTGAAAGAACTCTTGGCAGAATGGGTGGAAAATGACAACAACTTCCAACTGCCACCCATGCAGATCAACATCACGGACAAGAAAAAGGCCAGACCCAACTACTGCCCTTACCATCAAGCTCTTGGCCATCATCTCAAAGACTGCAATGGGCTACGAGCTATGTTTGCAAGGAAGGTCGTGCAGGCAACCTCCAGCTACGGAAGAACAACGATGTGCGTAGGCACCCTTACCCACACCATGGCAACAACAATAGGGAGCATCATGTGCTCATAGCCGTTATTGACCACATGGAGCTTATCATCCCTAAAGTCCCTAGGGAGGTCATTCCTACAGTCACACCTTGTGTGCCTTCCGCTCCTCAGCCAAAGTCCCCAGTTGGACAAATGACGAAGATTAAAGGTTTTTTTTATGAAATAGGGTTTTCACCCCCGACACGGACTTACGTCTCGAACTGTCTGATCGAGGTCACCACAGGCATCAGTCCCGCATGTTTCGCTGCCCCAGCCAAACTCCGGTACATCCTTTCTGCCGCATTCCTTTTCTTGGACGAGGACTCGCCACCGGTTGAACACCACAACCGACCACTGTTCCTCAAATGCACCATTAATGGCATAGGCTTCCGCTGCGCCTTAGTAGATTGTGGCGCCGTAATCAACATCATACCTCTCACTACCTTACAACGAGCCCTCATTCCCCCATGAAAAAATCATCTGTGACCCCATCAGCATTACCAGCTTTGGGCAGGGTCCCAGTCAACCCTCAGCCATATCACTGTCGACCTCATGGTCGGAACTGTTTGTCGCGACACTACTTTTCGTGATAGACAACGAGTCTGCTTCCACCTCCTGCTTGGCTGACTTTGGATCCATGTGAACAAGGTCATTCCCTCAACGTACCACCAGTGTGTGAAACTGGTGGCCGGTCATGCGGGACATAAGGTAGCGATGACAATACCCACAACCAAGGCCCCCTTCGAATGTGCTGAATCTTACTTCGCTGAGGCCTCCTTCTTCACTGAGCTTGCCGAGGATGGTGAGAATGCTACTCACATCCATTCGACCAAACTGCCAAATTGGGATGAGCTATGTGGAAACAAGCCTCCCAAGTCTAAGACCAAGAAAACGAACAAAAACAAAGGATCAACTTCAGCGCCGCAACCCGTTGTCACAACCAACTCCCCGCCTTCATCCCCCAAATCCAAGAAGCAAAAGCCCAAACTAGCCTTCCAATGCCTCGTCAAAGACAAAAGAGTGATCTACCAGTTATGACGGTGTGCAGGGGTTCCAGGCGGTCCCTTATCTGGCCCTTTCGACCCCGACCCACCCACGGAGACAAAATGGTGCTACGCGGCTGAGCATTACCCGCCAGACCCTGAGCTTACTCCGGGCGCTACCCTGCCCTGCTACGAAGACGGCCCTCGACCGTAGGCCAAAGATCTTGAATAAATCAACCTGGCTAACCCGGGCGAGGAACCCCGACTGACATATATTGGCACAAAACTCGCCATGGGCCGAAGAGAGGAATCAGTTACCCTCATTCACGAATATCGCAATGTATTGGCATGGAGTTACAATGAGATGCCTGGCTTGGACCCTGCCTTGGTGACACACCATCTTAACATTGCTACTGGTTCCATCCCTGTCCGACAGCATCCGCGGTCCTTCCACCACGAGCTTGAGTTGAAGATCAAGCAAGAGATATAACGACTTCTGTAGGATGGCTTCATTGAACCTATCATACATTCTATATGGTTGGCTAATGTCATCCCTGTACAAAAGAAGAATGGCCAAGTCCACGTTTGTATTGACTTTCGGGACTTGAACAAAGCATGCCCCAAAGATGAATTTCCACTGCCCAACATCGACATGCTTACTGAGGCTACCGCCAGACACGAAACCTTGTCCTTCATGGATGGTTTCGCCGGCTACAACCAAATTTGAATGAATCTGGACGACTGTGCCATGACAGCCTTCCAGACTCCCATGGGGTAATTTTTGTTGGAAAGTCATGCCATTCGGTCTCAAGAATGCGGGTGCTACCTATCAGAGGCAATGACAGCCATCTTCCACGACATGATACACCGTACGGTCGAAGACTACGTTGACGATCTCATCGTCAAGTCTAAGATGGAAAGCGATCACCTCGCTAACCTCCGAGCAGTCTTTGATCTTTATTGCCAGTACAACATGCGGATGAACCCGCTGAAATGTGCCTTTGGAGTCTCATCCAGTAAATTCCTCGGCTTCTTGGTCAGTCGACAGGGCATCGACATTGACCCTTCTAAGGCCACCTCCATCCAAGAGATGCCCCCTCCCAAGAGCACCAAACAGTGAAAGAGCTTCCTCGGCAAGGTTTCTTATCTCCGTAGATTCATCCCTGCCTTGGCCAAACTTATCACACCCTTCTAGCATTTGACGCGCAAGAGCGTACCGCGGAGTTGGGGTCCGCCCCAACAACAAGCATTCGAACAGATCAAGGCAGTCCTCATGTCGCCGCAGACAATGGTCATGCCACAATAAGGTATTCCACTCTTACTTTACTTGACCTCCACGCCCAGGTCCATAGGGGCATTGCTCGCCCAAGAGGTGGATGGAGTAAAGCGTCCAGTTTATTGTCTCAGTCGGTCAATCAGGGGACCCAAAGCCAATTACTCTGAGCTCAAGAAGCACTGCTTAGCCTTGGTTTACGCCTCACATAAATTCAGGCACTACTTTCTGTCGCACCAGATCACAGTTGTCACCAAGGCTGATCGACTATGATACATGCTAACACGCCCTGTCCTATCTGGCTGACTTACCCGTTGGTTGCTGCTATTGGCCGAGTTCGGTTTATCCATCAAGTATCCTACAGCTCTACGGAGCCAAGCACTTGCAGACTTCTTGGCCTTCTTCCCACGCCAACAATTTGAACCGACCTCAGACCAATTACCTGGGGAGGAGACGGCCCTGACCACCGACATCGACGAAATGTGGACACTTGAGTTCGACGGCTCAGCCACCAACAAAGGTCCCAATGGAGCTTCACTCCAATAAGGGGGTGCCGGTATAGTCCTTCAAAATCCAGAGGGTGTTACCACATCCATATCCTTCAAACTTGCATTCTCGGTATCCAACAATGAAACTGAGTATGAGGCATTTGTCATTGGCCTCATGCTGGCTACCAGTATGGGGACTCAATCATTATGCGTGAAAAAGGACTCAAACTTGATCATGAAACAGGCTGACGGAGAGTTCGCAGTCAAGCAGCCAGCCTTGGCACCTTATCGCGCCCTGGTATAACACTTGGAAGGAAGACTTGGCCATGTCCAATATGAACATCACAACAGGTTCCACAACCGACATGCGGACAGCTTGGCCACGATCCCGTCAAAGATAGAAGTTGACGGTGAACAACGCATGGTAACTATCATCAAGAGGACATAACTATGCATAGCATTGAACTTAGTCCTGAAGGACACTACTACAGACGATTGGAGGCAGCCGATCGTAGACCAACTTAAGGCGCCATCTCTTACTTCTCCCTCTACCCTTACAGACTTTTTTATGTTGGGAGATGTCCTGTACAGACGATGTTCCGGAGGCAGTCTGGCCAGGTGTTTTGCACCAGAAGAAGCAAATAACAAACTACAGCTTGGTCATCAGAAGTGTTGTGGCCTCGACGGTCCCCCTCTATACCGTCGCCTCCAGCGCATGGGCCTCTTTTGGCCATCCATGGCCAAAGATGCTTCAGATGTACAACGAGATTGTCCCGAATGCCTATGCGCCAGATAGCGCGGAAGCTCTTGTAATCAGCGTCGAGGGTGAATGGCGTCAGCCTTTCATCCAATATTTATCTCATAGGATTCTACCACCTGACCATATCTCGGCATGATCCATCAAATGAAAATCGGTCAGATATTTGGTTCGCAAAGGGTTTTCAAGACGCACCCTGCAATGCTTGCAAGGTGCCCAAGCCGCGGAAGTGGTTAATGAAGTGCACAATGGTGCCTGTGGGGAACATCAAGGATCTCAAAAGCTATACAGAGAATTGCTACGATTAGGCTACTACTGGCCGACTATGGAGTCCAAGTCCATCTCTCATGTCCGACACTGCCAACCCTACCAGAGACACGCTGACAGAATGCACACGCCGGCGTCCGACCTTCGCATGATCGTGGCCCCTTGGCCATTTCACTTTTGGGCTCTCGACCTCATCGGCACCATACACCCACCGTCAAAAGGTCACATATGGATCATGGTCGCGACAGAGCGCTTCACAAAATGGGTCGAAGCCATACCTCTGTGAAGAGCCACAGGGGGCGCCATTGCCAACTTCTTACGTGATCACATCATCTGTCGCTTCGGCATCCCCCTGTGCATCATCTCTGACAACGGCACGCCATTCATCAATAGGGATGTTCAGTCTCTCATGGAAGTGGATGACATCAACCATGCCACATCAACCCCTTATTACCCACAAGGGAATGGTCAAGCTGAAGCTTCTAACAAGACTCTACTATGGGTACTGTCACGAATGGTCCATCATACGAGTGGCTCATGGCCTGAAAAACCAAGCCTTGCACTCTGGGCTTACAGAACTTCCAGGCATACAGCCACGAAGGCCACACCGTTTTCCCTTATCTACGGGGATGAGTGTGTGGTACTAGCCGAGATTGCAGTCGCCTCGGCTCGACTCTCCCTCAGCAGTGGTCTCGGGGAAGAAGAAAACAGAATGGTGGCCCTTGAGGGCCTTGATGAAAAGAGAGCCATCGCCATGCGTCGAATGAAGAAATATCATGAACATCTTGTGGAAGCCTACGGGAAGACAATCAAGCCTCGATCCTTTGTAGAAGGTGACCTTGTCCTCCAAGCCGCCAAGCATGTATGTGCCAACCTGTCAGGCCCTAAGTTCACAGCAAACTGGGAAGGACCATTTGAAGTGCATACCGCCAGAAACAACGGTTCCTACCTCCTACTCAATCCAGATGACGGAAAGATCACAGCCCTTATCAACGGCCGTTACCTGAAGAAATATTATGCATAACTAGCTGTGGATTGTTCCCCCCAGCTCTACCCGCCCACAGTTTAGAACATTTACACAACATTTTTTTGTATATGCACACATGTTTCTGACTTGTAACTTTTGTTGGTTATTACAAGTTCTTCCTTATGTAATGACATTTTGGCCTAAGTACTATCAATACACAATCATTATGCTACATACCCTTGCGTTTATCATACACTTATTTTCATATATGGTCACTAAGTCACTTGTTATCGGCGGGGAGGGGGGGAACACCAGCAGGCAGCCATCATATGCAAGACATTTACCCATCACAACAGAAAACAAGCACACCATGCATCAAACACAAGAAACAACCACAGGACAACAAGCCGCCATACTCATAACATTAACATATACAATATACATATGGAGTTTGCCAGCCATTATCGGGATCTATTACTGCATCAAACTATCATACACCCTAAGGGAAACTAGACAACAATGCTGCAACCGGATGCGAGCTAAAAGCCTACAATGTCTGACGCTGAGCTTGCAGCGCAGACCATCCAGCCCCAAACTAGGCCTGCTGCCTCAGTCGCTCGGCCTCTCGAACCTCCAAATCGGCACGTCGCCTCTATAAGTCACCCATCTGTCTTTACATGTCAGTCAACTACCTCTCTATGTCCACTACCTGCCTGTCAATCCCGGCTAGCTCCCCGGTAATCTTCGACCGCTCCACCTCCAACCCTGTCCGTCGGCTCTCCAGCAACATCTCTTCCATCCGTACCAGGGCCATCCTCTCCCCCATAGCCCCCCCTCGCTCCTCGACCTAAAGAAGTCTGCCAGCCAATCCAACTGTAGACCCAGGGATGTAAACGATGAGAACTCTGCCAACGACCGGTCAATGAAATCTGTCATCCAGCCTGTCGCTGGGACACTCACAAATGGCAGAAACCACTCCACGAACCCTGCATACACCCACCTCCGTAGTACTGGGTTCCCCACCGTAACCCCCTCAAATGTCTGTGGGAATGCTGCCTTCACCAGCTCCAGCTGGCACACCGTCTCGACAGGCAACTGGAGACCCTCCCACGATGCCACCTCTGCCTGCCCACTTGAGGACCCCCTACTGGCCTCTCCGACTGTTGCCCTACTCTCACCCACTACAGGCATCTCCGACACTCTTCCTGCCACCTACGCACAAATAATCATCGAGTGCATCGCTAGTAGTGTCGCACCAGCCTCGATCGTTGACCCTGACGACGCGTCCTACTGACGCTCTACAACAGGCTGAACCGGCGTCTCCACCTCATGCGTCGGGGCTACAGCAACAGGCTCCAGCTCCATCGGGTCCTCATGCTCACCTACCGCGGCCTCTGTCTTTGTGCCCGTCCACCCGTAGCCACTGGCATCAAACATCAGTGACTCGTCCACCGTACAGGTCCTCCACTATCTCCTCAGTGCCCGGCAATGGACTCACCCTCCTCCTCACCCTGGCCCCTAACGTGTCGGCCGCCTCCGTCTCATCTCTATTCGCTAGCCCACCAGCCTCAGCTGTCACCGCCTCATCTACCTCAACAGTGGCACCCACCTCGAAACCCCCCTCAACTGCCTGCTCCTCATGCTCCTGTTAAAGTCACCGGCAGTCCATATACCTCTATTAGCATATGCAACAACAATAAAAAAACAACAAAAGGTTTTTTAACAGAAAAATCAACACAAAACATACCTCGGCCTCTGGCTCCTCTAATGCATCGCGCGGCCTCTTCGACCTTGATAGGGGTGGGGCTGATGTACCTGTACTAGCCTGACAAGCAATCTCCATCATCCCTACTCGAAGTACCGACAGCGGACCCTTGCCAGCCCTTGGCACCCTCGGTGCCTGCACCATCGGCTCATTTCCATGGTCTTCCCCCGGGGCATCGTCATCAGACCCCTCAGCCTTTTCCTCTGCATCCCTCTTCGAGCTCACAGCAGAGCTCCTGGACACTAGCGCCAGCATGCCCGACTGTCTCGCAGCTGTAGCCGATATCAAGCTCAATGCCCGGTCACATGCAACACATCAACACACCGATGAGTAGCCAACGGCTGTGCCAACCACTCTGCCCAGCTACCGCGTAGCCGCGCCCACCACTGTGCATAATCCACTGTCACTGCCCCAGCTACCTCTGTCCCTGTCTGCCTCCACTCTGTCACCAGTGCCGGCCACTGACGGACTCTATCATATTGCGTATACCCAAAGGCGGTCGTCACACTCCACGGGCTACGATACCCATATGACGGCTCCAAGTCATATCCAAATGCCAGTGACAGCCGGTCTGGGCTATACCTCACCATATAGTACAAGTTCTCAGTGGGCTTCTCGCCATCATCTGTCATAACTGGAAGCCAGCCCAGAAAATAGGGCACCAGAAATACAAGTTATTCTGGCCCCAGGTCTCCCTTCCTGGCCAGGTCTGTCGTCATCTCATGTCCGTGCAACCAGGGTGGTACTCCATATGACGCATGCATGCCTCTATATGACCACGCCAAACATGCCTCCCGTGTATCTATGAGCCACGACAATGGACATTCTGGCCTCCTGATGCCTGCCCATGCAAATGCCCGTGACCCGCTGCTCCACAACGTAACCTCCCGCGACCTGCCAGCCCTTGTCACTGTCCTCATCGTCGGTACCGGATGCTCGAGCGGATATCCTGCCGGCCGATAGTCTGGGAAGCACTCATACAAATATCTCTACAGGAACATCCAGTCCACGTATGTCGCCACCTGATACCGCCCATGTGACCACTTCACATCATTCACGAACTGATCTAGCCGCGAATAGAATGTGCCCAAATATACGGGAGTCAGCCCGACACGCTTGCCCTGCGCCATCAGAATAGCCACGGAAACAACCTCAGGGAAATACCGTCCTCCGGTGTCCCCTCAAACACAAATCTGCAAACACAGAATAACCCATTAAACACGGCAAGAGTAGCCTACCGTCTATACAAGTATATCATAAATTGACCGTACAACGCTTACCTCGACAAGAACATCGCCAAGAACGCCACCATGTCATACCGCTCATTCTTATGATACGGCCCTATCACGAAATGACAGGCATTGCCCAGCTTCCGCCTGCGGCATCCCATAGAACAGTCAGAGCCACCCACCGTATGTCCCCTCCCGGTGCTGCCTCGTCTCCGACATGATATCTAGTAGCTGTGTCTGCAATAGCCGCTCCTCTCCATTCAGCCGCGTCACCCGCGCATCCAACTCCCCGTGCATCGGCAGCCCTGTCAGCATCAACACATCAAGCAGTGTCGGCCCCATCTCTCCAAAGTTGGTCACAAAGGTATGTGACTGTGTGCTCCACCTCGATAGCAGTAGGGTCATCCCGGGCGTATCCATATACAACTCCAATCCCTTTGCAGTAATATCTAGCGCTGGCAGTAACCCCAATGTCTGCAACAGCCCCGTCCACTGCAGCGTCTCCACCATATGCTCGCACCAGAAGTCCTACCCTATCGACATCGCACTATGGCCCTTAAAAACCACAGGCGACCTGGGTATATCCTCCCTCTCCACCAACAACCCCGCTACGTATCTCAGCGACACCACATGCGCCTCCTCCCAGCTCGGAGCCCGTAAATATGGCAACGGAACTCGTGGCTCCTCTCCCATTGATGGACCACTCCACGGTACCGTGAATGCTCCATCAGCCACCCGGATGGCCAACTCCCTCCAAAGCTCCCTATCAGTACACAAGGTACCACTCCCTTCACCCCCAGTAGTGTGTTCGTCTTATTTGGGTCCGGATCGTACGTCCTCACCAAACCATCGTCAAAACACAGTGGCACTCCCGTCTCCTCGCTAGGATCAACTGCGGGCCTCGTCTTTTGGCGACGCCGGCATGGGCACCGTTGTCATGACCCGCGGTGGTTGCGATGCACTAACTTTCGCACCACGTGGCTGCGCCCACATCTTCTGCTTCACTTTCTTCAGCACCGGCATCGACTCGGTAGGCGTGGCCCTCTCTCTCAAAATTGGTGCTGGTCCAGCTAAGCCACCCACTGACCCCCCTACGGCCGTCGACTCCCATGACCCCGCTGACCCCCACGCGGGCCGAGGCACCTTCTCTTCTTTCCCCTCCTCCTTTTCCCCTTTCCCCGTTGCCCGCTACACCTGCCGAGCTCCCATGGCTGGCCGACCCACCAGGGTGGCCGAGCCTCCTATTTCCCTTCCTCCTCCCCCACTCACGACTCCGTCGACCCCTGCCCTTGACGACCAACCGTGACCACCCGACCCCCCTCCCGTTTCCCTTTTCCCCTCTATCTTTTTTCTCTATTTTCTTGAAAGTTTGAATAAGTCTTGTGGAAGATTCACCCCTATCTCTCTCTTTATATAGGGGTGGGCCAAATTTCATTCTTGACAATTCATTTAAATTTCAAACCACAAAATTTCCCCCCAACCTCCAACAATATATTTTCATACGCATCAGCTTTTAGCGCTTACTTCATTTTTTTGCGCATTATGTTTCCACCAAAAAATCGTCACAATATTTTTCAAAATTCATATTTTTCGGTACCCGATTGCAAGCTACACCGTTTATGTGTGCGGCGCCCGCTCGGGTTGCACCTCTGCGCACACCCCCACGCAGGGGGCTTATGTTCTCAACCTATTCTGGTCGCACCCCATGGCCCACCAGGGGTCTCGTTTTGTGCAACATGTTACGCGTTCAACGATCAATTGTTCAAATGCTTTCAAGTAGTCACAATGCATCTTTCATCAAACATTTATGACAATTCATGACAAACATACTTTTGTCGCCGAAGTAGCGACGCCAGCGGTACCAATACTTGAAGAGCATGTAAGTGAGCACCGTTGCCACGAGAGCTCGGCCACCTCCCTCAAGAGGGGGGGGGGGGGTCGGTCACCTCCTTTAAAAAGGGGTCGGCCACCCTCTTTAAAGAGGGGTCGGCCACCTCCTTGAAAGGGGGTCGGGCATCTCCTTAAAGGAGGGGTCGGGTATCTCCTTAAAGGAGGGGTCGGCCACCCTCTTTAAAAGGGGTTGACCGTTCATGTCTGGGGGAGGCCACAAACATCTCCTTTTGCATCTCATTCAAATGCACTGTCTACAGTTCTCACTCACCACTCGTGGCCGCATGACGCTCGTTGTCGCCCGCGAACAGTCGCGGTGACAACCGTCACTCGCGTCCGCGCACTGTCATCTGCGTGATGTCTCCGTGATGACTGTCGCCCGCACTCTGTCTCCAACACGCCCATGCGCCGCGCCACTGATACAACCGTACCCCCTGGCTCTCTGTCACACTACGTGCCCCCGGCACCAAGTATTGTTTCACGACGTTCATCACCATGCCCATGAACCATGATCATATTACCTGCTTCCGGGGGGCTCTGCCCACAGTGCTCTGGCACGAGAACCCTTTGCAGCGGGATGGGCTCATTACCACAAAGCCATCGCCGTCTTTATTCTGGGGGGCTCCGCTCACAATGCTCCAGCATGAGGACCCTCTGCAGCCGGATGAGCTCATTACCACAAAGCCATCGCCGCCAAGGGATGGGCTCGTTACCACAAAATCATCGCCGTCTTCATTCCGGGGGGCTCCACTCACAGTGCTCCAGCACGAGCTCGTTACCATAAAACCATCGCCGTCTAGGGTGACTAGCATGACACTAGGCACTGAGCTGCAACCATGTCCACTCACGTTACAAGTTATCATTGGCGCCCCTATGACGATGACCCCCGGGTCACTCTAAGACGGGAGCAGGTCTTTGGAGGGCATTGCGCCTAGTCCGCCTGGCAGTTGGCTACATGGGCAACCCTCACCGCTGTCAGGTTCTCTATGCGTCTCTTGACGCACCTTGTGGGATTCAGTAAGGGCTTGGACCGGTGGCTGGGGCAACAGGCTTACTCTGATCATGCTATCATGGTGTGTTGAGTCTTCTCAGACAGGTAAAGAGATGCTGTGTGAGGCAAGGTAGCACGAATGCGGGGACCGGCAGTCCAACGGAGAAACAATATTTTGGGACCCCTAGTGATGTGTCACTCCTATTTGCCTATAAATAGTGGACTGTCGACTGCCGTCCTTATTCATCGCCGCCTTATCGGCGCAGCACTGCCAGCTCTCGCGGCCTGTCTGGGGAGCCTTGCTCTCTGCCCTTACTCTGCACTCACTGTCTCTCACTTTGCATACTTGGAAGTTGACCCGGACTGCAGCCTTTGTGGCACCTACACGTAGGTACGAACCCACTTTCCTTGGCATCATCTTTCACAAATGCACTTTGGAAATTCAAAATCAGAGATGCAAGGACAGATTTAATGCGATTGGCTAGGACTTTTGTAATGATTTCATATATAGTGTTGCATAGGCTGAAGGTCTAAAGTCCCCCAGAGAGGAGGCATTTTTTTTTTTTTTGGTATTGAAGTGATGTAGGCTGAACTTGACTTCCTATAATAAAACACCAAATCTAGAAAAAAGAGAACCGTTCTTGTGATAGGTTATCCCAAAAAAAGGCCATCGATGTTAGTTAGCCAGTGTTGGGATTTCGTCTCAGTCAGGGATAGTTCCTATACTTTCGTTATTCTATAGTGTGAAAATTTTCATCATAACTTTCCCCAACTAACCCATCATTCGAAAAGGGGGAGCCAGAGACACTTGTCGTCGACACAATTTTGATGATATTCTTACAAGCAGGACATAAGAGTCAATGTACTTTGAAACTGGGGGCTTCTTAGATAGAAACCAAATAGGTCTAAAATTTAGTTTTATAGGAGCATGGTCCCATACTTGAATGCCAAGGTTTGATACCTTAGTGTAAGGGAAAATATCACTCCATATTTGTGAGAGCTTCATTCAGTATCTCAAAAGTACACGCCAAGTCTACTCTATAGTATAGTCCCACAAGGCTTTAAGTAAACCTAACTCAGCGAGAAAATCAAGAAAATGATTGAGCCCTGTAATTCGATTGTTTTGAGATGGTCCTAGCTTTCCATGTATGAATCGAGTTCAATTAAAACCGCCAATAAGGATAAGGGGCCTGATATAGTTTTGAGAATACTGAGCACATGCCCCTATATCTCACTGTGACTTCCCCCTGATGGGTGGCCATAAACAAAGCTAAAGTGGACCGACTGGTTTAAGTCACCATGGCGGTGGAGAGCAAAATGAGATTTTTGTGGCAGGACAACTGTCACGGAAATGAAATCCTACCAACTGACCCGAATGCCTCCACTGAGACCCTCCCAGTTAACATGAGTAATATGTACATAGCCTTTATGATATAAATGTTATTTACAGCTTCCACTGGTAAGGTAAATTCCCATTAAAAAAATGAGTTGGTTGTAGAAATTTGGCCACTGAGGAAGCTAGTCGAACATCGTGGTTGGCCAAGCCCACAGTAGTTCCTAAATAAGGGTCGTCATCTAGGGTGAAGAGGTTGTGCAGGGATGACCCTGAAACTCTAAAGAGAGAAATTCGATGTAAAGGTCGCAGCGAAACTTCCTAAGTCTAAGTTGCAAACAGGGGTAGCGACAAAGCAACACTCCCTTGGATCGAGTACCAAATCCCAAAATTAATTTTTTTTTATTTTTTTAGTTGGAGAATTGTAATCGGTAGTCTTGCATCTGTCCTTTTTTTTTGTGCTATGCATCCATAACTAGAGGAAGCGCTGGAGCAGTAAACTCAGTTCAGATAATATAAAGAGGAGATATGGAGAAAAATCTAGAGGAGGCTGCAAAACAGGAGGAGAGGCCGGTGCACCAATTAGTTTGAATTTTTGATAATTTAAAGATGAGATATGGAGAAAAACCTAGAGGAAGATGCAAAACAGGAGGAGAGGCCAGAGCACCAGTATGTTTGAATTTTTTATTTGGCTTTGCACAGGGGTTGAGAGCAAGGGCTTGCATTTTTCATTTTTTTTTTGCTTCTAGAAAAAGAGGAGGAGACAACACCATTCAGTAAGATCTCTTGCTTTGATGCTTGTGGTGAGACCCAGTTTTGATCTAGATTCATATCTTTGTCATTGACCAATATATCCATGGAAGCAGATTGATAGTCAGAGCCAGGTGACACATTTTGAGCTCAACAGGTTTGGATTAGTAGCTTAGAGCGCGGAAGATTTTGTCGCAGTTTATATTGGAGTCACCATCTAGTCCAGCTTGTAAAGTTACCTTGAAAGGGCCTTGGAATAGCATTTGATTCAGCTTATAGAGCTTGTTCATCTCCAGGAATTGCTCCCAACAGATTTTCATAATCTTATTTTCATGAGAATCAGTTTTAGTGCCTATCTTGCTTTTTGGTGAAATAGGACCAGGACTTGGCTTTGGTTTCTGTACAGTTGTGGTTTACGGGGAGGGCTTGGTGCATTTTTCACTGTTGGGCTTAAAGTTTTAAGGACGGGGCTTATATTAGATATCGAATTCTCTAAGTTCTAACGACCATGCTACAAGTTGTTCGGACAGATCAGGCTTGTGTAATACCCGATGAAGGGGTTTATCTGTGAGAACAGTCATGAAATATGACTGAAAATAAGGTCGCAGCTTGCGTGCTGCGGTTAGGAACACAAAGGTGAGCTTTTCAGTGCTTTAGATAGATGTTCGGCTCCTTGAAGGATTTTGCTCAAATAATAGACAACGCAATGTACACATCTTCGCGAATGAGCACAACGCTGACGGCTGACTCAGAAATGGCAAGATAGAGAAATAGTTCTTCTCCGATAGGTGGCTTGGACCGGAAAGGAGGCATTGTCAAGCAGGCCTTCATGGCGTCGAAGGAGGTCTGACACTCTGCTGTCGACTCGAAGTTCTTTAATCATTTGAGGGCCTTGAATAAAGGAAGGTATCTTTTAGGTGACTTGTAGAAGAATCGACTCAGTGCTACAACACGTCCTGCATGTTCTTGTACGTCTTTGATATTTTGGACCATTGATGTTCTGGATTGCCTTGATTTTTTGGGATTGGCTCAAATGCCCCTATGAGAGACGATGAGGCCAAGGAACTTACCTAAAGAGACAATAAAGGCACATGTGGCTGGATTAAAAATCTTGTCGAACAAGCATTGGTAAGTGGCACCGACATTCTTGAGGCCGAACGGCGTAACCATATAGCAGAAGAGTCCTTTATCGGTTATGACAGTTATCTTATAGATGTCGTCTTCATCCATGTGGATCTTGTTGTATCTGGAGAAGGCATTCATGAAGCTCAAAAGTGCGTTCATGAAGCTCAAAAGTTCATGACAAGATGTTGCATTGATAAGAATATCGATGAGCGAAAAGGGGGAGGTGTCCTTGGGACATGCTTATTGAGATCTGGCTAGTCGATACAAATGCGCTACTTTTAATTAAGCTTGGGCACCATTAAGATGTTGGCTACCCAATTTAGGTAGTCGATCTCTCAGATAAAGTCGGCCTCAAAGAGGCTGCTCACTTCTTCTATGGTGATGGCTTGTGGCTTGGGCATGAAAAGGCGAGTCTTCTGTTTGATTGGTTTATGCTTAGGGTTGACAGAAGGTCGATGAATAATTACCGACGGGTTAATGCCCGACATGTCGCCTGCGCTTCACACACACACACACACAAAGATATCTACATTTGCGCATAGGAAGGAGACTCGCTTGTTGCTGAGGATTGGTTATAAAGAAAAGACAATATGTGACTGGCATTCTCAATTGCCTTCCTAAAAGGCACAAAGATAAGTTTTTCCGCCGGCTCGGCTCACTACGCTCATCTCTGTGGTCCTTAATAGCCAAGGCTTCTCCACCATTGCATGATCAATAACTTAATTACATGCCATGGTTTGGTCTCCATGGACCACCCCGATACCTCTGGCGTGGGGAAATTCATGGACAGATGAAGAGTGGAAGCCAAAGGCCTACAACTTGTTGAGTCCTGTGATTCAAAAAATCCGTTGTAAGAGGACCTACCTAACCTTGGTGATCAAGAACTCGTTCGTTTGAGAGACTTGATGGAGAGCTATGTTGGTGAAGACCGTGAGAACATTACTCTATCTACAGCTATCGACACTCCTGTAAAGCCATAGAACGGTGAGGAGACGAGTTTTACTCTCTTTTTAGTATGCGCTCAAAGGCCTCATCAAAATGATGTCGACCTAGCTATCGGTGTATACTAGGATACGCCTGAGAATACGCATTGATCTGTAACGTGTCGATGAGGGCGTCATCTTGTGTGACATTGTCCTATTGTGCATAGGCCTTCCTTGAGCTGTGAGGTACTCCACCGAAACTAGAACTGCCCGAGATAATTTATGACTAAAGGGTCTTTTGAGGGAGCTTCTTCTTGCCTCTTTTGATTTCCACCTTTGCTGTTTGGTTTTTGATCACTGGTCTTGACGAACTGCTTCAAATAACCTTTAGTGAGGAGATTCTTAATCTCGTGCATAAGGAGTTTGTAATTTTTCGTCAAGTGCCTATGATCCTTGTGAAAGTGACAATATTGTTGGAGACCTTTCTTTTGTTGATCAGAATCCTGGTTGGCCCAGGCCATTGGACGATATCTTGGCCCTTGATCTGATTCAAAATATGCTCGTGGGAGGTGCGAAGGGGCATGAAGGGCCCCAGCTTCCTCCCTCTAGAGCGCTTTTGCTCATAATCTGGGGCGCGAGACTGGGGGCGCTTTCTTTTCTTCTGACTAGTATAAGATTCTTTATTTGGGAAGGTTACATCTTCTTCAGCTTGTAAATAGTTTCCAACCCTATCAAGGAGATATACCATATCTTCTGGTGGTCGTTTGTTGAGCGAAAACCTGAGTGAAGTATGTAGTGAACCGCCTCAAAAAAATCTGTAGACCCTGTTAAATGGGTCTAAAGATTTTAGGAGTCGCTATCTTATTTTATTAAACAGAAAAAGTAAGTAAACCCAAAAAATAACTCTAAAATGTCCAAAGGACTAATAATCTACCAAAACAGCAAAAGGGTTCACAGACTAAGCTATACGAGGGGAAGGTGTTAGGCGCCCACCATACCCTTTCATGCAATTAAAAAACCTTAATTCTAATTGTATATTATCGGTTTGGATTTGACAACAGGGGTCAAATGGCCTACGTATCTGGTCGGACAAGCCAAAATCAAAATAATCGTAGTTCGACTCGAACCCTACGGAGGTGACCTACACTTCATTCTTAGACTCAAACTATGAAATGAAAAAATTCTTTCTTATTTTCTATACAACAGAGATGTGATCGCGGGGAAGAGAATTATTCTAGACTGTTGCATTAAACTATCCTAGAAAGCAATAAATATACCTTGCGAGTTCGCTCGCCTAGAAGACCCAGGAATACTTTGTGAAGGATACACAAAGCAAGTGACTTGAGAGTATATAGAAATAAAATATGAAGTGCTGATTTCTCTTAAGGGAACATCTACCACTTCTACGAGAAATGATATAAAAACTCTAGGGAGAAAAAGTTCATCCTTAAAAATGTATCCCAAAGACTCTATTTATAGAGGTTTGGGGCGCTAGAAATGATAAAGATGACCATTCTAATATGTGATATAGAGATAAAGCAGAATATTTGATAAAAATCGCAAATTGAGAAAAGTCAACTAATTGGTCGGTTTGTCGACAAACCGGCCAGTTCATCCCATAATTTTAAAAAAATATTCTTGAATTTTGGGACATTATTTGCCCCTAATTCAGTAATTAAATCTGATTTAATCAGATGAGATGTACCAGATTCAGATTAGGGTTTCTATCTGAACCCTGGGTAAGGACTTTTATCCGGACCTTGATTTTGATAACTCGTGTTCGTAAGTATTCTTTCAATGTGGTTGAACACTAAGATTTGTATTATTATCAGCATGTTATTGCCAAGAAAATCCCCACATTGAACCTCTGTCGTTATTTGGAAATCCTATTGATGCTCGTCTGTTATTGCATGCTGACCAAATTTGATAATCGTTTGCATTCCTTATTCTAAAATTTTAAATTGTTGCATTCCTTCTTCCGAATTCGATAATTATTTGTAAACTTTCTTCCTATTTGCTTGTGATAATTCTTATGTTGAGCAAATTTGATAGTAGTTTATATTTGACAACTGTTCGAATTCATTCTTGCTATTTGTTGTGGTTATTCTGAGGGATGAATTATATCAATATGCATAATTGACATTGAAACCGAATTGATTTTGGCTATTTGAGTTCATGTTAATGATCATTGTTATTGTTGTTTTTGTGTTTACCTATGGGTAGGAACGCAGGCTAGTTCCTTGATCGATGGAAAGGGCTAGTTATTATTGTACATCATGCACGTGTACATCTGTGCATTGCTTGAATGACATTGCCTCTGTCCAAGATCAATATCTTTGAATATGTTCACATTGTACAATGATTAATTTGAGAATGATGTTCAAACGAATGTCTTGTTATTAGATTTAAGGGAATGGAGTAAAACTCCTCCCCATATTGTGATCAAACTGTTTGTGATTTTCTGAAACCCTTCCCCTATTTCCCTGTGAAGTATCTAGGTTCATAATGAAATCCTTTGGAAAGTCATCATTGCATTTTTAAACGATGACTTAGATAATGATCTTCAAACGATCGTTTGGGTATTTCGTTATGATTGTTAATGTTCGTTTTGGAAACTGGGATGATTTTTAATTTTTGTTTTGGTGTTTGTCTATAATTATCTCTAGTCGTGTTTCGTATGAGCATATGACTGATTATGATCATTTTGGAATTTGTCAAACTATTCATGATTGTTGAAATATTTTGAGAAGTTGTCCTCGGATGAACTCTTGAGTCATTTTTGTAATTCTTTCGGTTATTCTTTGAACGACATTGCTAAGCTCTCAAAAGCTCACCCTTCATTTGACTCCCTTCTACAAGTAATGATAAGATGTATCATGCTTGGGAATGGGTTTAGAGTCTGTGTGAGATTCCGGTGAGCCCATCACTATTGTGTAGTAAAACCCCTTCGTGGGTCAGTGTTGCCAACTCGTTTTATAAGAACTCGACTTTATAAAGAACCTAAGTTTTAATAGTTTAAGTTTAAGCAGTTTTGTATTTGAAAATTTTGAATTGATGTTTAGTTAGATGCTTAGAAGTGTGTTAATAAACAGGACTTAACATGTTTGATGTGATGTGGTAGGTTAACGTCCCGGGAGTTCGGGGCGATGGAGCTCCGCATTTTCAGGATGTTACAGAAAATAATGAAAAAAAGATTTATCAAAGTAGCCCTTGATGTTGTTTTTACGTCATTAGCATATATTAATCAATCGAGTGGCTTTGTAAACCCCTTTAAATGAATCAAATATCTTGATCAATAAAAAGAAAGAGTAATCAGGTGAGGTTTTCGATGCTCCAATATAATGCCACTAGAATAGAAAGATAGCCCTGTGGACGAAGAAACTCAAAGGTTTTTATCTCATTTTTTTTCTTTCTTTGTTTCAATTTTTTGTTTCAAAAGTTGGGATATTATCAATAAGTCCTCAAGGTTAGAGGAAATTTCACACGTAGCCATTGACTATGCAAAAGATCAAGTACGTCCTTTGACCTGACAAAATATCTGTCATGCATTGATTAAACAATAATTTCATTTTAGAATATCTAAGAAGGGAAGTTCCTTCGTGAGTGACTTGTACAGTATCTGAAATACTCTTTGCCGAATTGCACATAGTGACTAAAATGAGTTTATTAATGTCCACAACACAAACAAGATTTAACCCTAGTACTCATACATAATATTTTTCTTATGATGATCATCACACTCAAATATGGATCTCCACATCTATTTTCGTTAAAATCATCTAAATCCACTATACTACAATCACTGCCATGTCCGCCATGTCACCGTCTATCGATATCATCACAATTACCAACACCACGTCTTCACGCACCATTATCGCTACCATTGACACCTTTTTGCCACTGTGCCACCACCACCACTAGTATCAGTTCATCGTCACTGCCGCCACCACGATTTATAAAGTATATGAACATATACATAAGTTTGATAGAATGGTTAAATTTGTAAATAAATAATTTTTAGACATCTGTTTTTGGTTTACTAAACAAGTTAACTTATTTCTGAGTAAAAATTCAGTCACTTAAAGTTTTCAATTTTACGAATTCAGTGCTTAACTTTTTCAGCACTTCGATTTCAATTTTATCAAACAGCCTCTAAGTCACAAAAAATGTTAATCACCAAATAAATTTGACAATTGAATTATCCAAGCAATCTACCTCAAAGTGAGTATATTAGCTACAACAAGTGCAAGGCAATTAAACAAAAGATCGAAAGGTTTAGAGATACTTAATAAGGTGATTTTTACATAGTTCGACTCGAATTATCCAAGTCTACGTCCACCCTTTCAAGGAAGTAATCCACTAGATTAGTCTTCCTTATAACTCAAGACCTAACATTTTATGATCCATTTATGTTATCCACACACCAAAGAGAAGTTTTAATAAACTCAAAGTTAAAAAGCTTGACAATCCCAAGCTTTGAACACTCTAAAAGATGACAAGTACAAGTTGAAGATTTAGAACAAAGACCGATGAAGGTATTGATGACGAAATATCTCTCAAGCATAGGCTCACAATGAATTCTCTCTTGAGTTGAATGTGAAATCAATGGAAATGAAGAGATATTGAGTAATTGCTTTAAGTTTTGAGTAATTGCACCAATTGAGGGTTTGGTAGAAGATTACTATATGATATAAATGCCCAAAATTAGTTTATGTAAGTGTGGGAAAAATATGCCTGTTTTAAGTTGGTAAAGCATTAAATGCATCAAACTAGCCAATGCAGTTGAGTTCATTGCCATGCAAGAATTTGAACTCCAAACATGCAGTCGATTGCATCCCTATTTTGGGGACACACTACCATTTTGCAATCGACTAATTTATATCCAATGCAGTCGACTACATTGCTCGAAAATCACTTTTCCGTTTATCTTCAATGAGAAAAACATTTTTGTATGCAAGAGAAACATATCATAAATTTCTAAGTCAAGGTCATTGATATAAATGATAGGATATCCAAAAGAAAATTTCGAGAACGAAATTTTTATAAGGTGGGGAGAATATAATATCCCAAACTTCAGGAGCGGTTTAAAATAACCATCCGTGACTTGAAAAATAAACGGGCCATAATTTCGAGTAATGCTCGGGTAGTAGTGGAGAATGAAATATTAAAATATTTTTGGGGTCAAAATGTAATTTGGTAAAGTTTTGGGGGCCCTTTGTAATTTTGGAAAACTTTGGGAGTGTAAATATAAATTATATTTTTGGTAATGAAAAAAATAATAAAATGAGTGATAGTATACGTTTTAGTGACATCTAATTAATTAATAGAGATTAGAAAAGTTTTGGGGCAAAAATGTAATTTTTGAAATTTCGGGGCCATTTTGTAAATATAGAAAATTTTGGGGGCTATTTTGCAATTTTGTAAACTTGAAACTTATGTGTCAATGACACCTCCTACTTGTTTTAGATTGACTAAAATGATTTTATGGGAAGCTAAATTAAAAGAAAAGAGAAGAGAAGAAATTTTGGGAATAAGTAAAACAAAAAGATAGAAGAAACTGAAGAGAAAAGCAAAAACAGAACAAAAAACAAAAACAGAGGAGAAGAAGCAGGAAAACAGTAGGGCTCAGGGAAGCAGGAATCAGAGAGGAAAGGTGGAAGAAGTTGATGGAGATTGTTCAAGGTTAAAGCTAAAGACTTCCGGTTAGGATAATTTAGCTGTGGATTCAGGAAAGGGTTTCTATCCGAACCTTAGGCAAGGATTACTGTCTGAGCCCAAATTTTGATAACTGATATTCGTAATTATTTTTTTCATTTGCTTTTAGCTATCGTCAAATACTAAGATATGTAATTAATATCAGCATGTTATTGCTTAGAAAACCCCAACATTGGACCTGAATCGGTTATTTGAAAATCTTATCGATGCTCACATGTTATTGCATGCTGAGTAAACTTAATGATCGTTTGTATTCTTTCTTCTGAATTGTTGTGCCTAAATTCGATAACTGTCCGTAATCGTTCTTGCTATTTGTTTGTGGTCACTCTGTAATTCTGAGCGACGAATTTTTATTAGTATGTTCAATTCTATTGTTCCGGTTATTTGAATTCATCTTGGTGCTCAATTTACTACATGTTAAGCGGTGAATTTCTGGTCGATTATGTGACTGTTGTTTCTGTGTTGATCCTGAAAATCTGTTATGTAGGGAGGTGTTATAAGGCTAGTATGTTCCTGTGTGGATCGCATACTAGTACCCAGTGGGACTAGTATCATACATCATGCATGTGTACATCTGTGTATTACCTGAATAGTATTGCTTTTGCCCAGGATCAACATCTCTGAATTTGTTTACATTATATCTTACAATGGTTGTTATGAATGTTTTATTATCTAATTGAAAGGGGATCGAGTGAAACTCCTCCCCATATTGTGATTAAATTGTTTGTGATTGTCTGAAACATTTCTCCTATTTCCCTTAAAAGTATCTCTGTTCGTTTTGGTAACCCTTTGGAAAATTATCATTTCATCTTTTAAAATGAGGACTTTTGAAAATGATTTTCAAACGATCGTTTTGGTATTTGATTACAATTGTTAATGTTTGTATTGGAACCTGTCGCAATTGTAAATGTTTACTTTGGTATTTACTTATGATGAACTGTGATCATTATGGAAATCACCAAACTGTTTAGACCCTTTAAAATATTTCTTTGAAAATTATCATCGAATATATTCTTCTGAATTATTTTGTAATTCCTTCGCTGGTCCTTGTACGACTTTACTGAGCTCTCAATAGCTCACTCTTTGTCTGTTTCCTTTCTGTAGGTTATGATCAACGGTAGATTGCTCGGGAATGGGTTAGAGACTATGTGAGATCCCGATGAGCCCATCACTAGTGTGTACGTAGTAGGACCCCTGCGTGTGTCGGTACTGTTAACTCGTATTATAAGAATTCGAGTTTGTAAGGAGCCTAAGCTTAATAGTTTAGGTTTGAGAAGTTCGTAATCTTGCACGTTCTTGAAGAATTTGAGTTAAGATTGAATTAGATGCTTGAAGCACGTATTAGGAGAGAGGAATTGATAGGTTGAATGTGATGTGTTTAGGTTAATGTTAGGGAGTTTAGGGCGAAAAAGCTGTGGAAGTTCCAGGATGTTACAATGGTCAACAAGTGGTTATATCGCATATATGAGATTTCTAAAATAAATCAAATATGCATTAAAAAAAGGTACAATTAAATCAAATGATTCTTAATTACTATATTTTGAGAACATTTAAAACCTTTAAGATGCAAAAATATATCCAAAACTAATGATTTACCAATTCGTTTTTATATAGGACCCTCACAATCAATAAAAAGACTTTTTCAGTTAGTTAATTAAATTTTCATGAAACACAAGACTAATAGGTAAATTTTAGACAAGTTATAAACATTAAAACTTAATTCTGATTATCATGGAATATATTACAACTATGAGTGTATTTTGCGAGTTCAATAGCAATGATTGGTTAACGCTCGCTTTATAATATTTAGTCTCTAATATAATGATGTGTGTTACCCTTGGCAAGCTCATTATAGTTATAGGTATAGCCTGACATATTTTGGTATATAAATATTGTATTATGTTGTGATAAAATAAGTATAGTTTATGAGAAAATATCATTGGATGCATTTAGTAGATATAGAAACGATAACTTGGCGACAAATAATAATCATGAAAGACGTGAAAAATAATTTCAACACTCCAAATAAGGACACGTCATGTTCATCAATTGAATATTCTCATTAGTAGAATCTTACAAGAATCAAAGAAACACATATAGGTGAAAATATTTGATATTATGTGGTCGTTTCTTTAAATTTCGTTTTTTTTTTTGTAAAAAATAATAACTTATTTGAAAGTGATAATGTTTATACATAAGTCCTAGTAAATTTCAAAGGCAACTTTATTCTTTTTAAATTTCTACTTAATTGTTATAATAACCTTGAAAACATATATATATATATGTAATACCTATAAAGACCCTCTGAAGTTAAGGAATCAAATCCGTGTGTAACATTTACAATTAAAAGAAATACTTGATATATGGCGTGATCATATTTCAACCACAACTACAATCGTATTCCCTATATAGCTCTATATGACACCTGCATGACTTTTCTACCACTCTAAATGTTAAGTCAATATTCATTCAAAATATTACTTGACAACTTAAAATAAAAGCTTAAAGAAGACAACAATTTAGCGACTCTACCGTGTCGCTACCTATTCTTTGTCTTTCAACTTATAATGTAACGAAATTACAGGTAAACACACATACATACGCAAATATCTCATAATTATTGCATGCAGTCTAATCAAACAAACAATGCTATTTAATACTTGATATATAACGTCATCATATTTCAACCACAACTACAATCGTATTTGTTATTTAGCTCTATATGACACCTGCATGACTTTTCAACTACTAAGTGCTAAGTCAATATTCATTTAAAATACTACTTGACAACTTAAAATAAAAGCTTAAAGAAGACAAGCATTTAGCGGCTCCACTATGTCGCTATCTATTCTTTGTCTTTCAACTTTGTTTCAAACCTATCTTGGCTACACCTATAGGCCCACTGGGGGTCCCAATTTTCATGACACATCGGCACATTCAACGGTCAACTTTTTAACGCTCACAAGCCGGTCAAAGCGATACATAATAGTGTCACGTGCATTTTCCCTTTGTGAAGCAACTTTGGCGTGCCTTCCACCTTAGGGGGGTCAACCACCTTAGGAGGGTCGGAAACCTTCCCCTTCAAGGTGTGTCACCCATTTCTTCACTTCTCTTATAGGGACCATGCATCCTTCATGGCGCCTGTCGTCTAGGCGCCGTTTCCATGACGCTCGCCTCCGCCCGCGCGCCGGATTCACGTCGCCCGTCACCCGTGGTCGTTCGCCGTCTCTGCGACCCCCGTCGTCTCCCGCGTGCTGGCTTCACGGTGCTCGTCGCCATCGCTCGCACGCCTGCTTCACGGCGGCCGTCACTCGCGCGTCGTCTCTGCGACCTTCACGACTCCCGTCGCCCGTCGTCTTGACGTCATCTCTGCAACCCTCGTCGCCCCGACGTCATCTCCCCAGACGACATCTCCGCGACCTTCGTCGCCCGCGTTCACCCAACAGCTCCGCGACTCTCGTCGCCTGCGTGCCAGCTCCGTGACTCCCGTCGCCAGCGCCCGCGCGTTTTCACCGAGACCTTCGTCGCCCACGCCCGTATGTTGTCTCTGCGACGCCCGCAGTCGCCCGCGTGCCAGCTTCACAGTGCCCGTCGTCGTCGCTCGCGCGCCAGCTTCCCGAGTCCGCACAACAGCTCCGCAACTCCCGTCGCCCGCGTGTCGTCTCTGCGACCTTTGTCGCCCGCGTGTTGTCTTCGCGACCTTTGTCGCCCGTGCCCGCACGCTGTCTCTGTGACCCCCGTCGCCGGCGCCTGTGGATCGCACTCTCACACTCCGTCGCGCCCATGCACCGCGCCGCTAATATGATTATGCACCCTAGCTCTCTGTCACACTATAGTGCCCTCTACACCATTGCCGTGCCCGCGCGCCACTTCCATGATCTCCGCAATGTTCGTCGCGGCGCTTGCTCGCCCCTTTCATGCCGTGTGCTCCTGCACCAAGTATTGTCTCGCAACGGTCGTCACCGCGCCCATGCGCCACAATCAATGTCTCGTGCTATAGGCACCGAGCCCATGTGCCACAATCATGTTACATGCCTCCGGGCATCACACTCATTCACCGCACCAGATGCCCACGCCATTGACGTGGAACATGCTTCGACCCACTCTCCGGAGTGTGCAGCATTCCGAGGGGCTCCGCTCGTAGTGCTCCGGCACGAGGAACCCTCGCAACGGGATAGGCTCGTTACCACAACGTTATCGCCGTCTTCATTTTGGAGGGCTCCGCTCGTAGTGCTCTGGCACGAGGACCCCTCGCAGCGGGATAGGCTCATTATCACAAAGCTATCGCCATCTTCATTCCGGGGGGCTCCGCTCGTAGTGCTCTAGCACGAGAACTCCTCGCAGCGGGATAGGCTCGTTACCACAAAGCTATCGTCGCCTGGGGTGACTTGCATGACACTAGGCACTGAGTTGTGACCATGTGCACTCACGTTACCGGTGATCATCGGCGCCCCCAGGACGATGACCCCCGGGTCACTCCGGGACGGGAGCAGGTCTTTGGAGGGCATCACGCCTAGTCTACGTGGCAGTTGGCTACATGGGCAACCCTCGCCGTTGTCAGGTTATCTACGCGTCTCTTGACACACCTTGTGGGATTCAGTAAGGGCTTGGACCGGTGGCTGGGGCAACAGGCTTACTCTGATCA
Source organism: Escallonia rubra (assembly GCA_033065855.1). Lineage (NCBI taxonomy): Eukaryota > Viridiplantae > Streptophyta > Magnoliopsida > Escalloniales > Escalloniaceae > Escallonia > Escallonia rubra. The sequence continues at coordinate 135,293 of JAVXUO010001297.1, read as the reverse complement.
TGCCGTCGTGTGTGGTCAGTCTTCTCAGACAGGTAGCGAGCTGATGTGTAAGGTAAGGCAGAGTCAATTTGGGAACTGACAGTCGGACGGAGAACCGGTATTTGCGGACCCCCTAGTGACGTGTCACTCCCAGGGGATGACTCGTGCCAGCTGATGACACAGGCATACTTTTGCCTATAAATAGTGGACGTTGGAGCTCACTTAGAAAAGGCTCTCCCACTTGACATTTTCACTTTCTCTCTCTCTTTCTAAAAACTCATTCTCTCTGAAATTCTAGAGAGACACATCTGGAATTCTAACATCAGACGCTGACGCTACCACCATGACTTGCACCCTAGCATGAATTGTCGACTGCCGGCCCTATTCGTCGTCGCGTTGTCTACGCAGCGTTGCCAGTACTAACGGCCTGTCTGGGGAGTCTTGCTCTATGCCCTTATTCCGCCCTCACTGTCTCTCACTTTGAATACTTGGAAGCTGACTCGGATTGCAGTCTTTGTGGCACCTCCACGTAGGTACGAACTCACTTTCATTGGCATCAAACTTACAATGTAACGAAATTATAGGTAAATACACATGCATACGCAAATATCTCATAATTATTGCATGCAGTCTAATCAAATAAACAATGCTATTTAATATTCGAAAGTTAGGAGTAATGAAAGTGAATTCATCTTTTCATATTTTACTTAAGTGAATCGTGATTAATTTAGGTACTAAGATTATTCTTTGTAGTAAAATAAGATATTTTTTATAATGTCAGTGTCTTTTTTGTTCCAGGATATGTGGTACACATTAATACACTTTTTAAAATCTTATAATATACTATATTTTATAAACCGGCCCGAGCTTGGTTCGGGTTACTGGACTGGTTCTTGTAATGGAGGAAGACACCAAAAGTAAAACTAATCGAGTGAAAGTAGGGTTCTACAGCATGCTGGCTATAGTGTAATGCTTAAAGCGTAACAACAATGTCATAAGATTCTACACCATAAGGGGATACAAAACAATGAAACTTCACATTATAATCCTTATGAATATGGGGTGAAGTTCATCCCTGCAGGTATGTAAAGAACATGGGCTACTTTCAAGACAGGGGTAATAAGAGATTGTTCCCAGTGCTAGTGTGAAGAGATACAACAGAAAGGGAGTTATTCTTTCTGTCCTTGTACATTATTACCTTAATGAGTTGAGACTTTGAGTGTGATAGAGCATGTCCCCATTAGTTTTTTTCTGGCCATTTCAAAAGAGCGAGAAAGGTGTGAGGCTGTGCATGCCCACCTGTTGAAGAGCTCAAGTAAGATAAAGCAACATAATAACCACGGCAGGAATAAACTCAAGGACAAATCATAGCATGAATGAAGCAAAACGAAGTAATGGTATAGGTGATATTCTATTGGGAAGTTAGGTAATAATTAAACTTTAGCGGAATGTATGTGTTCGAGTCACATGCTAGCATATTGCTCATGGGGGGAAATATCCAACTGATGAAACACATATCAAGTAGGAACACACTGAAATGAATGAGATGAGACAATGAGGAACAACTCAACCGCGCTTGATCAATACAGTGAGCTTCGTAGCCATGAGAAATCACCAGATTAATGCAGTTTTTAAATGTGTCTTTCGCGTGAACTAGTCAATACTTCTGCATTTGATCATAATCACTTCTCAAAACTACAATATATACTATGCTAATTTCACTACACGCAACCATATTTAGTTCTTGATGAAACAATTGGTCATATATTTTGTAACTGATAAACATTTTCGAAACAACAGCAGATAAACAGTCTGACTACTTTAGTTACGCTGATTTTGTAATCAGCTTTGCTTACAGATGCTTAAGTTTCTTGCGCAGAGCTCCCTTATATTTGGCCCAATGCAGGCGCGGTCAAGGCACTATATAAGGAAGTGGTGGCTCAATAAGGAACAGGAACTCGAACTGCAGGGGGGCCAGATTTCATATCCTCCATAATAAGATCTAGGAGAGCCTGAGCAACCGGACCTTCGTTGCCTACAAAAAGTGGAAAACATATTTTGCAAGCTAAGAGAAAAGAAAACACAATAGTTCTCAATGCTACAAGGTATATTACGTTCATTCAATTTTCCATTTATAAATATTCACTAATATGTCTAGTTTGTTTCTCAATGCTTGACACGTGTTGACAAAGAGTCAGTACATGTTTTAGGTGTCTACAATAGAAAAGGAAATGGAAATAAGGTCTTTGGCAAGCAGTATATGTTTTGCTCATCTATAGTCCCCAAATTGAAGATGTTATAGAAGTAATCTTATTTGCGAAAATTGCCTTGAGTTGGGAGGTAGAATTGCCACAAATTTTTCAACAAGCAGACTTCAGAATGCAAGTTCAAATTTTAACGGATTACCAAATGACAGTGAAGAATAAGTTCAGGACCCGATCTAATAGCTTCAGCTAATGTTAGTAAAACTTTACTTATTTGGCTTTTTAGGAAAGGATATGAAGTTTCTCACTCCTACAATTACTAAAATCTACTACACAGCAGCGGACAGTAAGCTACCTTACCATCACGACATGTAAAAAACGCACAAACACCTGTGCCTATAAATGATACGGATAGAATATTCTCTCTGATGCATGAAGATATTGGTTAAATTCTGCCGTATGCATGGTTTCCGTTCTACCTAAGATCGGAAAATTTATAAATCCCATTATGACATCCGCCGTCCAGTGATAAAATGAAGATATTGGCACCTGAATATATAGACTAACTCCCAAAACATTCCATAACGAGCATTCTCCTTTCGCTGCTTTAGTCCTACAATATTATCTGCTAACCTTCCCTCACGAACGTTGCAGCTTTTAGCCCCAAAATAAAAGCATCGCTCCATGTACCATGACAGATACACCTTCTAGGGACATTCAAGCGATGCTGATTGTAAAAGTAAGGCAAAAAGACGCCCCCGTCCAATGGAGGATACAGGGAAGGACCAACTTGGCCAAAATCAGTAAAAACCATTTTGGCAAAGGATTTAGTACAGGGCCCACAGTGGTAAATCGTAGTATACAAACTATTTTTGGGGGTTTCTTGGACCACTACTGCTAACACATAAAAAAGAATTGCAGGTGTCCTATGACATGTTCGTCCCACTGTAATACCGATCGCACGAGAGTTCCACTTCCTATTAGCATCATTTCGTCTGCTCTTTTCCCTTCATCCACAGCCACATTTCCTACTCTGATCCCTTTAAGCTTGCCATCCCGCACCAAGTCTTCTGCAAGAACCATAACCCTTTTAGCAGTGCACCCACCAAGAATTTTGTCGAAGTGAGGCATCAGAAGTTCTTTTCCTTTCGTAACAAAAGCCACATTCATGTTAGGCCCTTCAGCAATAAACCCATCACTGTCCAACCATATTGCTGCATATCCGCCATTTTCTTCGGCTTCCATTTTTGAAAGCACATTTGGAAGGTAATTTACATTCTTCATGACGGCAAATTGTGGGGGTTTCATTGGGATAGATGAAGTAACAACTTTTACACCCTTGTAATCCGATGGTGACTGATCGTGGATTACAATAGCGTAAAGAGCTGATTGGTGACAGCCAGATGGAGAGAGTTGAAAATCGCCAGGTCCTGCTGAAAGCCAGTATCTCAGGGATCCTTTTCTGCATTTGGAAGCACTCACGGTTTGTATGAGTATTCTTCTTATGCTTTCCCTATCAAAAGGGGGCGTTATTCTTGCCATATGCGCAGACCGTAGGAAACGATCAAGGTGTTGTTCCAACTCGTACAGATATCTGGTATGTAAATAACAAGAAAACAAATGCAAATAGTTCATTAGCGCTTAAAGCTATCTCACGTACTTATTTGAACTGCCAACTAAATTAAAAGAGTAAGTCACAAAATTGGCGTATCACATAGTCCAGCAGTTCCACAAATAGATGCAGACCTTAAGAGTATTGATCTCTGAAGCACGGACACTTCAAAAGGGGAGGAGTATCGGGGTCAGGTGCGCACCGGACACGGGTGCGCCTCGGGTGCGCCTCGGGTGCGTGTCGGGTGCGCACCCATTATTTTCCATTAATTTTTTTATTTTCCGAAATTCGGGTGCGGCTCGGGTGCGGTTCGGGTGCGTATCCGACACTTCGGGGGCTGAAACATAATTTGTAGAAGATATTTCGGGGGTTGAAACATAAAACTTATAACTTAACTCACCAAATTAGGGCACACGACTCATAGATAGAGAAAGAGAGATCGCAGCAGCCGCGACTTCCCTCGACACCGGCGATCTCCCTCGACGTCGGCAACCTCCCTCGACACCGGCGACGTCCCGCGACACCCATCGAACAGCCGCGACCACCCACAACCTCACCGAACAGCCGCGACCACCCACGACCTCACCGAACAGCCGCGACCACCGAAAACCATCGGGGGACCTCCGGCGACCACCGAAAACCATCGGGGGACCTCCGGCGACCACCCTACTCACCTCCGGCAGCATTGCTTCGAAGGTATGTCTCTGACTTCCTTCTGTCTTCGTTTCCCGTCAAATTTTTTTTTTGGTTTCTTGCTGAGTCTCGAAGGAATGTGGATTGTTTGGTGGTTTTAAGTATTTATAGTTTCACTTCTCACATGTTTTTGGATTTTGGTGTGACTTTTTTTTTTTATTGTGACAATGTGTTCTTTTTTTGTGTTAAAGGTTTACAGGCTTAAATTAAAGCCAAATATGTCAACTTCAGATAGTATTGATGCCCCTAGTTCTGGTGTTGGTGATGATGAGACAAAACCATTGTGGAAGTATGTGAGTAGGCTTGAAAAGGATGGTAAAGGGGGTGGAAATGTGAAATGGCAATGCAATCTATGTAGCAAGATTTCTAATAGCTCGTACACTCGGGTTAGGTCTCATTTGTTGAAGATTAAAGGAACGGGAATTGAAGCATGTAAAAAAGTGTCACCTAGTGAGATCAACGAAATGCGGAAATTAGAGGATAACGTGCTTGAGAAAATAAAGCAAAGTGCTCCAAGGATTCCGCCTTTTCCACCAAGTAGCTCTTTGGGTGGAACAAGCACATTTTTCCAAAGCGGTATTCCCCTTAAGAAACGAAAGGGTGGTACAAGTGAGAGTGGTAGTGGAAGTCAAGAAGGAAGCAATCCAATCATGGATTGCTTTAATATTGCTAAACGAGATCGCTTGCACTCCGAGATTGCTAGGATGTATTATTCTGGGGGTTTGCCATTTCACCTAGCTAGGAATCCATACTACGTGAGTTCATATACATTTGCCGCCTCTAACTCTCTTGTGGGTTATTTGCCTCCGGGTTACAACTTGTTGAGGACAACTCTTTTACAAAAAGAGAAGGCAAATATTCAAAATTTGTTGCAACCTATTCGAGCCACATGGAAGGAAAAGGGCGTGAGTTTTGTGAGTGATGGATGGAGCGACCCGCAAAGGAGGCCGATAATTAATTGCATGGCGGTATCGGAAGGTGGGCCTATGTTTCTTAGGGCGGTGGACTGCTCGGGAGAAGTTAAGGACAAATTTTTCATTGCCGCTTTGTTCAAGGAGGTGATTAATGACATGGGCCCCGAAAATGTTGTCCAAGTAATTACGGACAATGCTCCTAATTGCAAGGCGGCCGGACAATTGATAGAAGCACAATTCCCTACTATATTTTGGACTCCTTGTGTGGTGCATACATTAAATCTTGCCTTGAAGAACATTTGTGCGGCAAAGAATGCGGATAACAATCAAATAACTTATGATGAATGCTCTTGGATCACGGAAATTTATGGCGATGTAATGCAAATCAAGAATTTCATCATGAACCATTCCATGAGTTTAGCTATCTTTAACAAGTATTCTACTATGAAATTGCTTTCGGTGGCCGATACAAGGTTTGCTAGTGTTATTGTGATGCTTAGGAGATTCAAACTCTTGAAGCAAAGTCTCCAAACCATGGTGATTAGCGAGGATTGGTCGGCGTATCGGGAGGATGATGTTGGAAAGGCAAGATTTGTGAGGGATATGATTCTTGACGAGGTTTGGTGGGATAAGATCAATTACATAATTACTTTTACTTCTCCTATCTATGACATGCTTCGACAATGTGATACGGATACGCCTTGTCTTCACTTGGTTTATGATTTGTGGGATACTATGATTGAAAAGGTGAAATGTGCAATATATAGACAGGAGGGGAAGAGGAATGATGAATGGTCTAGCTTCTATGACGTGGTTCATACCATTCTTGTCGATCGTTGGAACAAGAATAACACGCCACTTCATTGTATGGCACATTCTTTGAATCCTAGGTAACTTTCATGCTATTATAAGCAAAGTTTAAATCTGAATCTTTTAGTAGTAAAGCGTGAATCTGATTTTTTTTTAATTTATTTGTTTAACGTGTTTACGAAGGTACTATAGTGATGAATGGCTTAGTGGGGATCCCACTCGTGTTCCTCCTCACAAGGATGCCGAGATTTATCTTGAAAGGCAAAAATGCGTCAAGAGGTTGTTTCCAAATCCGATAGATCGTGCAAAGGTCAATAGTGAGTTTGCCGACTTTTCTTGTGGGAGCGACCAGTTCAGTGATATGGATTCCATTAGTGACCGGGGTACTATGAGTCCTCATAAATGGTGGTCGTGCCACGGTCCCCATGCACCTATGCTACAAACTCTAGCTTTGAAAATACTTCGACAACCCGCTTCGTCGTCTTGTGCTGAGAGGAATTGGAGTACTTACTCCTTGGTGCATTCCTTGAGAAGGAACAAGTTGACACCACAACGTGCAGAGGACTTGGTTTTCATTCATAGCAATCTCCGTCTTCTCTCAAGAAGATCTTCACATTATGCACAAGGACCTACAAAAATGTGGGATATTGGAGGAGATCAATTTGGTACTGTGGATGATGTTGGTATACTTGCGGTTGCGGAGCTTTCACTTGATGAGCCGGAGTTGGAGGCCATACTTTTTACGGATGATGGTGATGGAGAGATAGACGAAGATGAAAATGTTGTGGCCACGGAACCCTAAGATACTTGATGGAGTACTTTGTTTGTTTGATAGTTTGAACTTTAATGCTATGTTACTACTTTTGTTATGAATATGATGTATTTGGTGGTGGTTATTATGTATTTGATGGTATTGAGCTACCGTTGAATGGTTAAATTAAATTGCATCATGTCTTTTTATGCACTTTATTAAGATACAACTTGTTTGGAAATTAAATGCTAGGTGTACATAGTAAAAAAATAAATAAATATATATATCATATATATATAAAATATATATATAATATTTGCCGTATCCCCGCCGCACCCGTATTCTAAAATTTTCAAAAATGCCGTATCCGCACCCGTGTCGTATCCGCACCCGCACCCGTACCCGTGCTTCTTAGGTATTGATCAAATTTAAAAAGCAGAGTAAAATTCATCGTCGGGCTTTCAAGTGAAAGAAGGGGGGTTTGTGCGAGCTATGAAGGAGCTAGCTACAAAACTAGATAGCTGAAGTACGTTTTCATCCCTAAGCATATATGGAGAAGATACAACTCTTTAAAATGCAGTTTTGCACGTGACAACAAAAGACGCTTCAAGTTTATTATGGAATAAACTTGATATCAAATATATCACCATATTATTGAGGTTGAAGTTACTAACCCATCCATTATCGCTGCAGTATCAAAAACTCCATGCCCTCTATGGACCATGTGGTCGTCCATGGGGATAGCCATGGCTGCCGGATCCGTAGTGATTCCACCAAAAACACTGGAGTACATAGCCAGATATTTCTGCTTGCTGTTGTAACATTCTCTAGTCTTCTTTAATCTTTCAATGGCCTAAATGGAAATTCTGAAATGTTATTAACAATTTTGAGTCATTCAGATTTTTAGTTTTCAAACTTAAAGTTAAAAAGCCAAATTCAGCCGTTATTGGTAATTGTACAATATACCAATGCTACGGTTACATGTAAAAACAATCTGATGTACTTAATATAACAATTACCAAAGGAAAACGATAATTAAACCCTCCGCTTCTTTCAGAGAGACCTTAATTAGATAAATATGATTCTAATCTTTACTTCGAAATCAGCCCCATGTCTCTTTACTTGACAAAATGCATTTGGGTACACGTACGATCTTCATGGAATTTTAGATTTTCCGAAAACGGACCGTTTCAAGGGGACTTACTCGCTTCTAAGATTTGAGTCCTTTGACTTTGAAAAGACATTTTGGAAACTCTAGGAGATAAGTTACGTACATTTATTGCGCTAGTTAAATCAGGTTAGAAAAAAAGATAGATTGCGGTCAATTACTACGCATTAGCAAACTCTCTAAAGAACAGTGTTCATATGTCAAAGAAAACAGTGTTGCAATTGCCTCTTTTGTCTTCTTAATTTCATGTTCAAATAACAATAATTGCCTACTTCCGAATGTAAGCTGATGTTTCAGATAGAATTGTCCATATACGGATTGTTTACAAAGGAATAAAGAAAGTGAGAGTACCTCAGAGCATGAAAGAAGTGGGACATCAGATATTTGAGTAAGTTCTGCCACACCAAACTTTAGGCATCAGCTTAAGAAAACCCAAAAATAATTGAACTGAATATGATCAATTATTGGTCAATCCATCAGTATAGATAACAGAAAAACGAAAAACAAAAAAGTCTTACCAACTGAAGCTTGAACCCGAAATGAATATCTGACCGAATTTGATCGTGTGACTGTGCTTCCGAAGACCGCAAGTTGGCCATATGGAGACCCATGTCCCAAAGACGAAACATTTCGTGAAATTGGTATCTGTACACCGAATTTTGGTGAACTATGTGAGATTTTCGAGATGGGATTTGCGAGGGATGAGAGAGAAGCCATGGAAGCAACCTATGGGAGATAGCTATGCAACTGGATCAAGAGTGTCGTAAAGGATCAAATTTGTGTTTTCTATACTCGGAAAATTTGTTTCATTGTATATGGATCATGTTGGTCGAAAGATTCGAAAATTGGAACAAAGTACAAATAAAATGACCGAATTTTTGGCTCCAGCACCAGCACCAGGCCAGAATTAGCATTATATTTTCTTAATTTTGTCTTTGGCATGACACTCTTACTTTTTTATGCATTTTAGTGTCCCTTTTAAATATCACTTTTTAATTCTGATTCCTGAAATAGAGTTAACTCATTTCCATTCCTATTGTTCTAACCAAATTAGGGGTGAAATTACGGCCGGTTGGATTGACCGAAAGATCAGACCATGCCCGCCCAACTCTCCAGAAGTCGTGCCTATGTTCAGTTTAGCCCATCTACGAGCTAAATAATATATGTCCACGTCAAGCCCATCAATTTTGGTGGGCATGGGTTGTCTATGGTTACGAATTAAAATTTTTAAAACGATTTTAAAACATATTATTTACCATCCAACTCTACAATTGAGTCATGATAATGAAAAAAATACATTAAAGTCTAAAAATGAACTTAAATATAAGCATGAAAACAAATATTTAGGACAAACGGAGATGAAAAGACAAGAGTCTATAATCCCATAATAAAACATGAAGTGGAAAAGAAATTTTTTTAAAGGTTTCCAAACATGAACAAAAAGTGGGAACCGTCACTCAATCTGGTCTAGAAAAATAAGAAAAAAAATATGAGCAAAATTGAAAAGAAACTGCAAAAGGCATATAAACGACATAATTATGTTTATACAAGTTGAAAGAACCTTAAGCACAAGAAGTCACATGTTTACCGAGAAGCGTTAAGAATCACGTCTTAATGCCTAAAGAGAAAGAACTTATATTTCATTTGTTATGTCGGCGAAGTCCAAGGGAGGAATTTTAATTTCAAAGTCCAAGAGAAGAATTTTAATTCCAAATACAATACAGACAATCAAATTACTTTTAAAAAAAAAAACACCCCCACAACAACCCTGTCGTAGCCACCATAAACAGAAAATGCCTCACAGAGATGATGATATTGGACAAAATGATAAAGAGAGGGAAATAGAGAAACGGGAGGGGAAGAGACAGAGAGCATAGCATACCTTTGAGGGCTTTGACTTTGTCGTGGTATGTCAGTGTAGAAGTAGGGGCTGAGAAATGGACCAAAAAAAAAAATAGTATTCAATTAGGGTTAAGAGTTTAACGGCCGAGATTGCACACATTTATGTGATCTACGATTTTTTAAGGACTAAAGGAAATAAAATAAACATATAGTAACCTATATATATATAGGGAGATGATAAAATGATAGCGCTAGCAACTTAATCCGAGTTACTAGCGCAATCTAGCCGTCCACGGGCGAGAATGGACGGCCAGATCGCGCGCCACAATAGCGAATTTTTTCACCGTCCGCTACATAATGTAGCGGACGGTAAATTATCGTCCGCTACATTATGTAGCGGACGGCCAAACAGCGCTACCAAATTGCTAGCGCTATCAACAGATCAGCTCCATATATATATATATATATATATATATATATATATATATATATATATATATATATATAGTTAGACGGGCTGGTTTCCTCAGGGACTAAACAGGCTTGTAGTAAATTTTGCCCGTGGCGAGCCCAATTTTTTTACAGGCTCAAAATTTTGAGCCCATGGCCACTATAAAATTAATTTCATGCCCATATTTCTACAGTTCGCACAGGTTGTCCATTGATTACGCGACCCAAGTTACATACTTAAACCAAATTGTAAAAATTCCTGATCATTGACTCTTTTTATCTTGGGTTAATGAAAAAACTGTCTCAAGAAGTTTACACGTATTTGTACTTTGTTGTCCGTATTTACAACTTTGGCAATAGTATTCCTTAAAGTTGACAAAATCATTGTAAATAGCTTCAAAAGTGGATGGTCGTTGAAATTCAGGCGTTAAGTCCACATGTGCATAGCGCATGCGATTTTGGCATGGGCAAATCCATTCCCTTACCAAACCCTCTTAAAACCCTAAACCCCCATTGTTTTCTTCTCTCTCTTCTCTCTCTACCTCTCCTAGAACCCTAAACCCCCATTGCCACACCCTATGGCAAGCTTCCCTCTGACTACAAGTAATTTGTACCGTGACGACATAATAAAGAAAGTCAATATATCTCAAACTCAAAATTCAAGGTAAATGAGCCTTGAATCCGCCTTGGAAGATTCGCAAGAATTTGTGTTCAAATAGACACAAAAAACCCCTATTGTTAAGTAGGTGTAGATTGGAAAGCATGGTACAGAGCCTTCAATATGAGACTGTAGCAGCATTGCGCCATTTATGTGTTCACATTGGCCACCCCGCCACACTGTGTACTGAAGACCCACCTAATGCAAGTCTCAAAATTCAAGATGACATCGATAGCCCAACCCTCGATTACAGATCTGAAGAAAAAAAAAGGAAAACAGAGATTTGTTCTCCAGCATCCCCATCGTTGAAACCATCACTTACAAACCATGGAGGTGGTCACTCATCGACGAGGAGCCACAAAGATGCGATCGACTCTTCGGCATTCTCCGACCGAACACCATCTATATACTACCACCGTCTCCCTGCTTCTCCTGAGACCACGGAACCCAAAAGGCGATGGATCTGTGAAAAGTGGTGGGTCTACAAATCTCGTACTTTTTTTTTGTCATGGGTCGCACCAAATTGCCGCGAAGACCCTAGTGGGAAATCTGCAAGCACGGTGGTATTCTTCTAGCTTCGATCCGAGCAAGTATGACGAAATTTTATTGGAAACAACCAATTTTACAATCAAGGGTTAATGACAAAAGAACAAAACTGTTCCTTACGGTTTAATAACATTAATTCGATTTATGCTTTGTGCAACAGAATCAACTGGTCAACTTTGTAACTGAAATTAATACCCATTCTAAAATGGTATGTGTTGTGCACAGGTGGACTTAATGTCCGAATTTCAACGGCCATCTACTTTTGGAGCTATTTGAAATGGTTTTGTCAACCTCAAGGAATACTATTGCCAAGTTGTAAACACGGGAAGCGAAGTGTAAATACGTGTAAACCTCAGGAGACAATTTTTTCATTAACTCTTTTATCTCATATCATCTATTGTAATTATTTTATATATAGTAAAGTCAAAAATGAAAGAAAGTTAGTGTGTTCTTTCCTACTTGAAACATCTATTATTTATCATTAAAATTTAAGCAATCAAATGGATTGTACGTTTTGCTCTCATCCATATCAAAATGTTCCACTTAAACTTTTTAGTAGATTTGCCAAAACTATTTCTCACACTCTCTCTCTTTTAGATCTATGTCTCTTCGTCTAATAAACTATTTTTAATTTATTAGACAAGCTCGATATCTTCATTTTTCCTGAACAAATATAATCTACCTCATTCTATCTCATTATATTTTCATATACATAATTTAGTACCTCATTTTATTTTTGATCCTTTTTGTTACATATTTTTATTCTCTTCTTCATGGACTTTATTAATACAAATCTCAACATAGGGTTTATTATCATTGTTGTTAGTGTGGTATTAATATTATTATTGCTGGGGAAAGACTATTTTCTCTATGTCATATGCTATTTTAGTTCTTCTTTTGGCTAAAAGACTAACAATTATGACTTTAGTTCATTTTAAACAAATAATTTGTTCACGTTTATGTGATCATTATAGTCAATAGAAATTCTGTTATTACTATTAGGCATACAAATCTAGAATTGCTCCACTAGTATTTTGAGAGTTGCTTTTGTGCGTGACACAAGGTATTAAAACTAGCCAATTGCTTAACTTTTTTTTTTTTTTTTTTTTTAGTGAAAATTTAGACTTTCATTTCATAAAAGAAGAAGTAACTCCAAAATACAAAAGCGGCAGCTAACGAATGTCAAAACCACTAGAAACACCTACAAGTCATGATGAACTAAAGCAATAGGCAAAAGAAGCTTTAAACTATTTACGTAATGTTGCTTAGCAAGCATATTGAAGTTCTCCAGTAGCTTCATAAGAATCAAGGATACTCCTAGTTGGTGGAAGAGTTAGCTGAACTTGAATTTTGAGCTAACAGTTTGGCCTCGCTGGTATGTCTGCATCTCTAATGGTGAGACTACATACGTCAAAGCTAGAGCATCGGTAACATATATCATACATAGTAGGCTTTCCTTCATCTTCTAGCTCAACAGTTCCAGTCATCTGTGAGAGAAGATAGATGGAATCAGTATGCAAGATAACATGTTTGTAATTCTGCTAGCGTGCCCAATAGCAGGCATGTAAGATGAACAACACGAGAGTTACTGGAGCACTGGAAGCGGGGTATGAAGTACTGTAAGGTATTCGACTTAGTCATTATCAATAGTGATAATGGTCCCATTTTAAACAAGCAGTTCAGTGATGGACCATACAGACTCCGCATACATATGGAATTTTATTTTATTATTATTATTTTTTTTTTGGGGGGGGGGGGGGGGGGGGGGGACAATGACAGTCTATGTCATTTTAGCGAAGGTGAACAGGAAGGAGGGGTAAAAAAACATACGAGATTGAGGGCGTCATATTTTTTTGGTACATAACTTGGCACGAGTTGAAGAGAGATTGTCAAAATATACTCTCATTTTGGTGTACCCAAATACACCAAAGAGTACAAATGAATATGACTTGAGAAGAAGGAGAAAAAGGTTAACTGTTGTTTGGGCTTACTGAGCCAGGCAATTAACCATTCCTTAAAGGCGGGATAGTATGGTGTAGTCATGATACCAAGAGCACTCCCAAACCAGAATCTTTCGATAGAAGAGCAAGAATGAAATTGATGATCAACTATTTCCACTGCATTATGACAGAATGTACAAAGATTATCAGGAATTATTCTTTTGTAATGTAGAATATTATTGAGGGGTAGGCGTCTAACAAAAGCTTGCATATAAATAATTGGATTATAGGTGGGATAGCCAACTGCCAAACATAGCACCAAACATGAGATTTTATATGAACAACAAGATTGAAATAGAGGTTAATATTGCGAAGGCGTGTCGTTGCTCTCTCAAGAAAGTATGCTGACATAAGAATTATATTTATTGTGTATGACATTAGCAATGTATGGAGGAAACGTAGCCATGATTGCTTAACTTTGATGTTGCTACTTGGTTCAAAGTCAAGCAATACATAACATGCAGAAGTGGAAACCAACCGTACAAAGTTTTTGTATTCTTCGACAAAGGGGATAATTTATTGCTCATATGCGATAAATTTATTTCATATAGCCGCAAAATACATGACGGTGCCTCGGCCAAAACCATAGATATTCGCAGCATACTTTGCTAACACGTGGGCTACATAATTTTATATTCCTATGACTAACGAAACGTGCCAAACATCATAGTAGTGAATAACTCTTCTGACATCTTCTACAAGATTGCGGTGGCTGAGAGGGCTTCATTTTTTGAGTTCAACAATGTAACAATATTTGATACAACTTCTTTCAGCTGCATATACCAAAATCGATAATCTAGGCCAATAAATGCTGCTTTACCAGCCCCTGTGGTCTTTGCTTGCTCTAGATCTTTTATGATGGCCAGGAAGTGAGTTCACAGTTCACATCAAGGTTCCAGAAAGAGTATAGTCTGAGTTCAATGTCAAGTATGATCATGTGAGATTGAGTAAAGGTAGATACAGAAGCAACCTAGACAACGCTAGAGGAGTGGCAGCATGGCAAGGGCGAGGGCTAAGAGTGTATGCGGTATGACAGTTGAGAGTCCGACATTGAGGTCCTGATGTCAAGGTTCGAAGTAAGGGTCCAGTGCTCAGTGTATACACCCCATTAGTGTAGTCTTTTACTTGTTATTAGTGGGTTTATTGATAATTAGGGTATATTATTAAGTTGGGTTTATATGAACTAAAATATTGAAGTCCAGTCAAATTTTGTCTTGTCCACTCTAGTTTAGCTTGAGTTCAGTCCAGTTCAGTTTGACTCCAGTCTGGTTAAGAGATGTGATCGGTTAAATAATTCAAAAATATCTCGTTATTAATCCATGATGCATGTAAATCTTCTTGGTTTAGATGAAAATTAGAGATGATTTATGAAATATGGTACATCCTATCAACATTATCAGAGATAATTACCAAGTTAAGGACAAATACTGTCCTCAAATTTGGCAAAAAATATTAAGGGATGAACGATAGGCCAGTTTACAATAAACCAGCCGGTTAGTTAATTTTTTATGTGCAACTTTAATCAGTTAGATTGACTCTATCAGAGATTTTAAACTCAAAAAGTTATCCCTATCATTTAAGTCAGTCATAGTCCTCTATAAAATGAGCCATTGGGCTAGAATTTAAATAAACGCTATTCTCTCTAGAAATTTTGGGATCATTTCTCTTTAGCAGTGGCACATCATTTTTAAGAAGAAATTTAGCATTTTATATAAAAACTCCCAACAGTTTTGTGATCTACTTGCATCGTGGATTCAACACGAGGTGGTTCTAAGTCTTCTAAGCAAACATCGTCTAAAGGTAACTTAGGTAGTGCTTTCTAGTGTAGGCCAGATTAGAAAGTTCTATAGTATCTCTTATTCCCGAGACCAAATATCTGTCAATAGGACAAAGCTTGTAAAAAGAGTCTTTTAAATTCCTTTCTTCACATTAGCGTCAAAAACCGAAGTTTAGCTTGCCTCCAATATGGTCCGGTAAGGACTACGTGGTTTTGATCGTGGTATGTTTGACAGGGCACCGTAGCCCATTTGACCTCAATTGACGAATTCAAACCAAAACTATAGAATTAGGATTAGGATGGATTCTGTGTATGTTTATGTGTTACGTGTGAAAAGGCCAAAAATTTATAAAGAGATTGTTGGGGTATGGTGGGTGCCTAAAACCTTCATGTTGTATAACTTGGTCCCAAACTGATCATCCCTATTTTTGGTAGATTAGAAGCCTCATTGGGCATTCTAATTCTTTTATTATTCTTTTCTTATTTTTCCTTTTTTTTTTTTTGTAGCAATAAGATAAGATGGAGATTCCAAATTGGACCTTCGTCAGTCTAAAATTTTGGTGGTGATTACACTTAGGGTCTTTCTCTCTCCAAAATCCTTTAGCTCTAGACTTCTAAAATGAGAAGGTGAAATTTAATTCTTTTCCTTGTTTATTCTTATTAGTAGTTCTCCAAAGAAAAAAAAATCCTTTTTAATTCCCTAATTAAGCATCAACGAAAAACAGAAATTTTAAAGGCTAAAAGTGACCATCTTCTTCATATTTTTTGGGTATTAAAAATATCAACAAAACTTTTACAGTAACTGCTCCTTTGGGATGATGTGCTCCCATGGCATGGCTCCTTCTACAACTCATCCAAAAGGTGTCTTGAAAGGTGTTTCTAGCACAATAAGATTTATGGATGACAATGTATGTACTTACACGTGCATACTCATCTGCACATAAGCTAGATTCTCGGCAAATAAAAACCATACGGCAGTCTCATTGTCTAGTTTTCAATCTCTGATGAAAATAGTATGTACAATATCACCCTCTAGATACATTGGTGAATATGGTGTAATTGCTTCCATTGCTTCTAAGGTATTCGATTCTAGAATTACCCAAGGAAATCCTCTGTTCTAAGGCAATTCAAACCCATCCAAATAGCCCAATAGTTCTGATCACAGTTGTGCACAAAAACCGACAATGAATAGCCCAACTATAACAACAACGACAATAACCGCAAGTGCTAGTACCAAGAGAGGACCGACGCCCCGACAAAAGGAGATAGTAAGAACCTACCATGAACCCTTTGTGACAGCAACACTATCAAAGACTTGTTGAAAGACTGGAAAAAACAAAACTACAGCTTCCACCTGCCCACGCAGGCAAACTCCATATAGAGGAGGACAAGCTCACGCCTAACAAGTGTCCCTTCCACCAACATTTGGGTCAACCCTCTAATAGATTGCATGCCAAGATCGTAGTTGCCTCTGCCAGACTTGCGTTGGATAGAGGCAGTGGGGAAGAAGAATCTAGATTTCCTACCCTTGAGGGGCTCGACAAAAGAAAAGCCAAGGCTTTGGACCAAATGCAGAGCTACCAAGATAGGCTTACTAAGGCCTATGAGAAACCCTTACGAGGTCTTTTGTCAAAGCCGAACTAGTCTTACGCGCCGCTAGGCATGTGCGGGCCGCCCGGACGTCTGGCCTCAAGTTCACGCCAAAATGCGAAGGTCTCTTCCATATTTCATGAATCCAGAAAAAATGGCTCCTGCATCCTCCTCTACCTTGATTTCGGAGAAGTCACTCATCGTATCAACGGGCAGTACTTGAAGTACTATGCTTAGCTGGTTGTGGAATATGCCCCACTACCCTTTGCGCTAGGCCAAGGTCCTTTCTCTTTGTGCTTGTAATTCTTTCATGTTGTAAGTTGGCATTTGCTATATGGACAAAGGTATGTTGCCTTTTTACTATCAATGAGATGGTTAAATTCTTAATGCTAAAATTTACTCAAGCTATATTTTTCTTACAATGGGATACATGGTTCTATAAGCCTATCTATACTTGTAAATATCTGGAAATGACAAATCAACACAAGTATAAAAGCAAAATATCAACACAAGACAAAAGAAACAAGCAACAAAGTAGATTATCAGGACTGAATCTACTTCAAGACTTCATGCCACTACTGAGCTAACAAAGTAAATCAATTAAAATTAAAAGGCAAGGTAATTATAATAGTCCTAGAAATAGTCTCTCAGCCGAAGAGGTAAGTTGTAACTCTAGTGTCTAACTGCTGCTTCTTCACCTCAGTCTCCTCTATTGCTACTGTTGCTGCCAGTCTCCCTCTCAGCATCACCTGCCTAGTACATCAATTCTACATAGTCCTACCGAAAACCCAATCGCAACTTAAGATTCTCAAACACCCCGATCCCCCCAAGAAGCTTAGATATGACATTAAAACTTAGCTACTGCTTTGAGCAGACATAACCATGGGTATCACGCTGTCCTCGCACACATACATCAGATGCATCATGATGACTCCCTTCACCAACCAGTGCTAAAGGTCTCTGTGTATTTTATCCTCACTGCCTGTAGGCATCTTACCGTCATCGGTGGTATGTCAAGGCCCTCTGGGACACTCTTATGCTCTCATCCATCCCGAGTGCTCCACTTAAGATAGCAGTTGTTGTCAAAACTCCACCACCTACTAAGGGAAGAGATAGGAGCACCTTAGTAGCTTTGTTGTCGTCGACCATGCTGAAATGCATCCCCATAAGTGTAGCACAGGATCATGCACCCTTCCACTAGGAGGATCTCTGACAGGGACCCAAAACTGATTCCTAGATGCCCTCTCAAGCCTGCAGAGTGGCAAAGGTACGAAAAAAGAAAGAACTCCTTCTACCTTGAGTGCCTTCTATACAAGCAGGCTCTTCATCATCTAAGTCTTGGATTGCCTTTGGGGCCTCATCATCCTCTACCTCAGCCATCTCAAAGTCGTCACCTTGATCCTCACATTGGGACCTCGCACTCTCTTCCTTATTAGGTTTCTCTTCCTCTGGTGTGCAATAATCACTGGAATTGTCCGGCAATGATTTGGACTAATCCTCGTGATGTGCATGTCCAATAATATTTCCAAACCAATGTTCAAGACTTCATATTCTGCTTGATTGTTGGAGCAATCTTTCTCAATCTGGAAAGCAAATTGATGTATGTTGCCATCAGGAGAGATTAACACTATACCAGTGCCAGCTCCTTGGCTAATTTTTGACCCATCAAACGTCATTCTCCAAGGAGCAATACCCACATATATTACCCCATCTTCTGGGTTATTACACGGATGATTTGCTAAGAAATCAGCCAATGCCTGTCCTTTCACAGCTTTTTAAGGAACATATGTTAAGCTGTATTCAATCAATGCTAGAACCCATTTGCCCATTTTTCCTCTCAATACTGGTCTAGATAACATATATTTTATCAAGCCGGTTTGTGCTATAACTAGCACATCAAACGGAAACATATAATGTCGAAGTTTAACTACAGTAGAATATAGAGTCAAACATAGCTCTTCAATAACCGTATATTTTTGTTTAGTTACATTTAAACCTCGACTGAAATAATAAATAGCCTGTTCGAATCCCTGGTCATTTTCTTGGGCTAAAAGACTTCCAAGAGATGACTCTGCTGCCGATACATATAACTTCAAAGGCCTCCCGATCTTCGGTGGCATCAGTACGGGGGGTCTGATCAGATTGAAAAGCCGATTGTTGTTCTGCTTCTCATCGATATTATGTATCTCCTTTCATCCCTAATAATGCTGAAAATGCTTTTGTCTTTCCTGCTAGATTAGCAATGAATCGACGTAAGAAATTGACTTGCACTAAAAAATGCTGAAGCTCTTTCTTATTTGAAGGAGGTTTAGCATCTATAATGGCCTTCGCTTTATTCTTATTGATTTCGATCCCTTTCTGATGGACCAAAAATCCTAAAAAGTTACCTGCAGAAACTCCAAATGCGCATTTTAATGGGTTCATTTTTAGGCCATGTTTTCTCATCCATGTAAAAGCATTTTCTAAGTGTTCAATGTGCTTTTGATAATCTTCTGATTTGATAACCACATCATCAATGTATACCTCTAAAAACTTGCTAATCATATTATGGAAAATTAAATTCATTGCCCTTTGGTATGTTGCTCCAGCATTTTTTTGACCAAAAGGCATAACTACCCACTCAAATGTGCCTATCGCACCAGGACATCTAAATGTTGTTTTACGAATATCTTCATCTTTAAGGAAAATCTTATTATAACCTGCATTTCCATCCATAAATGACATAATAGCATGCTTAGACGCAAAATCAACTAACATATCTACAATAGACATGGCATATTGATCTTTAGGAGTAGCAGAATTTAAATTTCTAAAATCGATACATACTCTTAATTTACCATTTTTCTTTAAAACATGAACTATATTTGACATCCATTCAACATACCTGGCTGGCCTGATGAACTTGGCCTTGAGAAGCCGCTCGATTTCTTCCTTCACCAGTAACGTTACTTCATTTGACATTTTTCTGGGGGCTTGCATAAACGGCTTGAATCCTTGCTTGATAGGTAGTTTGTGTTCCACCAGCTTCCTGTCTAAACCCGGCATTTCTTCATAACTCCATGCAAAGCAGTCTTTGTATTCTTTAACTAAGTCAATGATTCTTCTCATGCTTTCGAACGGAAACTGAGCGCTGATATAAATTGGCCGTGGATCAACTTCTATCCCCAGGTTTATCTCCATCAATGGATCTACTGTTTCTATTCTCAGATCATCTAACTTGGCTGGTGCCAATCTAAGATCTTGTAACTGAATTCCGTCTAATCGATCTTTCTCGTCATCTTCAACGCATTCTGCCCAATCGATAGGTGATAATCTTGCCAATCTTTTCTCCATGGCATAGACCATCAACTTTCTTAAGGTTTGCATGATTTTTTCTTGTCCTCTTCTAAACTCGCCCATTTTTTCAACCGCTATCGGCTAATCTTCAGAATGTTTATCGTCTCCTTCTATTTCTAAATTTTTGGCAATGGGAGCACGTTCTGATTCCCATTGCATTATGTTCTCTCTTGATGATCGTCTATTCATTAAAAACTTTCTTCTTGTATGCTTGGTGAGGACCTTCTATTTCCAGGTCCAACCATCGAATTGATTCCTCAACATTCCACTAAAACCCCATCTTCATCTAAAACTAGTGGTTCTATTTTCTGCCGATAAAATTTTGCTTCAAGACAATTTGACTATGCCAGAAATGGCTTGTCATCAACCCAAACTAATTCAGCCACCTTCTTGCCATTTTTCTCTTCCCTCCAGAATATTAAAACCTGATGAAGTGATGATGGTATACAGCCATTTACATGTATCCAATCTCTTCCAAGCAAAGTGTTGAAACTCGAAGAAGAATCGATAACAAAGAATGGTGACATCTTTATTTTCTTTCCAACGGTCAATTCGATTGGGACCACACCTTTTGGTTTGGAAATTCCTCCTACAAAGTTACATACCATGATCTCAGAGGGAATCATATCTTTTTCATCTTTACATAGTTTCCTCAGCATTCTGGTGGGTAAAATGTTTACCGCTGCTCCATTATCGACCAATACTATGGCCACTGGTTGACCATCCATCAGTATGGAGATAAGAAAAGGCTTCAAATGCCTTGTTTTTTGAAGATCTGGTTTGGTCAATATGATTCTGTTTCCACGATC
Source organism: Escallonia rubra (assembly GCA_033065855.1). Taxonomy (NCBI): domain Eukaryota; kingdom Viridiplantae; phylum Streptophyta; class Magnoliopsida; order Escalloniales; family Escalloniaceae; genus Escallonia; species Escallonia rubra. The sequence continues at coordinate 114,154 of JAVXUO010001297.1, read as the reverse complement.
GATCATTATTCCTTTGTCTGAATGATTTTGGCTTATTTCACTTGCTATTATATCCCCTTCTTCAACTGCAAAGCTATTTGGTACTGGTGCTTTTTCATCCTCCACATCTTCTTCGTCTTGAACCATTTGCTTTTCTTTTGCTTCAAGTGTGAGAGGAAGAACAAACACCATATTGCAATCGATACTTGTTTCATGTTCTCCATAGAATACCCTTCTTTTGGTTTCTACCTTTTAACCTTCTTCACCCTTTCTCCTTCGTGAGTATCCATCTTTTCTTCTTTACCAACCGACATTTGCTCAAGTGGTTGAAATTTTCCTTTTGCAATCATTGCCTAAAGAAACTCTTATTTTGTCTGTTTCTTAAGTTGAACTTCAGCTAAGTTCACACCCTCTTCTTCTCTTGTCCAAGTCCACTTCCCCCTTTCAAGCTGGGCTTGTTTGATCTTTAATTCTCTTTGCATTATGGCTGCGAACTTCCTTTGAACCCGACGCTTTTGTGTTCGACTTAAACCTTGATATGTTTCATTGAAAGGAACCTTCTCTTGTCCAACTGTATGCCAATCTTCATCAGAAGGAATTTTTGGTTTCAACATCCTAGATTCTTCTAGGTATCTTCGCATCACCCGATATTCATTTCTTTGTCCGGCAGGTATAGGATTTTTTCCTTTGTAATTTTGGGACACATATGTTGGATGAAATGGTCCAGATCTTAGTTTTACGATCTTTGAACCAAAATGCCCAGCCACTATGTTGTTTTGATAGATAACTTTATTAGCCATATTTGGCTGTCTAAAGTTAGAGATGTCAAAGGGCCGGGCTTGGGCCGGCCCAGCCCAAGCCCATCGGGCCTGCAAACGGGCCGGGCCGGGGCCGGGCCAAGGGAGGGTGAAAACGGGCCGGGCCGGGCGCAATGAATTCTAGGCCTGGTCCAGGCCCAGGCCCTAAGCCCAATATTTAGGGCCGGGCTTGGGCCGGGCCCAGGCCCTTTTTTTTTTTTTTCTCATGTTATTCAATTTTAACACATAACAATTTACATAGAAATTTATTTATACGATCCTCGTCAACTATAAAGAAGAAAGAAGTGCGGATTAAAAACAGATGAGTTGCGATGCCTTGTTATAGCTGTAGTCCCATCTGGAAGAAATATAATGGTTGTTCCGTCTAACTTTAATTTCATTTAATGGGTATAAACTTCTTTGACTCTTTCCCAAGGCCTATGCAGTGTGCACCTTTTGAAAACTCTAACCAGACCACTTATGGAAGATCATAACCACTATAGGTATTTCCTTTCTCATAGAAGAGGCTTAGTAGTTAAGTAATTTTGCAGGACTTTTGAAGAAAAGACAAGATCAAAAGAATTTAACGGCTGACTGCAATTTCCTTCCATCTCTTATCCATTCAATTTAAAGGCTGACTACTGTTAAGGTAAAATGATTGCCAATATGAGGCATAAGCCTCTCTTAAATCTAACCAAACATCGCTCAAGGTCATCAAGTCTTATAGAAGAAAATAATATAAGGCAAAAAGACAAGATGCTTGATGCAGGATGCTATCCCTTCCTTTTAAAATATATATTTTTTGCTTGTAAAAATTTATTTTATATATATGAAAAAAAATTATTCTTAAAACTCTAACAATCAAAATAATAATGTATGTGGAATTTTGGAAAAGGGGTGGAAGAAAGGGGGGGAAAAGCTAGATTTTCAAAAAAAAGTGGGGCCAAAAAAGGGCCAAATCCGGGCCAAACCGGGCCACACCCGGGCCGGGCCAAACCGGGCCGGGCCGGGCCATTTTCCCCAGATTTCTCGGCCTGGTCCAGGCCCAGGCCCCAGGCCCTCTTTCAGCGGGCCGTTACTGTTCATGCAAGGGGCCGGGCCAGCCCGGGCCAAAACCGGGCCAAAACGGGCCGGCCCGCGGGCCGCCCGGCCCAAATGACATCTCTATCTAAAGTTCATGCCTGACCTGAAGAACTCCGATTTCCTTGGTCTGTCTTCTAGTGTTATTTATCGGCGTATCTTATCTTTGATCAGATGCTCTTTTTATTGCATTTTTTCTGTCCATTCCCTAGAGGAACCATAACTCTGACATATTGGCTCTCCTATCGGTCCGATTTTGGAGACAGAAGTGCCCATCTTCATATTCACACTTTTCTTATTGGAACTGCTTTCTTCATCGGCCCATAGAAAATTTTCCTTTTTTCTGTTTCCATGGCTGAATATCTTGCCTGTATCATATTCTGAACTCAACATACCTTTAGTTTCCTTCCTGTTACAGTCTCTTTCTAATGGCTTCCTCATCTTGAAATTGTCATTACCAGAACTATCATCCTCGCTTGAACAATCAACTGGGCTGTAGTCCATCGATACCATATTTATATCGAGCACCATCTCTGGAAAAGGGTCACTGTCCACTTCCATCACCTCTTTGTCTTTGTCCACAAATTTGAGAAGTCCGGCTTCGATTTGATCCTGCACCGCATTTCGAAAAATAACACAATTGTTAGTATTATGACTAATAGTATTGTGTCACTTACAGAATTTTGACTTCTTATCCTTTGGTATTTGAAGAGGTCCCTGCAACTGAATGAATTTAATCTGCAAAAGATGATAAAAAATCTGATCTGCTTGATTTATATCAAATGAGTATTTTCTCAGTGGAGGCGATGGATTCAACTAGTTTGGTTGTCTCGAAGACAAGCTGATGGAATTTTTGACCTTAACCAAAGTATCACATGTGACTGGTTTTTTCCCAACCGTCTCTGCAGCGTCTACCTCTAGATCGATGGGATCTTGGTAATAAGTTCCCATAGAAGAATTTTTCTTAATCCGCTCTTATCTCAACAAAGTTTCATATCGAGTCACTCTGGACGATAACTCAAAAATATTTCTAAACTCCATTCCCTCGAATTTTTTTCTAATTTTGAGATCTAGGCCATTGAGAGCTAAATTTGCCAATTCTGATTCTGACATTTGAAAATGGCATTTATTTTTTAATGTTTTGAACCTTTCCAAAAACTGTTTAGCATTTTCTCCTGAATGTTGTTTCAGCCTAGCCAAATCAGCCAATGAAATTTCAGGTTCTATTTTAAAAAATTGAGCATGGAATAGAGCTTCCATGTCTCTAAAAGAGAACACTGAATTAGGTGGCAAATTTGCGAACCATGAGAATGCTACGCTAGTTAATGAATATTGAAACCATTTCAACTTGGCCCAAGTCCCCACATTGAAAGGTAAACCTAGCAATGTGTTCGATGGTCGACTGGTTTCCTTCACCATGGAAAATACTGAATTCTGGGATCTTTGCCCCCTAGGTATTTCCGACTGATCGATATCATCAGGGTATGGCTTTCGATATAAAGGCCTATCAATAGGCCTGTATCCCTGACCCATTCCAACTCGTGGAAATTCATGAGGAAATTGTGGCATCTGATTCATTTCGACTCGATGAAATTCATGTGGAAAATGAGGCACTTGGCCCATTCCAACTCGATGGAATTCGTGTGGTCTGTGGGGTAAAGGTTTGTAACTCACCTTCTCTCTATTGTTTATTTAACCGTTATCGGTTGTCTCTTCAAACATTGGGTTTTCAAACGTATTCACTTTTTCTTAATTCCTCTTATGAGGAGGAGCGTAAGTGCCCCCTACTCCCTGATTAGCATGATGCTGGTTGTTCCCATTTCTAGGGATGTTGATATTATTAGGCCATGTAGCAGGATTCTTGGTTCCACTTCCTCCTGTTTCTTTCCTATTTGGCCCATTCCCCCCCCCCCCTCCGTCGATCGATGCAGGAATGTACCAACCAGAATCATGTGGTTGATTTGAGCTTAAACCATTTGCTTGTTTTACAGCATTTCGATCCTTATCGGAGACCCATCGATCTCCAAAGAATCAACATGGTCGATAATAGGGGCTTTCCCCTTTTGCATTTTCGAATTTACTATTTTGGCAATAGAAGCAGTCTATTTTTGGATTTCTCCTGACAAACCTCTTACCAGTTTCTTTTTTAGAGGTATTTCTTTCCTCTGAAGCTCGCTTTACTTCTTCTACTAATTTAGAACCAAACTGACTCTGCTCAGTAATCAATTTATTTAAAGACAGAGTCTGATTTTCCATAATAATCATAAACCTAGATACCATATCTTTAACTTCTTGGTTTGATGAACTAACCTGGTCCATTATCTGTGCCAAAGTTTGGCTACTGTGATCGATATTCGGCATCCCCAGGTTAAGACTTCCACTGTCACTGGAGCTTCCTCCATTGAAATTTCCTGAATCTTGAACGTTAGCGTTCATATTTTCAGTTCCATTCAAGCCGTTAAGGGCTTGATTATTTCTTGTTTCTTCTGAACCATTACCATTGTTGTTGGTGTTTGAATTCTCGATACCATTAGTTGTACCATTTCGCCTCACAACATTGCTCCGTGTGCTGGGCATAGTTTTCTTTTTTAGTTACCTGGTCCCACTGGGCGTGCCAATGTTTGCGCTGCTGGGCAAACTCACTATCGATCGCGTGCCGACGATGCAAGCGATGAACAGCGTGGGATTTTTTTTTACCACGAGCCTGAGGACTTCACTAAAAAGGAAAACTCACTAATAACAGAAGGCTAACTAAATCCATAATTGATGCGCGCCACTTGAATTACAAATACAACTGTGATCGTGATTCGAACACAATTCTTACAACGAACTATGCTTCCTATCGAAGCTACACAAATCATCTAAAGACTTCTTTACAAGGGAAATATGCAGGCTATCTAAGTTATTTTCTTAATCGAAATGTAGTTGGATGGATTGACGACCTCTTTCTCTGTTACCTTTCATCTGTTTTATACTTGATAATGTCTGTAACTGCCTTTCCTTGGTAACTGTCATCTTTTATCTCGATCTTCATGACTTCTGAAAACTCCTTAATCGTGTTCATTGCGATTTACTTTAAAATTCCAACTTCCGTGGTGCACTATCGATCGTGGCATTGACTGGCGGTTTCCTCTTTCTTGCTCCCACTAGCCGACTTCCATGGTGCACTATCGATCGTGGCATTCACTGGCGGTTTCCTCTTTCTTGTACGGCTTATTTAAATATTTGGTTCTCCCGCTTTTTTTGCATCATTCATCTACTCCTTATAATTCGGTAACACTGTAACCGTGTTCTTTTCCACTTCCTTTATTTATGCATTCTTCTATGGCTATTACTGTGCCACGTGTCTGCATACTACTGGTCAAAATATTTGGTGCCAACAAGAGGCCTCTTGATTGCCCCCTGCCTTAAGACCTATTCAGGAACCTGCCTAAGTGCATACTGATACACTGTCCCCCTCTACATGATCATGACCTCTGAATCCCTTAATCCCATTATAAGGTGGCACTCTCACTAGCCTCATAAGTAGTAGACAACAATATCCCAGAGGTTGGGGAATGAGACTTTGTTATTAGCTCTAATGCTTTGTCATTGGCCGACATGCTTACCACCTTCATTATAGCAAATGCTCGACTAAGGTGCTTGACAATGAGGTCGAAAAAACTCCTGTCATCTCGCCTACTCTATTGTCACGTCGGGTTCATTAGAAAAGTAGGGATAATAAATGATAGGCTGCTCTCGAGATCTATCAGCCAAAGTGTAACTATTTGTGGTGGTCGCGGTCCACGAAACTTCATACCCACTGGTTGGCTCTAGGTCGTAGCCAAATACCAAGGAAAAGCAATAGAGTTTGTACCTATGTGTTGGTTTCTAGCTATTATCCATTTGAACAAGGAGCCACCCTACGAATATGGATGTATATGGGGTTAAGGCCTTCTGCCTCACAAGGTTCACAACAATTAGATAATCTTATCCCTAAACAGGTCTATCAAAGGTCTTATGATCAGAAGCATAAAGGATGGGCAATATGCATCTTTGCAGACCACCAAGCGTGTAGGTCAGCTGGTAAAAGGCTGTCCTAGTTTAACCAGAAGTTTCGGGTTCGAATCTTGAGAATGCAGCTGCGTTAAAAACTTGGTAGGGAGAGTTTTGTCGCACATGTGGCCTACCCGGCTTGAACCCGGATTAGTTGGCTCCCAATGTGGTGTCCGGATACCGGTGGTCAGACCAAAAAATATGCATCTTTGCAGTCAAGTAAGGGAGCCCAATGTTTTTCTCCTTATACAGGTGGCTACATGATCACCTGGATGCCATGGGTACCTTCAACATCACAGGATAGGACCTTCGCTTTTTTCTTAGACAGGGGGAATAGTTTAGGGCACCCACCCAACCGGTTCTCCGCAAAACTCTCATATAAGTAGCTTTAAAGAACATTCAGTCTACATATGCAAAAACCTGGTAAAATCGTGAAAACATCTCTTTTCACTCGTAAATTGACCAAGTCGAGAATACAGAGTGCCCATGTATCTCGGGCCTAAGCTGCATCACAGTCTAATTATGAAGAGTGTTGAGTTTAAGATCAAGGATAAACATCCCCCCGGCCCTTGGGAGCTTCCAACTATTGGAGTAAGTCTTCTCTAGTAACTGATATTTTTCTAAGAATGTGAAGTTCTACTCTTCACATGGAAAGACATGAATAAAACATAACATGACATACTTATCAACTACAAGGCAAAGTTGAAACTCGCCTCAATAAGAACATAGCCAATTAAGCCTCTAGCTGAAATGTCTTGTCCAAAAACAAAGGCCCCAAATGGAATTCTAAAGGATCATCCTTGTTCACCCCGGTCATGCCACCTTACTCACTAAAAATACCTCACCCAACCAAGGTAGCTCCATTTCCTATATGAATTTATCCTCCAATAAGATCTGTTGCATCCACATTAGCGTGTACTTTTTGGCCAAGGACAACTTCACCATAAAAAGGTCCTTTGTCCAAAGCATTGGTAGCCTCTTAAGTATGGCCACATCCAGCAGCGTAGGGCCTTTACTTTAACTGGGTGATAAAAGTGTACAACTGGTCGTTCCATCTTGGTAGAGCATTTTGTCCCATTAATGTCCTTGGGAACCTTTTACCCTCTTACCCTCTGGTCGATAAAAAACTCTAGGTCCAAGTGACATATCATCTCCTTTGATATGAGGATCACCTTAAATTAATTTAGACCAATCTCATCCTATGGGTAACTCTGAGCCTTGAACGCCACAGGTGCCCAGGGCATATTAACTCTATCCACTAGCTAACTATGGACCGAACTAGGCACTATTAGAGGTGCATTAGAATTATCAAAAGCCTTGCCATAGGGCGATGGTGACACATGATCAGTGCTCATTGATAGGGCACTCCAAGGAATATAAATCTCTCGATTTGCCCCTTGGGAACTTATAGTTGCCGTTATAAAGTTCTATAAGGTACCTTCGATATTATGTAATTACATCCAAGCAAGGTATTTCTCTTGTTGTTCGACATATGAAAATTATTTAGCCTCAACTTTTGAATTGTCAATGTCATTCAACGTGCCCCAAACTTAGCCCCAACCTAGGCATTACCTAAAAGCCTCCTCTATGGCGTAGGATCAGCCCTCTGGGCAAGAGGTGGGTTATCTTTCCTTTCCCTCCTCGAGGATGCTGTATATGGGTTCAAATGATATTTCTCAAAAATAAAAGAGCCTTTGGCACATCTGAGTATGAATGGCCAAGGCTCCGCTTTATCATCAATACGGTGTTGCCACTATAAGGAACTGACTTTCGCTCTAGCTCTACCATGCCCAGGGCCCTTATATATATATATATATATATATATATATATATATATATATATATATATATATATATCTTTGTGCACTAAGGCCTTCTATAGTGATACATCATGTACCAAGGAGGTTCTTTGATGGTTGGTGGTGGAAGAATGTCGTGCCGATAGTGAATGGTTTGAACTTTGAGTTACTTATTATCATTTATGGTACTCATATGCAATCATAATGACCACTATTTATTTTTAGTGTTGATAAAAATACATTGAAGATTAATACATGCGACGCAGTATATTACATATGTGGAGAGGCTAGTTGAGAATGATTAAAAAGGATTGCAAGGTTATTACAATCTAGAAATCTCAACACTTGAGAACTATAAGGAAAAGTTGCCCTCAATGTATCAATCTTGGAGAATGAGCAATGTGTGGGTTCTTGTCTAGTGGCCAGAGATAGCAAAGGAAGAGTATTTACAACTATGTCGAAAAAGATTCACGGGGATAAAGTGTGCTAGCCCATCTTGGCTATGCCTTTTTAAACACTTATGGGTCTCGCTTTCTGAGACACGTTAGTATATATTCAACGCTCAAAGTTTAAAACTACCAATATGATCAATCCATAGCGTATGCTCTAAGTCATGTGATGCACCAATTTATTTCTAAAATTACTTAAAAATCAGTTCTAGCATGACTTCCCCCTTAGAAAAGGGAGCTAATAGTAGGCTCCTGGCTTTGGGGTCAACTCGTGCGTCTTCTTTTTGAAGAGGGGCTAGAAGGGGGTTGAGATCCACTTGGATGACCTTAGACCTTTCCCTCCAAGCGGTTGGCCTAGGTCCCACCTCTTTAATGTCTTATCCTCTTCCCTTTTGTTGTCTCATTTGCTCATCCTTGAGCTTCGTCTCCCTTCCCACCCAAAATATGAGAGTAACCTTTCCTCCTCAATGGGGTCTCAACCCCCTTTTCCATGTTTTTACGTCCCTTGGCATCTCCACCCCTCCATCCATGCGTTCACCTTCCTTGAGGATCTTCACATCTTCTCCATGCATTCGCCTTTCTTGGGGTCTCACCCATTCCTTTGGGTACCCCTATGTTGAGCGCTTCTGCTAGGTTTCTTAACCAACACCAAGTGATGGTCTCCATACATAACCGATCTTTAATTGTTCTATGCTGCGTTACAATCATCGTAGCACCCACGTATCATGATGTCTGACCATGGTTGACCGCCGCCTCCATGCTACACTTTCCTAGCACTACATCTATTGTTGTGCCCTCATACAATGACCCTCAACTACATTCGAATGCAGTACTCACGATTTGTGTCCTTCGCACCGCGTCCATTAACCGCGCCTATGCGCCTCCTCCATGGTATCTTTCCCAGCAAAACACTTGCCCCAATGTTAATTTCATTAAGTGTGCTCTTGGTACCTCATACATCCTATCGTGCCCATGTGCTGCTTCAGTTATGCAGGAGTACCCCTTGAAATTCTGTCGTAGCACCACAAACTCAGTGTTAGTCCATTTTTTCACCACATGCTCCACACATTAAATTAGTTATGGAATATGTTTCGACCCGCTCTTTGACGTTTGTAGCATTCTTAAGGTCGGGAAGCATGGAGGCTCTTTGAAATTCTGTCGTAGCACCACAAACTCAGTGTTAGTCCATGTTATGGAATATGTCTCCTCCTCTTTCAGGTAGGTAGTTACTTTGGGGCACTTCCTTGATCCGTCAGGTTGACTACTCCTCCAGGATACTACCTCGGCCATGGTGAATGCTCCTGCATAGGGACTTATGACCATTGGGTCACTGTGTCCGTTACGACGCTTCAAATAGGGGGCGTGAGGACTCTTTTTCTATCAGGTAAGCGACTCCTCTATGACACTACCTCGGAGCGTTAGGTAGTTGGCTCATTTGGCACACTATGTCGACAAAGGATAGACAAATCTTTCTAGACAACCTTGGTGCTACAGGTGCTTTAACACAAGTACTCGTCATAACATGGGTGATTACCCTTGGATACTATCTCTGTCTGAGAGCTCTAAGTGCTCCGACTTGAACACTCTTCTTTTGGCAACTCTTTTGGGATTCTACCATGACCCTTCAGATAGGCGACTCCTTTGGGACACTATCATGATGCATTTTGAATGTTGGAACAATGACTCACTATGGGATATGCGACTCCACTGATACATTATCTTTGCTAGGGTGGTACGAGGACCAGTCTACGTGCTCTAGCACTGATTGCCACCCCTAAGGATGATGACTCTCAGGTCATTCTTGGATGAGAGTATCTCTAGAGGGTGTCGCCTAGTTGGCATGGTAGTTGGGATTCGTATGTTCCGTACCACTGTCTGGTTCTTAGACTTTCGAGAAGCTGCATGTGGATCCAAGTAAGGGCTTTGGACTGGTAGCTGTATAATGATGGTTCTTTGACCATACTGGTATTGTGCGAGTTAGTCTTTTTAGACAGACTGATAAAGTTGTACGGAGGAGACAGAATGAATTTATGATCCAAGTTCGTCAAAATTCAGCACATGTGGTCCCCTCATATGGTGTCACTCTCAGTGATTGCTACGTGTCATTTGATAACAAGAAATTTCATGTGTCTATAATAGCGGACTTTGAGAGTTCATTTGGGGAAGAACTAATTTTGTTTCACACCATAGAGCTTCAAAGCTAAAGTGTTGAGAGTTCATTTGGGGAAGAACTAATTTTCTTTCTCGCCATAGAGCTTCAAAGCTAAAGTGTTGTAGAAAAATAAGGACCTTGAGAGCTAGACCCTATATCTAGACCTTGACATATCGAGGTCAATGCTAGACTCTTGATTATCATTCCTTATTTACTTCTCATCCTTGCCCTTGTTGCCATTCATCGAGCTCTATCTAGGTCGCCTTAGTCTTTGCCTTTGTTCCATCCTTAATCTAATACACATGATCATACATGATTTGACACAGACTTACTCTTTGTGGCACTTTCAAGTGTATTCTCTTAAAAATCCGTTACAAAAAAAATTTACTAACCGCAGCGGCTAAACCAATCATATGAAATCAATTCTATCAAATTACCCACTGTCGGGTAAATTTCTTAAAACAAACTGCAATCTAATTAACTAAAAAGGAATCTCAAAGCTCCAACGCCGTCACACGGATCCTTAGTCACTTTCATGACTTGTGGCAAGGGGCAAGGTAAAGTGAAAGGGTGACCTCAAATAGCTCAGTAAGGTGCAAAAACGATAAGATATCCAAGCAACAACTAACAGAGTCAAACAACAATACTTGATGGAATGGGTAAACCAAATTCTTATATCAAATGCCGAAACAAACGTGATTAAGCATTTACCCTAAACATATAAATAATATGCCGGGAATGTTACCCAACAAAAGTATACGATGACTATGTTGGTCATAAGACCCAAAAGTTGAACCAAACGTACAAACATCAAACATGTGCTACTGGTAGCGTGCTAGGCAACCATTGATCGCCAACATATAATCAAACGTGTGTCCAAATGACCCTCTCAATTTGAGAGTTGTTCAAACATAGCCGTTATTGTATCGAATTGACAAGCACCAAAGAAATAATTATTGAGTGGAATTTCAAAACTCTTAACTCGAATTTTGTGTGAGCTCAAGATAATAGATCAGAAAAACTTGGTGTACAAGGTAGTGGAAGAAAATAATAACGATAGCAACAACAAAGCCCAACAAGCTGAGACACGCGACAAGCCACCTAAGCAAGTACGCGATTTGGCAACTCTTAACAAAATGGACACAAAGTAGAACATGTACCAAGGGATTTAGTCATTTAATACCAAACCACAAATGTTACTGATGATGTGATGAATTAGATGGTAACACTGTACAAACACATAGGATAGAGAACCGGTTTCAATTATGATAGTGAAACAACACCCCTATAGTGCATCAGGTTCATGCCAATAAAAAGAGAAAATATGGCAAAGCCACCATGGAACAAAATGGTTGGAAGTGGCCTCAAATGGCAAGGAGGCCGAATATCATTTGAGCACACAGCTTGGTCTTGGATTTCAGTTGGTAAGAGAATAAGCAAATGCTGAAAAACTAGTCGTAACTACCAGCATTCTTATGTGCAGGTATGACCAAGCAGGTACACCGTGGCGACGTATGAAGGACACAGGCTGGTGGGAGACAGTATGTGCAGGAAAAGAGAGTCCATCCCCGATCTACACCAAGCTGAATTTCAGCTGTACCAACACTCTAAACATGGCTCAAAACCTTCAGAAAGGACAAAAGGAAGACCAATCCACCCAACAAGTGTGGTTTGGAATAAACAGACCCATTCTTAAAAGAATGATTACACAAACAAACAAATGGTGACCAATCAATTCACTACAAGAAAAGAGGGAATTAGCGACGGACTTTTAGCGACGGACGAAATTCCGTCTCTAAAAGTATTTTCAGCGACGGAATACACCCGTCGGGTAACGTCCGTCGGTAAAATTATTTACCGACGGAATAATTCCGTCCGCAAAAATAACCGTCGGTGAAAGTCGGGTTTTGCCGACGAACTTTTACCGACGGGTGTGTTCCGTCGATAAAACTATTTAACAACGGAATACTTCCGTCGGTAAAAATACCCGTCGGTGAAAGTAGGGTTTTTCCGACGGACTTTTACCGACGGGTTTTTTCCGTCGGTAAAAGCCTTAAATAGATCAGATCCCCTTCTTCTTTTCTTTCTCCCGTTGCTCTCTCTCTCTCTCTCTCTCTCTCTCACCGGCGATTTATCCTCCGTCGCCATCCCCGGCAACCTAGCCCCGACGGAATAGATCCTGCCACCGCCTCCGACGCCGCCACTGCCGCCCATCTTCAAAACCGAAGGACCGCTGCTGCGACGCCACCACCACTGCTGCGACGCCACCACCACTGCGCCACCACCACTGCGTCACCACCACTGCTGCGCCGCCACCACAACCGCGCCGCCCATCTTCAAATCAGCCCAAGTTTCTGTAAGTTTAGATATTCATGATCGGCTTTTAGATATTCAGAATCATCTCTTTACCGTTTGTAGATTCTCGTAACTCGTATGGTTTGATTTTTTTTTGGTAATCGTATGGTTTGATATTATGTTACCCGGTAAATGCAGTATATAATGAGAAGGGTTTGTAGATTCTCGTAACTCGTATGCTTGGCTTGTAGATTCTATTATGGTTTGTAGATTCTCGTAACTCGTATGCTTGGCTTGGCGGGGTTGATCGACTCTTGGAGGAGGGTTCACCTTTTGGTTTTAAAAAAAGGCTTGGGGAATACTATAACACCAACACATAAATTAGCTTCATGGCCCCTTAGAAGGTGTTCAAGAGTTAGAAGTTACGAATTTTCCCATGATAAATTGGTAGATGTTAAAGAAAATGTGGTCTTAACCCTAAACCCTAAACCCTAAACCCTAAACCCTAAACCCTAAACCCTAAACCCTAATTAGTCATAATTGAACCCTAAATTGATTGCCCCAATCTAACCGAACCCTAATTGAACCCCCTAATCCAACCGAACCCTAAATTGAACTAATTGAACCCTAAATTGAATGCCTCAAATCAACCGAACCCTAAATTGAATCAATAGAACCCCCTAATTGAACCCTAAATTGAACTAATTGAATCCTAAATTTAATGCCTCAAATCAACCGAACCCTAAATTGAATCAATAGAACCCCCTAATTGTACCTAAATTGAAGTAATTGAACCCTAAATTGAATGCCCTAATCGAACCGAACCCTAAATGAAACTAATTGAACCCTAAATTGAATGCCCTAATACAATCGAACCCTAAATTAAAATAATTCAAGCGCATCGGATATGTGAATTTTGAACAGTTTTTAAAAAATTTGAACATTGCTCATTTGTTTGATAATTTTAGGTTGTTAATTGTGCGTTTTATAATTGTGATTATTGATCGATGATTTTAGGTTATTAGCTGTGCATTTGAAGTAATTGCGATTATGAATTGATGATTTTAGGTTGTTAATTGATGATTTTAGATTGTTAATTGTGCATTGAGCATTTGAGATATTGAGATTATTGACGGAGGATGGGACCCAATTGGATTGAATGTGTGATTTTTGTTAATTTTTATTGCATTGAGCATTTGAGAATTGAGAATTGAGATTGTTGACGGAGGATGGGACCCAATTGGATTGAGATACCTGTTAGTTAGCGCAGACACGGACACCACGTCTGATCGACGGTGTCCGACATTTAGAAAACAAATTAACGTATGCCGATGTGTCCGGAGGTGCGTGTCGCTGGGCATCGGACACGTGTCCGAAGGCGTCGGACACGTGTCCAAAGGCGTCGGACACGTGTCGGTATGTGTCAGACACGTGTCGGTATGTGTCTGACACGTGTCCGGAGGTGTCAGAAACGTATCGGACACCATATCGACACCCTATATGAGGTGTCGGAATTGAGGTTGTTGAATGTGCATTAAATTTAGGTTAGTTAGGTTAATGCGACATTTTTAGCATGCACCCCCTGGAATCTAATCGTGGCTCCAGCGCTGGCTATAATTAGCCCTAATTAGTCCTGATTAACAATATTTTAGTAAATCAATTAACCCTAATTAGCTCTAACGAGCCTAATTAGTTTTAATTAACCCTAAGAACCTGATAAAATTCAAATTAGCTGTAATTACCTCAAATTAGCCCAAATGAACCCAATTATACGCATATTGATTGTAGTTAGCCTAATTAGTCATAATTTGCACTAACATAACCCAATTACGCCTAATTAGTGCTAGTTAGGACTAATCAACACTACTCGGCACCATCAAAACCCTAATTAGGACTAAATAACCCTAATTAGTCCTAATCAACCCTAATTAGCTATAATTATCCGAAACTAGCCCTCACTAACATTAATTAGCCCTAACATAACCCAATTAAGCCTAATTAGCCCTAATTAGGACTAATCATCACTACTCGGCACAATTAAACCCTAATTAGTCATAATCAACCCTAATTAGCTATAATTATCCGAAACTAGCCCTCATTAACATTAATTAGCCCTAACATAACCCAATTAAGCCTAATTAGCCCTAATTAGGACTAATCATCACTACTCGGCACAATTAAACCCTAATTAGTCATAATCAACCCTAATTAGCTATAATTATCCGAAACTAGCCCTCATTAACATTAATTAGCCCTAACATAACACAATTAAGCCTAATTAGCCCTAATTAGGACTAATCATCACTACTCGGCACAATTAAACCCTAATTAGGACTACATAACTCTAATTAGTCCTAATCAACCCTAGTCAGCTATAATCATCCGAAATTATCCCTCATTAACATTAATTAGCCCTAACATAACCCAATTAAGCCTAATTAGCCCTAATTAGGACTAATCATCACTACTCGGCACAATTAAACCCTAATTAGTCATAATCAACCCTAATTAGCTATAATTATCCGAAACGAGCCCGCATTAACATTAATTAGCCCTAATTAGGACTAATCATCACTACTCGGCACAATTAAGCCCTAATTAGGACTACATAACTCTAATTAGTCCTAATCAACCCTAGTCAGCTATAATCATCCGAAACTATCCCTCATTAACAGTAATTAGCCCTAACATAGCCCAATTAGCCCTAATTAGGACTAATCATCACTACTCGGCAATTGTTAAACCCTAATTAGGACTAAATAACCCTGATTAGTCCTAATCAACTCTAATCAGCTATAATTAATAATCGTGTCTTGTTCCCTAATAACCCAGTTAGCCCTAATTAGTCCTTGTACATCCCATAATTACTCCATGTTGCCCAGAGATGGTTCAATTACTCGCTCTTTACAAACCCTGCCTTCTTTATATTAATTGTTGTTTTGAGAAGTCCATTGGCAACGAGATGGTTCAACTCGTTGCCAACGAGTTCTATTTAATGTGGAATTGATAACATATGCAACGATCATTCTGCAGTTTTGATATTTCGGAAACATTCTTGCATATCTTATCAATTTCTGAACACATGCATGCATAAAAACCCTTAGTTCCCGTTCAAAGGTACTCATTACAAAGTAATGCCTTGTAATGAGCCTTTGGATGTCCAGTTTGGACAGTTTGGAAAAGCTAATTGTTTATAAAACAGTATTTTGACTCATGCTTTATGTTCTATGTCGTGGATATTTGGTACACGTTCTCGTGTGTTTCTCCGGGTGCATACAGATCTGGTGTTCTAACATCCGTCAAACCTTCCTGAGCAAGGTTAGATGAATGTTAGAACACCTAATCGATGTGGTGTACTTGGAGAAATGCGGGGAGGTGCTGCCGAATTTTCCACAGACATCGGACTAAGCATGAGTTATTCACTGTTTTATAAACATGTGCTTTTCTGAATGGGATAGGACCACTACCTGTTCAAGAGTGGAGGGGAAATATGTAGACGTGTTGTAACATTCATGCATTGATATTTACATCGGCAATACTTAATCACTGGTCATTACTGAAGGTGGTATACCGTACGATAATTCACTCGTCATGTCAGTCGATCGAAGTTGGATGAAAAGGAAGAATGCTGAAGATTTTGAGTGTCGCGTTGACGAATTTCTCGACTTCGCTTATGCGCATCCTGCACATGTTGACCTTGATAAGATAAGGTGCCCGTGCGGTAGATGTGAGTTGTTGCACTGGAGAAAAAGAATTGAAGTAAAATGGCATCTTCGTCGGTACGGTTTTATGGATGGATACACAAGGTGGACGCAGCACGGGGAAACGATAGTATTGTCGTCCAACCTGGCTAGTCAAACTGAAGTTAGGGAGGAGGCACGATATGATTTCTGAGATATGATTATGGATGTTGGGCATGCTAATGTTGACTGGGGTAACGACAGGCCACAACCGCCGAACGAGGGGGCTCATCAGTTTTATGAGTTGTTGAGAGCTGCGGAAGAGCCGCTGTGGGATGGAGCTCCGAAACACACACGGCTGTCTGTGGTTAGTAGGTTATTACAGTTGAAATCAGACCACGGGCTGAGCGAGAAAGGTTTTAACGAGTTTGTTACCTTCATCAAAGAAATACTGCCCGAAAGTGAAAAGCTACCGCCGTCGTACTATGACGCGAAGAAGATGATGAGGAAACTTGGGTTGACCTACGACCGGATAGATGCGTGCAATAACGATTGTGTATTATTCTGGAAAGAGAATAAGGATTTGTCATTATGTCCAATGTGTGATCATTCGAGGTACAAACCGGACAAAGGGAAGAAGAAAAACATTGCATAGAAGATATTGCGATATTTCCCGGTCACACCACGGCTTCAGAGAATGTACTACTCCTCCAGTACGGCTGAACATATGAGGGCTCACCGTGAGACTCGCAGCAACGATGCCGATGTGCTGACACACCCAGCTGATGGAGAGGCGTGGAAGGAGTTTGACCGCAGGCATCCAGTTTTTGCTCAGGAAGTTCGGAATGTTAGACTTGGTCTGGCAACCGATGGGTTCAACCCTTTCGGTCAGTCTACCACGCCCGGATGTTAGTACAAGGTTAAATCAACTAGGCCGAAATGATCCCGGAGCAAGCACAAATTTGGAAGGGCAATTGTCAATATTCAAGCAGTCAGGTAGTCCGTTCGGCCGAACGTATACTCGATGGCTAACAGATGAAGAGTACAGTGCTGCAACAATATATGCCCTTCTAAATTGCGATGAAGTTTCGGCATTCGTTGAGTAAGCCGTAAAGTCTTAATTCACTTACATTGCTGTACATAATTGAAAGTGTGTGTTAAGCGAGTTAGATGCATATTGGTTTGCAGTGAGTTCGATGCGGAATCTTTAATCACTGATCCCGCTGGACTTGAATCTCACCGGAAGTCACAATTTGTACAGTGGTTCAAAATCCGTGTAAGATTATTTAACGAAATTATATTATGTGTTATATACAGTTCTGTGGCCAATTAGTATACTGATTTATCCTTAATGTTTACCGTCATCTACAATAGGTTCAGTCAATGGATAGACCAGTGGCCTCCTGCTTGAAATTACTAGCCGAAGGCCCTAACAAACAAACATCCTGTTACGGAGGTTATATCATCAACGGGTTTAGGTTTAACGTAAAAGATGATGACCGAACAAAACAAACCCAAAACAGTGGAGTCTTGGTCAACGGCGACTGTTATGCCGAGAATTGCATGGATTTTTACGGAGAGTTAGATGAGATTGTTGAGCTAACATATCTGGGTTCCCAAAACCGCCTGGTAATGTTCAAGTGTACGTGGTTCGATGTCACATGCAGCAGAGGAATCCGTGTTAGCTCTCAAGGGATTGTAGATGTCAATGTCAAGTCAAGACTTGCATCAGACGAGCCCTTTGTGTTTGCTAGTCAAGCTGTACAAGTCTTTTACGCGGAGGACGTCGCCAATCCCAAATCTCATTGGTATACAACTATCAAGTCCAAGAAATTGCCCGTGACATATGACAGTGAGCTAGACTCCTTTCAAGCCGACCAACCACGTGTCTTGTTCCCTGTTGAGGTCAACAACGAGGAGGACGATCTTCCTCTTCCAACAACACTTCTTGTGGGAGAAGAAGTCGTAGATGATGACGCGGAAGATGTTGAAAGTGTTGGAGATGATGTGACCGAGTCTACTGATGAAGAGGATGAATTAGAAGATGAAGAGGACGACGAGTCCCACGAAGAAGGGTGCGACGAGGATAGTGATGAAGATGATTCGCAAACTGAAAATGATTGACTTGTAATGTTGTAACATCACGGGAAAAATGTAGTAACATTTTAGAACTTGGTGTTTATTGATGTGTTTTTGCACATCCGTTCATATATATATATATATATATATATATATATATATATATATATATATATATA
This sequence comes from Escallonia rubra, assembly GCA_033065855.1. Taxonomy (NCBI): domain Eukaryota; kingdom Viridiplantae; phylum Streptophyta; class Magnoliopsida; order Escalloniales; family Escalloniaceae; genus Escallonia; species Escallonia rubra. Next base: position 95,630 of record JAVXUO010001297.1, on the reverse strand, counting down.
GTGCCGATGATGATTTATGCCAAGATTATTGTTTTTCACGTGTTAATGTCTTTGTATATAATCTATATGAAGTCAGATATGGATAGGATACGGGCTATTCGTGGCCGGGCTGGACGCCGAGCTGCTTCCTCCCCGGTTAGTCCCACCTCGTCATTGCCTACTGATGACGAGGCACAGAGTGATCGCGGACAGCCATCGGGGGCCCAGCCCCAACTGTCGCCGTCGCCGTCACCGTCGGCCTAGCCATCGCCGTCGCCCCAGCCATCGCCGTCGCCCCAGCCATCACCGTCGCCCCAGCCGTCTCCATCTTCCGTGGGTTCTACCTCAGGTATAGTTGATAACGGTGTTTCCTACATTTTCGCTAGCCCCATTTTAGAACTGTATTAATGTCTGTGTTTTGTAGGATCTCGACGAGGCCGTGGTCCGACACGCGGGGTACGCATCGACCCCCAGCGTAAACAGAGAGTTACGCTCACGCAGGAGGGCCTGTAAGTACTAAAAATATCACCTCATGCCTTATGTTTAAAAATTTTGGGTGTTAATTTATATTTGAACTGTATTAATTAATTTAATTACTTCTTTGGCAGGATCCTGGAGAATATGGCGAGGACGAAGATCGGCGTTCTTGTGAAGGGCCGATTCTTCGAGCCACGCCTGTACTGAAAGGAATGGGATGCCGCTGCGAGGGAGGCCCTATGGGAGGAGTGGCTGGTACGGTGAAGTATTTTTTTCAGCGTTAGTAAATGTTAAATTACAGTTTGTTTTATGTTGTTAATTTGTGTTATTGAATGCATTACAGGAGGGGTTCACGTTTGATACGCCTGAGCAGCAGGGACTGGGGCAGCAGGCTTTCTTTGCCTACATCGGCAAGAATTACCCCGATGGCTCCACGATGCACGGGACCGGGCGAAGAGGGCGCTGCCCGCGGGTGCCCCGATGACGGACATGACGAAATATCCCCCACATTGGATATCTCACCGTGTATGGGGGGAGATGATAGATCGGTGGGCTGCGGATCCAGGTTGGGACGCCAAGAGTAAGAGCGGGGCTAAGAACAGACAGAACAGAGATCCGACGCACACGGGGGGGTCGGTGCCACACGACATCGTCCGACATATGAACGCGGTCGAGCACCCGGATCTAGAGGAGGATGAGGTCATAGCTCTGACCTATACTCAGACGCACGTGCGGAAGAAGGACAAGGACGAGACGCACCAGGCGGGCGACTATATTTCAGATATTGCCCGGCGGATCGATGTGAGTCAATTTATTTAAGTTAATCTGTTTCTTTCTATCCTCGATGTCTGTTTCGTTAATTAATGCCATAACATATCGTTAAACCACTATTTTTGCAGGCCTCGTATGAACAGCTAAGGGGGTCCGAGCAGCAGTCCGGACAGCCATCAGCGTCCAGTAGTACGGCTGCGAGTACTGGGGGGTTGAAGCGATGGCTGGATACGCCGAAGGTCGTGAATCGGCCGAAAGGCCGCATACGCGGCCTGCCTAGCACGACTCCTCGTGCCGTGATAGGAGCGTCCTCACCCCCTGCTGCCCCTCCACAGACACCGGCTCCTCGGCCTCAGTTGCACGAGGAGGATATCGAGCGCATTGCTACAGTGGTGTGCCGGATGATGAGGGAGCAGGGCACTGCTGGACCAGCCGCCCCGGCCCTGGATCAGCAGGATCCAGATCCAGGACTCGGGAACCCCTGATGAGCCCCTTCCCGTGCCCGTTCCTAGCTTCCCCCCCCCCCCCCCGCGCCCGGGTTGTATTCTTCTCCCCTCTCCTAACCGGCTATCTCCGGTTCCCGGCTTGTACATGTATTAGTTTCTTTTATAATAAATATTTTTTCTAATTGATTATATATTTTTTTTCTGTATTTCGCTTATTGCGCGTTGTTGTTGAGAATTGTATTTCTGTACAGGTTTAGGTAATTGAAAAATAAAAAAAAAATTAAAAAAAAATATTGACTTTTGGCGACAGATTTAAGTATTTAGCGACGGAATATTCCGTCGCTAAATATTTAATCCGTCGCTAATTTGACAAAAAAGAAAATAAATTAAAATTTTAAAAATATAATTAGCGACGGACATTCCGTCGCTAATGAAAAATAAATCCGTCGGTAAAAATCACATATTTAGCGACGGATTTAAAAAGTCCGTCGCTAAACTATTAGTGACGGGCTTTTATACGAGGGATTTTTAGCGACGGTGAATCCGTCGCTAATTCTTTTAGCGACGGAATTTGGGCTTTTAGCGACGGATTTCCCCGTCGCTAAAAGCCTGTTTTCTTGTAGTGATTTGCATATGAATGGCATAAAATTTGCAGGGACTTGCATAATGTCACCATGCCAGCAAGGAGAATGAAGCCCGCAGTGATACCACGTATGGCCATCAAAAATCCGAACAGAGTAGGATAGTTGCAGAACAAGAGTTAACATCGTTTTAGTCTTATTTACATACTAAACAGATTTTAATCTTGAAAGGGTTTACGAAACAGGGTTTCAATCATGGGAATAATCCTAACAACAAGGGTTACACAAGAAATTAAAACCCAAGCATCAAATCCTAAAATTATAAACTGATTACTCGATTCATGAAGGGGTGATACAAAGAGATTTAACCAAGGAAAATTCGTTCAAGGTACAAACCCTTACCACAACAAATATATGGGAAAACCTTACACAACAAGATTGACCGAGTCCGATGATTTTTTTTCAGATTTAAAGAATGAAACCCAAGCCACAGCAAAAAGCGTTAAAATCCCTTACCTTATACAAGTGAATCGACGAAAACACAATCCTCCCAAGCTACGCTACTCAAGTGCGCCAATCTTCTCCAAAGGAACAAACAATTTAGGGCTTAAAATGAAGAGGAGTGTGGAAGGGCCGGCTACCAGAGAAGGAAGAGGAGGCTGGAGAAAAATATGTTATTTAAATGAAACCCTAGCTGGCTAATTACACAGAGCCCCCCAAACTTTAGCCTCATACTCAAAAGGCACCAAAATTTTCATAATATTGCAAAAAGACCAGAAACTTGCTTTATTTAGTTATTTAATTATTTTAAAGTAATAATATCGCAAAAAAAATAAATAAATAAAATATTGGGGTATTACAGGATGCACCAAATGTTATCACCAACGTTGATGTCGTGCTCTAGCTCTTCACTCCTAGCATTAAGAACTTTTTTTTCTCGTGGTCCCAATTCAATACTAGACGTGTCTGAACTAATTGAATACTTGCGTCCAAAGTTTCCTAAGTTGGTTTGCTATTTTCGTGAAGGATGTCACTAACAACTCGAAGTTGTACAAACCCAATTCAATTCAGTCTAAAATTATTGGAACTCTCCCTTTTTCAAGTTTGGGATCGAAAGGTTTGCCTTTTTTTTTTACCAAATAAGCATTAGCTTCATAATTCTCAATCATCTCTCATTGCCAAAATACCAGAGGTGCAAAAATTCAACCATGTCTTAACTTCGCAGCTGCCCAGCTCTTAAGGCCTTATAGCTCCGGACCTTCTGTACCTTTAAGCTCTAGGGGTGGACCTTTGCTGCTCATATCTAGCTTTCAGGGCCTTGGCTACTTTTTGATACTAACAAGGTCCCAATGTCGTGAGAAAAGCTGCCTTACTCCTTCAAGCATTTAGTGATAGGACTCGTGGTCCTTGGTGTTTTGAACACAGGCACCATCATCAGCATGCAACATGTCTACCTTGGCCAGGTGCTGAATAAGCCTTCTTTAGCATCATCATACGACACCCCATCTTTGCTCAAAGTCCCTCAAAGATGCATGACTCTATTGAGATAAAATATGACTCCAACATGGCTGACCAACACCAGAACATCATTCATGCCTCTGACTTGTTTCAGATGGACCTTCTTGGCTTCTTACCTGCTAATGTTGGACCTATTCTTATGAAAATCACATTTGAAGAAGCTGCCCTACCAGGATCCATTCTATACCATTATCATTCCCACAATGCTTTAGATCACCTTATTTGAGGAGACGCCAAGATCATCCTCACCAAACACAAAATATTCGTCTACTTTTTGTGCCACCGAGGATTATCTGGATTCCATTTCCACTGTCTAAATGAATCATCTATGCCTCATTGTTGCTCAAGACTATGTGATCATGCTCATTACTTTCAAAACCTTACATCTCAGCCTTACCTTCTTAAATACAAGCAGCCATCCTCATACATCCTGTCGTGCCCATGTGCTGCCCCACTTATGAAGGAGTACCCCTTGAAATTCTGTCATAGTACCACAAGCTCAGTGTTAGTCCATCTCTTCACCACATGCTCCACACATTAAATTAGTTGTGGAACATGTTTCAACCCGCTCTCTGACGTTTGTAGCATTCCTAAGGGTAGGCAACTCCTTTAGAAAACTACCTCAGGGAACTTAGAGTTCTCATGCATGATGACTCGTCTTTTTTCAAGTAGGTAGTTGCTTTGGGGCACTACCTTAATCCATCAGGTAGGCTACTCCTCTAGGATACTACCTCAGCCATGCTGAATGCTCCGACACAAGGACTTATCACCGTTGGGTCACTATGTCCTCTATGGCGCTTTAAGTGTTAGGCATGAGGACTCTTTTTCTATCAGGTATGTGACTCATTTGTGACACTACCTTGGAGCGTTAGGTAGTTGTCTCATTCATTAAACTACCTCGGCACTTAGGGTAGACGAATCTTTCTAGAAAACCTTGGTGCTGCAAGTGCTTTTGCACAAGTACTCATCACAACACATGTGATTACCCTGGGATACTATCTCTGTTTAAGAGCTCTAAGAGCTCCGACGTGAACATTCCTCTTCTGGCAACTCTTTTGGGATGCTACCATGACCCTTCTGATAGGTGACTCTTTCGAGACACTATCATAATACATTCTGACTATTGTAACAAAGATTCATTGTGGGATAGGCGACACTAGTGATACATTATCTTTGCTAGGGTGATACGATGACCAATCTACGTGCTCCGGAACTGAAGGCTCCTTATTGCCACCCCTAAGGATGATGACTTTCAGGTCATTTTAGGACTGAAGTATCTCTAGAGGGCGTTGCCTAGTTTGCATGGTAGTTGGGAGTCGGGTGTTCCCTACTACTGTTAGGTTTTTAGCCTTTCGAGAGGCTACTTATGGATCCGAGTAAGTCCTACTGGTATTGTGTAAGTTAATCTTTTTAGACAGACTAAGCAAAATTGTACGGAGGAGACCGAATGAATCTGTGATCCATCCGAGTCCGTGAAACTCCAGCACATGTGGTCCCCTCATAAGGTGATTGTCACGTGTCATTTGATAACAAGAAATTTCAGCTGTCTATAACAATGGCCTGTGAGAGTTCATTTGGGGAAGAACTAATTTTGTTTCACACCATAGAGCTTCAAAGCTAAAGTGTTGTAGAAAAATAAGGACCTTGAGCACTAGACCTTATATCTAGAACTTGACATATCGAGGTCAATGCTAGACTCTTGATTGTCATCCCTTATTTACTTCTCATCCTTGCCCTTGCTACCACTCATCGAGCTCTTTCTAGGTCGCCTTAGTCATTGCATTTGTTCCATCCTTAATCTAATACACATGATCATACATGATCTGACACAGACTTTACTCTTTGTGGCACCTTCACGTGAACCCACTTCTTTGGAATCATTTGGGTGACTTTGCTTTGGAGGTAAGATGATGCCACTTACCCTGTGTACAACACACCCATTTTCCATGCCATAGCTATGCAAGACCAGTAGGCCGACCAGCCAAAGACTTAACTCCACCATCCAAGAGGAGCATCACCGTGAGGATCAAGAAGAGACCAGTGCGATTTGGCTCTAGGCACCCCTCAAGATGGACACACCCAATGTTATCACCAACGTTGATGTCGCGCTGTAGCTCCTCATTCCCAGCATTAAAAACTTTTTTTTCTCGTGGTCTCAATTCAATACTAAACAAGTCCGAACTAATTGAATACTTGCGTCCGAAATTCCTCGAGTTGGTTTGCCATTTCCGTAAAGGATTTACTTAACAACTCAAGGTGTACAGACCCAATTCAATTTAGTGGGATCTTTCATTTACATTTGTCACCACCTTCATAACTCTCAATCATATCTTATTACCATAATGGAAGTGGATAGTGACAGTCACAAAAACAAAAGGTGACAGTCCCAAGGAGGGGACAAATGGCCTGATAAGAGAAGTATATAACCTCGATATTTCTGTCAACGCTAAGCCTATCCATAAGAACTTGTCCAAGCCCACAAACTAATGCCCCTTTCATAGAACTCGAAACCATTCATGTCAGCTTGGCAGCCAGTAGTGTACTCCAATCTTTCATTCAGTATGCCCAAGACTAGAAGCAAGTCAGTATTATCAAGTATAACGCCCCGATTTTTTGGAGCATTAATATCGAATAAACAGAGTCAAAAAAACCTTAAAATACCAAAAAGTCTCCCCAACTGGTAATTCAGAGCATGTACTAATTATCCCAAAGATACATCAATAATTCTCACATCAGCTTAAAACAGTTACATTGACCTCAATTACTCTTACAAGGAGCTCCAAAATAAAATCTAAAGCAAAATCTATTTCGACAATAAATCTAATAGGAAAATCCTTCCCTAAAAATTTTCTTACTTAGCCATGCCTTATAACTCCTTTGCACAGCTCCGAACACTGGCTGATAACCTGAAAGTAAAAAGGGTGAGCACAAAGCCCAGTAAAGATAATCGCACACACCCACCCACAGAGCACAAAGCACGCTATATCAATAATAGTACTTGGAGTTGATAAAGTACGATTCCAAGGTGCATGGTGAGTACCAAAACCAATGCACTAATTTTCAATTCAGAAATCAGATTAGAAACAAGGTCAAATAGCTTGTACCAGCGGACAATACAATATTAAGTTTGAAACGTTTCCATGAGCTCTAATAATGATATCTTATGTTTCAAAAAGACTCTAGTGAATTCAATAATACTTAAGATAAGTTCGAAAATATCTTCAAATAGATCAGATATCAAAATCTAAATGTTCAATCAGAACAAAGACGAAAACCACGGGAGCCATTCAGAAATGTGTCACGCGTGCCATCACTGACACGTGAGACAAGGTTCAGAAAGTAAGATCGCGATCTCTAGCTCATCCGTTGGCTAACCCACGTTCCAATCCACGTGGGTAAGTCAGAAATAGATAAGTCACATACACTGTGACATGGCTCGCCCCAGATATAAAAACATATACCAAATCAACTTAATAAACACCAAGAGTTAGAAGCCGACAAAGTCATTCTCGTTATCACGATTCTATGGAGAATAGTTTTATTCAAGGGCTAACTTCAACAATGAAATCAACAAATTCTAAGATAAATCAAAGGAAGAGGACTCGTTAATGTCTAAGATCATCAAATTTGGATAAGAAACGAATAAGATGGAGTAAGTCAGAGTAAGCTGATTTGCAGTGTCAAACAGCAACTTTTACACCAACGAATAACTTTCAAACTGAATTTCGATCAGAAAATATATAGATTCTGATAAAACATAAAACTAAGAAGTTTAAGAGGACTCTTTAAGGTTTCCAGATTGTCTCGAATCATGAAAAACCAACGAGAAACAAAGGAGATAGAAGAAATCGAAGTGGGCTGATTTACAGTGTCAAAAACAAAAAGGTCTGCACTGACCTGTAACTTTCAAACTCCATTTCGACCAAGAATCAGAAGGATTTTGATAAAATCTTAAACTACAAAGTTGAAGAAGACTCTTCAAGGATTTCATAATGTCCAAGATCATAAAAAACCAATGATAAACAAATAAGATACAAGAAATAGAAGTCTGCTGACCTGAATTGACAGAAATATAAGCATAACAATGTTCAGGTCTATTTTTGAATATCGATCACTTGGAATTTCGGAAAACCCAAAAATACAAAGTTGTAGGACATTATCGGAGGTTTTCAAAAAGTTCAAGAAAACTTAAATTGGACAAGGGATGAAAAGGTTATGGACTCTTAGAGTTGTTACAAAGATTTACAACAAAAAGATCACGAATCAAAGTTAATAATCGAAAGTACAAAGAACTATGTAGCGTAACGATCAAGAATGTAATTAGGGTTCTAAAGAATCAATAGATCTCTTTAAACAACAAATCAATTGATGAACGGATTGATAATCAGAATTCAGATGGGGTAAACGCGTGAGAAAACCCTTACCTCAATTGCACAAATCAATCAACTCCAAGTCTTGATCTCCTCAAACAAATTATATCAAAAACCCTAATACAATAGTACCCAAACTTTCAATTAGACTCCATAAATCACAATAGCTTATGTGCTTCTTCTCACAAACCTCAATCCCAATATTAAAATAAGCTCTTACCTCAATGTAATGACCAAAACCTCAACGGTGTTCTTCCTAGAGATTCTTTGGAGGCTCTTCTGAAGCTTATGGTTCCCTTAGAGATTATATTTTACATAAGTCATCAACCTAAAAGGAATATAATTATATTCCTAAAATAATTAGAATTGTAAATTTTCCATTACGTCTCACAATTCTCTAACTTTATAAATAAGTCAAGCTAAAGTCCAAATTTAAATTGGATCATCTAATCCCAAAAGTATAACCACTTTCTGGAAGAAAAAGTTAAATTGATTTTCTTTTTAGGCCCACTATTTAATTAAAAGTCACAATACATTCTAATTAATACTTACACAAGTATCCTAAAAAAATTAAAATAAATAAAATCTGGGGTGTTACAGCAAGCATACACCTGCCTGACTAACATGAAATGCCCTCAAGAACGACAGGAGCCTTAATTTTTCCTTTGCTTGAAAGATTGAATCCGAAAACTCAACTCTAAACAAGCAGAGGCCTTTCTTTCAACCTCAATATTGCAAAAAGTGTAGCGGTCACAACAGATGATCCCAAACCTGCAATCTTTTATCAAGTATTCATTGCATTTCTAAATGCCATCCAGGAAATAAAGGCATGCCTAGGGACAACGCAACTGAACCAAACCACCTTAGCCAAATGAACTCGGGTGGCAACATCTGACAACATTCCAGGCAGACTTTGAAGTAAAGTTGCCACTAAGCGATGCAGTCCATAGAAGCGAATCATCCTGGCCATCAATAAGCAAAGGTTTTTCAGGGCATATCATTATAGGAGAGAGAATAGCTAGGGTGGGGGTCTTTGGGTGGCCACTACATGCGCCCAAAGAGAACGAAAGAGAGTTTTCAGAGTCTATCCCATTTCTCTATCTCACCCGTACCCCTTCGTCAAAAAAAGACTCCTCACGCTCTCCCATTTACGCATTTTTCTCTCCCATTCTCTGTTTCCAATAGATGCCAATCACTAGCACATACTTATCCGCTTTCATCTCACCCACCAACCCATTCACTCTAATCACTTTCACTCCAATCACCTTCTCCTGCTCTCTCTTCTTTTCTCTCTTGACTTGCTCGTCTCTCACTCTCTTAATCCTTTCTTTTCTCTTTCAATTTGCCACATTAGATGCCACGTTTCCTATTTTCCCTCACTTTCTTTTTTCACCATATTTAAAACCACCGCTGCGCATGGCCTCCCTGGGCTGCCACCACGCACCCACAGCCTCGCCCCGTATAGCCTTCTGTCAACTAACCACAGCTCCTCCACCCCCCCCCCCCCCCCAGCCCCCCCATCTCCAAATTATTTCTTTCCTTCCCATTTTTCAGAACTCCTTCCTGCCATCTATTACCTTGTTTTACTCTCTCTCTCTCTCTCTCTCTCTCTCTCTCTCTCTCTCTCTCTCTCTCTCTCTCTCACGTCACTTTTTCTGTTACTCCTTTTAAAATTTTGATAAAACTAAAAGAACATTGGATAATGAATTTATTCTATACATTGGAAAATGAAAAATGTGATGAGAAAGAAAAACATACAAAGAAATTCCTTTATTATTCTCTTTTTAATTTGGTTAAAATAAAATAAATATTAAATATTAAACTGGTTAATGAAAACTGTGATTTTTTTTTTTATCTCTACTTATTAAAGTCTCACATGTATTATGGCTCTTTATTGTAACTTACGACTGAAAAGTTTGGAGGTATAATTACTATAAATTTAGTTGACCTTATAAGAATAAAAAAATTAATTTTACACATTCTAAAAATCTACATAGTCAATGTATCAACATGTTAGAATTTAATTTTGACTATTAACACCTCAAAAATATTTTAAATAACAGCATAAATACTCAAACATTAAGAAAACATAAGTCACTCATGAAGAAAAAAATTGCAAGTCACAAATTGAAAGCTTTCTTTTCTTTATACAGAAGCAACATGTGGAAAGAATATGAGTTAATTTATGTAAATAATTTAAAATTTGCAATATGAGATTTTACTTCCCAATTAATTTTAATTATATCACATTAAACTTTAGAACACATAAGCTTTTCTAAGTTTTCTTTTTCTTATTAATCCCTCTTCCTCATGCTTCACATCATATTGGCCCTTTTAATGTCCTTTTTTTTTACACAACTTATTAACTCTTTGCTAAAATTTACTATTAAATATTTGTGAACATTCTTGCCCTAGTACATATATTGCCACTATAACACTATAGTTTCTCTTTCCAGGGTTATTTCTTCGTTTAAAAGGTTGTTTGTCTGAAAGGAAGTAAAATAGCTTCGTTTCTAAGGTTTTCATGGCATGTTTTTGAGTAAATTTATTAGTTTAGACAATAGTTTACTGAAAAAATTATTTGTGCCTTTTTCGTAATTTTTTTATGAACTTTAAATTTCATTGTAGAGGACTGTAGTAGATGTCTAATTTAAATATATGATAAGGAGTTCTATTAGAGGTACTTATAAAATAAATTTGTTGCTCAATGATGCGCCACATAACATGAAAAACTAAAAAACTGTCTTACACTTATATAGATATGGTAAGAAAAATAAATAGCCTAAATATATGTTTATGTATAAATTGTTGAAATTTAACTTTTTCGTAAAAAAAAAAATTGTACCTAAAATAATAAAGAACAACGTAACATTCTAATTTAATATGAAATAATTAATTACTCATTGTATACTTCACTTTTTTGAATACGTTATTTTGATTTTTCTGAATCTTACTAAGTTTTAAGCACTATAACTTGCTTTACTATTATGAAACAATTTCGGGATTATGCTTTCACTGAGTTTCTCTTGATTATGATGCTACTTATATGTGAAATGTATGAATGTAATATGTTTTGAATTTGATGGTTCAGTTCAAAGAATACAAATAAATCGTAATTTTCAAAACCATTGACATGATACTTAAATACGTAACTTTAATTCTATCAAAATATGTTGAACCTCAAACATACTCATAGCGTTATATATATATATATATATATGTATGTATGTATGTATATACATACATATATATATATATATATATATATAGGGAGCTGATCCATTGACAGCGCTGGGAAACGGAGTTAAGTTGCCCACGCGATCTGGCCGTCCAAGCATGATTTGTGGACGGTCCATATCTTTTTTTACGATTTTTTTAAGTTCGTCCGCTACGTAATGTAGCGGACGATTTTTTTGACAAAAATACCCTTCATTCTCCAAGTCAAGATATTATATTTTCTAAAATATTGTCCGCTACATTATGTAGCGGACGATATTTCAGAAAAGAGAGAGCCAACCCCCACATCCATTCTCATTTTCTCTCTCTTTCGTAAAAAAAAAACTCATTCTCTCTCTCTCTCTCTCTCTCTCTCCTCTATCTGAACTACATGTTCTTCTTCTTCGCCTCCCCAGCCCCACATCCATCATCATCGTTAGCACCTTTAGAGAGAGAGTGACAAAGTTCGCCACAGCAACCTCGGAATCGGAGACGTAGCCTCGGCGCCGCCGCTGCCGCCGTAGCCTCAGCATATTGGGCACCGCTGCCTCTTTGTTCATTAATTTTTTTCTCCAGATTTTGTTCTATTTTGATTGGACTTAGAGATTCACGTATGGTCAGATTCGTGATTTCTCTTGTGTCGAGGTTTGGGGGCGGCAAAGGGTCATATGACGGTCGGGGGATGCGGAGGTTCGGATGGTGGTGGTGATGGGTTCAGCGGCGGTGGCAGAGTTTTGGTGGTTGTGGGTGATGGGTTCAGCGGCGGTGGTGGTTGTGGGTGATGGGTTCAGCGGCGGTGGTGGTTGTGGGTGATGGGTTCAGCGGCGGTGGTGGTGGTGATGGGTTCAGCGGCGGTGGCAGAGTTTTGGTGGTTGTGGGTGATGGGTTCAGCGGCGGTGGTGGTGGTGATGGGTTCAGCGGCGGTGGCAGAGTTTTGGTGGTTGTGGGTGATGGGTTCAGCGGCGGTGGTGGTGGTGATGGGTTCAGCGGCCGTTTCCCTTTTCAGCCATGAGCTTGGCAAAGAATTAGTGTGTCCATTGGCTCGTATGTAGAGGAGATCTGTGATGGGTGGTGTTGTGTGTCGTTCACGGTCATCAGAATACAGAAGAGAGAGAAACCCATTTGAAAGTGAAATGAAAGTGTTTCTCTCGGCCTGAAATGAAAGTGAAATGAAACCCATTTGCAGATATGCCATGTTTTATATTATGTCCGCTACATTATGTAGCGGACATAAAATAAAACATGGCATATCCATTTGCAGAGTTTTGGTGGTTGTGGGTGATGGGGACATAAAACATGGCATATTTGCAGAAATGAAACCCATTTGCACCCAACTTCCCACACCCGTATACACACAAACACCTATACTTAACATCTACACGCATGCCTGGACACACGAACGTACAGAAAATTCTCAGCAGAGTCCGATGGAAGAAAACACTGAAAGGTTGAAGGGTGCAAGGAGATGGTGTCTATGGGTTTATGACCTGTGAAAGGAGAGAGAGAGAGAGAGAGAGAGAGAGAGAGAGAGAGGGGAAAAGAAGTCAGAGGATTAACATGAGAGAGAGAGAGAGAATGTAAGAAAACCCATCCGCTACATAATGTAGCGGATGAGAGAAAGGACAGACCAAAAAGTCAGAGCATTAATGAGAGAAAGGGAAGAGAGAGAAAAAAAAATGTCAGAAAACTATCCGCTACATAATGTAGCGGATGGGCTGTTTTTAAGTTTGAGGGTATTTTTGTCAAAAAAATCGTCCGCTACATTATGTAGCGGACGAACTTAAAAAATCGTAAAAAAAAGATCTGGACTGTCCACAGATCGTGCGTGGACGGCCAGATCGCGTTGGCAACTTAACTCCATTTGTCAGCTCTGTCAAATGATCAGCTCCCAGATATATATATATATATATATATATATATATATATATATATATATATATATAAAAGGAGCTGATTCGTTGACCGCGCGGGCAAAATGGGATAAATTATCCGCGCAATCTGGTCGTCCATGGGAGATTTGTCGACGGTCTAAATTTTTTTTTTCCGTTGTTTTTAAGTCCGGCTACCACATAATGTAGAGGACAGTACTTTTTACCAAATTGCCTTTCGACTGCGAGAAATTAACTTGATCGTTTCGTCTGCTACGTAACGTAGAGGACAGATGTTTTTTCTATCTTTGTACTACCACAGCCGAATTATCTTGAGTATTCTGGGTTCTGTGTATTTTCGGCCACACAATGTCTTTTATCTTTGCAATATGCAGACAAGGCAAAACAATGTCTTTTCCCATCAACAACTGCCATTCTTCACCTGAAATTGAAGCCAGCTGTAAATCTTCTTTCCAGGCATCCATTGGCACAAACCCAGCATCAAAGTACAATTCTCCTCCCGCAAAACTTTTCTGATCCCCATCATTAAGGGGCATATACAGCATTACACAGTGTAGAGTGCTGTGACATCTCATCTTTAAGGACCAAGAAATTTTGGAAATTTGACATTTCGTTCATCGGATCATAGATTTGTGCCCTTTTCCTTATTTTCGATTGTGCTTTTCTTTAGCTTGTGCCCCTTGATATTTTACTATGAATGATTTGATAAGAATGATGGTCTTCTACTAATCCCCACGATGACGTCTCCGTTCTAGATTGCCATCGTCATAGAGAATGGGTACAAAGGAAAGGGATAAGATGAGAAATGAGAAATGAGAGGGAAAGAGAAAATAAAAAGGATTGTCTCTTTTTCCAGATCTGACAAAACGAGATGTCTCTTTTCGAGAAAGAAAAATCGTGAACAGACGGATATAATTGAGATTGAAGGGTATACTTGTCAAAAATTTATCCGAGTGGACGATTTAAAAAAAATGGAAGAAAAAAGCTCTGGATCGTTCACAGATCGTCTATGGAAGGTCAGATCACGCGGACAATTTATCCCATTTTACTCGCGCGGCCAACGGATATATATATATATATATGTATATATATATATATGTATATATGGGGACCGATCCCTGTCTACCGGTGGGAAAAATTTTATTTTTCCCACCGAACCGCAATTTAGAACAACGGTTGGGAGAAAAGTCCCCCGTCGCATTAATGACAGGGAAAAGGACGAAATTTTGGCAAAAATATCATGAGAAAATGTGTGAAAATCTCACGAGGTGAGATTTTCACACATTTTCACCAACCGCATTTCATTTATGCGGAGGGCATTAATGCCCAACCGCATAAATGAATTGCAGACCGTGGAAAAATAATGGCCCCCAACCGCATTTCCTTTATGCAGCCGCATGAATGCTGCAACCGCATAAAGGAAAGGACGGCCGTAGCCTTCAAATGGCCCCCCCTCCCACGTGGCATTATCCCACCCGGTGATGCTCTGCCACGTGGCGCCCCCCCCCCCCCCCCCGGTGAGCCCCCACCCGTGTCCTTCCCCTCATTTTGGTGAAGGCACGTGGCGTCCTTCCCTGTCCTTCCCTCCCCCGTGACCGTCTTTCCCCTCTTTTCTTTTTTTGCATAGACAACTCTTCTGCCCGTGACTTTGACCGCGCTCACGGGTTTTATTTTTTCTGTCTTCTTTCTTCTCACTTTTCTCCCTTATAATCCTCTCCCCCCAACCCTTCTTACACACTCTATCCGAAAGATACCAATAATACTCTCCACCACAATACTCTCCACAACTATTTTTCGCTAAAATTTTTTACGCTAGAAGATCGGTGGATAACCGCTAGACGATCGGAGGAATTTTCTTGAAATATATATCAAGTCACAACAAGTAAGTATTTTGAATTTCCTTATAATTCAATGTTAGGTTTATCTAAATCAACGTATTACATTTATAGATTCCAAAATAGCGATTTTTTAGGGCACCAAATATAGACAGTTTTTCACGCATTTATAAAAAATAGCTAGAGCTCGATTTTACCAAAGTGCAAAAAAGAGACGCTGTTTATTTTTAAATGATCTGTATCAGGTAAAAATTTCAGAATTTTCCAAAGACTGTAACACTATGTGTGTTTAATGCGAATACGAAACGTAATTGTCGCTAAAGGCAAAAACTTAACTAGACGGTTTTTCACGCATTTATAAAAAATAGCTAGAGCTCGTTTTTGCCAAAGTACAAAAAAGAGACCCTAGTTATTTTTAAAGGATCTGTATCAGGTAAAAATTTCAGATTTTTCCAAAGACTGTAACACTATGTGTGTTTAATGCGAATACGAAACGTAATTATCGCTAAAAGCGAAAACTTAACTAGACAGATTTGTTTTCACGAATTTATAAAAAATATCTAGAGCTAGATTTTGCCAAAGTACAAAAAAGAGACCCTAGTTATTTGAAAAGGATCTGTATCAGGTAAAAATTTCAGATTTTTCTAAATACTGGAAAGGGGTTAACTGATACGGGGAACCTTGTAAGTCTGCAGTGTATTTTAAAATATCAAGCTAGCGCGACTTCGCGCGAAAATTTTACGAGAACCCTAGGATGCTGGGAAGTTCCATTCCCCAGGAATTCGGGCCATTCTGAAGCCGTTACCTATTTTTTTGGCCGAACGGCCCTTTAAGCGCCCGATCCGGACACCGGTTCGGGATTTTTGGGCGAAACCTCCGTAAAATACTTTTTAGGTCAAGAATGAATTCAGGGAGCCTAAAATAGCAATTCGTAGCACTTTTGCGATTTTCCGATGTCAGGGGGCATTTCGGTAATTCGCCGCCCCGAGCGGGATATTCCGGTAATTTTACAGTGCTAAGTTTTTCGACGGACTTTTTAGTCCAGAAATGTAATTACAAAACCTGAAATGTTGTTTTGAATCTGATTTGGCGCGCGTAGGGGTGATAATTTGTCGCCCACCGGGGGTATTTTAGTAACTGAACGTTGAAAATTTTTCTGACTAACTTTTAGTTCGGTTTCAGGGTGTAAGACACCCGGAAAGTTATTTTTTCCAGTTGTTCTGAGATGTTTGTTGGGTTAGCATGTCTGTTAGGGGGTATTTTGCATAAGTTGGGGGTATTTTGGTAACTTTCCCCCTTAAAATATATTGACGAAATATTCAGTATATAATTGACGTAATACATTTAAAAAGTGGTTTTAAAGCGGTTTTTGGTGTTGGTGGTGTAGCGGGCATCGGGGGGTATATTGGTAAATTGCCACGTTGACTCTAAAATTTAGGAAAGTAGAGTAATTAAGCGTTCGGAGTGGTGGGAAGTGAGGAATTGTTTTAATACATTGAAATAATGAAATAATGACTATTGCTAACGCGTTGGTAAGCTAGGTTTAACATCCAGTTATATTTTTGGAATGCAGATATTGTGGACGCTAAGTTGGTTTACGATTATATTTTGTTCTTACAGATATGTATTTCCACCCCGGACCTCATGATAAATCAATCATATACGATGACGATGACCACGTCGCGAGGTACGTATTTGACGGTGTCGACAGGGGTGTTTTGAAAACAATTCAAAGCACACGTCACCTCCACGAGAGGGGACAGAACGCGGAACAAATACAACTACAACACCGTCAAAATTTAGTCATGTTCACCGAACCCGGGTTTTTGTCTCGACACGACGATTGTCTTATATCCGCTCTAGTTGAACGATGGAGGAACGACGAACTCATTTCACTTCCGGTTTGGTGAAATGACAATTACATTAGAGGACGTCGGATTTATACTTGGAATCCCATGTCACGGCAAACCCATTACTTGGAGCAAACCGTCTGCATCCATAAAGAATATGGCTAGGCAGTATTTTCCGGAAATTCCGAAGGAAGCTCTCACAACAAACGGCATCAAACTTAAATGGCTGAGAGAGCAGTACGGCGAGCTACCGGATGAATACACTCGTCATGATTTCGTGACGTATACGAAGGCATTCCTTCTATATATTATTGGAGCTATATTACTTCCGACGCATTCGAAAAACACGGTGCATCCGAAGTATATGGTGTTCTTGGAGGATCTTGAGGAGGTATACTCGTATTCATGGGGTTCAGCTGTTCTTGCGCACCTATATCGAGCACTGCATAAGGCTACGAGAATAGGTGCCAAGTCTATTGCCGCCTGCATGACTCTATTACAGGTATGAGCATTTATATTCTAGTTTTGACGTGTCAATATATTCGTGATTAATTAGTAATTACATATACTGTTTGCATTCACAGGTTTGGTCTTACGATCGGCTACCCACGGGTCGTCCACAACCGCGGGAATATTCCGATGAGACGTGGCCTAGGGTGTGGGCCTGGGGGCCCGAGACTAACCGGAAGAAACCGGCAAATCCTCACAACCATCTACAGTTCTATCGGGGGAACTAGATATGCTGGATGCACCCGAGGTGACGTGGTAGCCATACGGCAAGGTGATGCATCGGTTAGATGAGTATTGTTGGCAACTTCCGGTATCGTACGTGCTGGCAGGTTTGGTTCGGGTGCCGCTAATTCACTTCGAAGTATGTGAGTTTCAGATGCCCGATCGAGCTATGAGGCAAGCTGGCTGTCTACAAGGGATACCAAAACCCCCTGTAGACATGCGGCCATATAGGAGTCGTTAGCTTCCGAAATTCGAGGCGCTTGATGCCTTGCATTTGTTGAGCGATGAGGTTGAACAGTGGAATACGTGGCAAGAAACGTACGGTAGCCTTGTATCGCTCAAGGACGACGTCACCAGTATCGAGGACTATCTTAAATGGTTTCTCAACGTGACGCGCACGAGGGTGAATCGCCCTTCCCAGGTGAGGCAGCCATCGTATGCGCCACGTGAGGTCTATGACCAGTTCTGGGCATTGAGCATTGTAAGTCATAGAATTGGTTTCAATTTTTATTTGCGCACCTTATCGACCATGCCTGAAATGATGACGGTGATTTCTCTATGCATGTTTTTTAGGTTGACCAAGGCACTGAGGTGTTCAAGCAGCTTGAGCAGTTTGACTGGTACGTTGCGCATGCTCCTGACAGTCTGAAGAACTCCATTGAGAGGTACAAGACTGATCTTCATAAATTTGATGTTGCGTACCGGGGTTACCGAGAGGAGCCGTCTAGTCGCTTGCCTCCTGACGCGTACGACTCTCAACCCCGGAGTCAGGTGTGGGAGTCGTCTAGTCGCTTGCCTCCTGACGCGTACGACTCTCAACCCCGGAGTCAGGTGTGGGAGTCGTCTAGTCGCTTGCCTCCTGACGCGCACGACTCTCAACCCCGGAGTCAGGTGTGGGAGTCGTCTAGTCGCTTGCCTCCTAACGCGTACGACTCTCAACCACAGAGTCAGGTGTGGAAGCCGTCTAGTCGCTTGCCTACTTACGCGTACGTCTCTCAGCGCCAGAGTCAAGTAGGATTCCCGGCGTCACGCCGAAGCATCCGGTCGGATAAAGGACAACCGACGAAGCCATTGAGTCCGGCGAAACGGGAGTTTATCGACCGGCACTACTTCGGGCATGAGCCCGTCGATTCAACTGACTTTCCTGTTGCGGGATTCATAGGTCACGAGGATATGAGACTGTTGGCGCCGGACACAGATATTTCGAACTGGGTCATGGACGCTTACATAGATCTGCTCCGTGTTAGAGAGCTACGTAATAACCCCTCCCAAACTCTGAAGCTCAACATGTACCCCTCTTTTCTAGTCCCCCTCTTGGTGAATTGCATGAATGACTTCACAGCATGGATACGTACGCGAGGGAAACGCAGGGGTGAATGGCAACCGTCTGCAAACGTGCTTGCCTTATTGAACTCGGACGATCAATGTCACGCATCTGAGGCTAACCTAATCATGATACCGTGTCTTCACGGGTGCCACTTCTTCCTATTAGTTCTCCATCCTCTGAACAAAACGGTCCACATATACGATAGCCTAATGGAAGATGGACCTGGTGGGCAGCTAGCGGATACGTACTCCACGTACATCAATGCGGTGGTTAGTTTATATTTCTAGAGCTTCGCTCATAGTCTATTCTTCTTGTTAAGTAGGCTTGATAACTTTTTTTACTGTTGGATGCAGACTACTATCATTCCACTAGCGTGCCGACATGTTAGGGGGGAAGCCATCACGAGCTCAACAATGATAGAGCCTTGGACGGTCGTGATGATTCAAAACCGACCAAAGCAATATAACAGTCATGATTGCGGGATTTACGTCATCAAGTACATGGACTACATAGCTCGCTCGGATGTGCTCGAATATACGTCGTGGTCTCGAAGGGATGCATTGACGTTTAGATATCGGATAGCCTGGGAGCTGAAAAAGGGTGTAGCTAGACGCCTTCCTTACCATTCCCTTGAGATGTAGTTGACGTTCGTATGGATTATTATTAGTATTGTTGGATTTTTTATATTAAGATTTCAAATTGAATTAGCCTTATTATTACTTTAGAATGAATTTAGACAATGGGCTAACTAGTGTGCCTAAGGTGTAATTTTTTATAAAAAACGTGAAAAAAATAGATTGTCTAGAGTGGGCTAACTAGCGTGCATGAGGTGCAATGAGCGAGAAAAAAGTGACAAAAAATTGGGCCTTAAAGTGTGCGCGAATAGGGGCGTCGTAGGAAAAACAAAAAAATAATTTGTCTCGTTTTTCACCGAAAGTCATAGAATTGGGCTAACTAGCGTGCATGAGATAAAATAAAAAAAAAAAAAGTGACAAAAAAAATTTCAACTTTTTTCGAATGCTAAGAATTGGGCCTTAAAGTGTGCGCGAATAGGGGCGTCGTAGGAAAACCCAAAAAATAATTTGTCTCGTTTTTCACCGAAAGTCATAGAATTGGGCTAACTAGCGTGCATGAGGTGCAATGAGCGAAAAAAAAGTGACAAAAAAAATTTCAACTTTTTTCGAATGCTAAGAATTGGGCCTTAAAGTGTGCGCGAATAGGGGCGTCGTAGGAAAACCCAAAAAATAATTTGTCTCGTATTTCGCCGTAAGTCATAGAATTGGGCTAACTAGCGTGCATGAGGTGCAATGAGCGAAAAAAAAGTGACAAAAAAAATTTCAACTTTTTTCGAATGCTAAGAATTGGGCCTTAAAGTGTGCGCGAATAGGGGCGTCGTAGGAAAACCCAAAAAATAATTTGTCTCGTTTTTCGCCGTAAGTCATAGAATTGGGCTAACTAGCGTGCATGAGGTGCAATGAGCGAAAAAAAAGTGACAAAAAAAATTTCAACTTTTTTCGAATGCTAAGAATTGGGCCTTAAAGTGTGCGCGAATAGGGGCGTCGTAGGAAAACCCAAAAAATAATTTGTCTCGTTTTTCGCCGAAAGTCATAGAATTGGGCTAACTAGCGTGCATGAGGTGCAATGAGCGAAAAAAAAGTGACAAAAAAAATTTCAACTTTTTTCGAATGCTAAGAATTGGGCCTTAAAGTGTGAGCGAATAGGGGCGGCGTAGAAAAAAACAAAAAATAATTTGTCTCGTTTTTCACCGAAAGTCATAGAATTGGGCTAACTAGCGTGCGCTAGGTGCAATGAGCGAAAAAAAACTGACAAAAAAAATTTCAACTTTTTTCGAAGGCTAAGAATTGGGCCTTAAACTGTGCGCGAATAGGGGCGTCGTAGGAAAATCTAAAACATAATTTGTCTCGTTTTTCGCCGAAAGTCATAGAATTGGGCTAACTAGCGTGCATGAGGTGCAATGAGCGAAAAAAGTGGACTAAAAAAATTTCAACTTTTTTCGCAAGCTAAGAATTAGGCGCTAAAGTGTGTCCGAATAGACCCTTCCAAAAATATCAATAATTCACAACACAAATCACAAATTAAAGATTTCACAAACCAAATCACAAATATATACATTATAAAAGTTTAATTCATACAACTGAAACATTAATCCTAACACTCTTCCTCATCATCGTCCTCCTCGACCGTAACGCCAGGTTCGATACCTAGCACTTTATAATGATTTCTCTTGTCATGATCAGTCATCTTATTACACAACGCACACTTTCGCAATTTTTTTTGACCCGTTGCTTCTTCAATCGGATTCTTCATACGTATTGCTCGTTTTCGCCCTTTTGTTTGAGAAATAATTGGATCAAAAATGCCGTCCTCCTCACCTAGCAGGCTAGTGCTGTCAATGACAGGCTGTGAAGCTCGATTGAATCGACCGGCTGGAGTCGTCCGAGGCTCCCGTGTTTCTGGTAATGCCATCCTAAACTGTGCATGCTTAGCCCTATCCCGTGCGGCTGCTTCAACTTGATACATGTACCCATCAAATGTTGACGCTGCATCCATTGATAAACCGTGCATGATGTTACAAAGGTGATTATATCGCAGCGTCTCAGATTGCTCGAAATCGACTGAAACATTGGGCACGTAAGGAATGTGACCGTGGACTCTATTGGCTTCCTTTGTCCACCGATCCAAGATATACACTGGAGGGATTTCATGAGCATTCTTGGCGCTAAAATACCTCAAAGCGTGTCGACAGAGTATACCTTTATGCTCAAACAGTTGACAGTTGCAATTAACTAACCCGGTGTCCATACAAACGGCTACGGTAAAATGTCTTCTGTTCCTCGGAGCCGACGAAGAGCACGGATTCGCGAAATTCGTCACATTTGTCAAAGCATAAACCTTGACCTCCCTGGTGGAATACTCGTGTAACTTTGTCATGCCGTATTGATTCGACTTTAGTAGTTCCTCTTGAAACAGTCTAAACATTTTCTTGGTATAGACTTGAGCCGCATGAGCCTCCAAAGGTGAAAAAAGTACTATTTGTCTTTCTTTGTAAACCGTAGCCGCGTCGGCTTCTCTCTCAAGGAAAAATTGCCTGTCAAGGGCTTTCTGCATCTCTAGTACGAACTCTGTTATACTAGAAGCATGGCCTACGTACCCATCAAAGAATGAATTCATACCTTCGCTTCTCGAGGTCGTAGTCATTCCGGCTGCAAAAAACTTCTTGGTGTAGGCACCGACCCACTGTGTCTTGATCTCATACAACGATTGTAACCATTCATGATTGTGCAAAGAGTAGTCGTACATTAACGTGGCCCACCTCTCCTCGAACACGTCTACCGTCAACGATTTCTTCACACATGTATTAAAGTCAGTCTTGAATGTCGGATGGTGGGCATATACATTGTGAAGCCGTTCGGGATATTTGTTGCTTATGTGCCATGTGCACAGGCCATGGTGAGTATCTGGCAGGACCCTAGCGATTGCATTTTTCATTGCCAGATCTTGGTCGGTTATGATGGTCTTTGGAGGAATATGATACATTGCTTTAAGCCACGTTTCAAATAACCACGTAAATGACTCCTCTGTCTCATCCCTAAGCAGGGCAAAGCCAAACAATATTGACTGATAGTGGTGGTTCACCCCGGTGAACGGAGCAAAAGGCATAGAGTACTTATTTGTGCGGTATGTGGTGTCAAACGTCACAACATCCCCAAAATTTTGGTAAGCAGCTCTAGAACGGGCATCCGCCCAAAATATAGTACTAATGTGGTTCTCGTCATCCAGTCGGAGACTATAGAAAAAGCCAGAATTGTCACTCTGAAGGCTCCTGAAGAGATCAAGTGTAGCTTGAGAATCACTCTTACCGAAAGACTCTCTCCTCTGAGCACGAAGTTGATTTCGAAGGTCTACGTCGTTGAAACTCAACTTGTCAATCCCCCCAACCTGGCTTGAGAAAAACCCCATCATTCTAGAAGGTGGAATTTTAGCCTCGGCCATTGTAAATATCAGTTCCCTGTGTGCCGTGCTTATTTGTCGGTGCTGATGAATTTGACCAATCTTACTAGGGGTCATCAACTGATGGTTATGGCTCAACTCCACTCCCGTCACAACCCAATGGTTTTCATTTTTCCGGTGTACTGCATACACATGGGCCTTGCAGCTGGTACCCGGAAATGTGTCCCGTCTTCTTTGTCTTGATGGCCCTTCGTCACTGATCTGAACAACCGGGGGTACGTACGGGCCTCCTCTATGACACTCAAATAGTCTTGCACCAATTTCATCTGTATTGGCCCGTTTTCTAGTCGTCTTAATTCTAATACCGAAACCTATCGTTTTGGAATATGCTCTATAGTATGCTTCAACTTCGTCCAGTATTTGAAAAACTTGACCCAAGTAAGGTGGATCAGAACCTTCACAAAAAATATTTCCTCTAGTTGCATCCATATTTATACTGAAATCTAAAACATAAAAATTATATCATTCTCTACAAGTCATAGAATTAAATAAAAGAAGAATAAATTTATTTAAAAGTCATTCGGAATATTTGTGTAATGTAAAATTACTAAAATACCCCCGGTGGGCGGCAAATTACCGAAATGCCCCCGGGGGTTAATTATCACCCCAACGCCCCAAATCAGCTTCAAAACAACCTTCTAGGTGCTTCGCTTACATTTCTGGACTAACAAGTCTGTCGAAAAACTTAACACTGTAAAATTACCGAAATACCCCTCTCGGGGCGACGAATTACCGGAATGCGCCCTGCGACCGGCAAATCGCAAAAGTGCTTCGAAATGCTATTTTACGCTTCCTGAATTCATTCTTTCGCTAAAAAGTATTTTACGGAGGTTTCGCCCAAAAATCCCGAACCGGTGTCCGGATCGGGCGCTTAAAGGGCCGTTCGGCCAAAAAAATAGGTAACGGCTTCGGAATGGCCCGAATTCCTGGGGAATGGAACTTCCCAACATCCTAGGGTTCTCGTAAAATTTTCGCGCGAAGTCGCGCTAGCTTGATATTTTAAAATACACTGCAGACTTACAAGGTTCCCCGTATCAGTTAACCCCTCTCCAGTCTTTGGAAAAATCTGAAATTTTTACCTCATACAGATCCTTTAACAATAACTAGGGTCTTTTTTTTATACTTTGGCAAAATCTAGCTCTAGCTATTTTTTATAAATTGGTGTAAATGAATTCTGTGTAGTTAAGTTTTCGTTTTTAGCGATAATTACGTTTCGTATTCGCATTAAACACACATAGTGTTACAGTCTTTGGAAAAATCTAACATTTTTACCTGATACAGATCCTTTAAAAATAACTAGGGTCTCTTTTTTGCACTTTGGAAAAATCGAGCTCTAGCTATTTTTTATAAATGCGTGAAAAACCGTCTAGTTAAGTTTTCGCCTTTAGCGACAATTACGTTTCGTATTCGCATTAAACACACATAGTGTTACACCCTAGGAACACACATAGTGTTACACCCTAGGAACACACATAGTGTTGAAAATTATTTCCTCCAGTTGTGTTACAACGTTCAGTTACTAAAATACCCCCGGTGGGCGGCAAATTACTGAAATGCCCCCGGGGGTTAATAATCACCCCAACGCCCCAAATCAGCTTCAAAACAACCTTTTAGGTGCTTAGCTTACATTTCTGGACTAACAAGTCCGTCGAAAAACTTAACACTGTAAAATTACCGAAATACCCCTCTCGGGGCGGCGAATTACCGAAATGCCCCCTGGCATCGGAAAATCGCAAAAGTGCTTCGAAATGCTATTTTACGCATCCTGAATTCATTCTTTCGCTAAAAAGTATTTTACGGAGGTTTCGCCCAAAAATCCCGAACCGGTGTCCGGATCGGGCGCTTAAAGGGCCGTTCGGCCAAAAAAATAGGTAACGGCTTCGGAATGGCCCGAATTCCTGGGGAATGGAACTTCCCAACATCCTAGGGTTCTCGTAAAATTTTCGCACGAAGTCGCGCTATCTTGATATGTTAAAAGAAACGGCAGACCTACAAGGTTCCCCGTATCAGTTAACCCCTTTCCAGTCTTTGAAAAAATCTGAAATTTTTACCTGATACAGATCCTTTAAAAATAACTAGGGTCTCTTTTTTGCACTTTGGAAAAATCTAGCGTTAGCTATTTTTTATAAATTCGTGAAAACAAATCTGTCTAGTTAAGTTTTCGCTTTTAGCGATAATTACGTTTCGTATTCGCATTAAACACACATAGTGTTACAGTCTTTGGAAAAATCTGAAATTTTTACCTGATATAGATCCTTTAAAAATAACTAGGGTCTCTTTGTTCTACTTTGGAAAAATCGAGCTCTAGCTATTTTTTATAAATGCGTGAACAACCGTCTAGTTAAGTTTTCGCCTTTAGCGACAATTACGTTTCGTATTCGCATTAAACACACAGTGTTATAGTCTTTGGAAAAATCTGAAATTTTTACCTGATACAGATGCTTTAAAAATAACTAGGGTCTCTTGTTTTCACTTTGGCAAAATCTAGCTCTAGCTATTTTTTATAAATACGTGAAAAACTGTCTATATTTGGCGCCCTAAAAAATCGCTATTTTGGAATCTATAAATGTAATACGCTGATTTAGATAAACATAACATTGAATTATAAGGAAATTCAAAATACTTACTTGTTGTGACTTGATATATATTTCAAGAAAATTCCTCCGATCTTCTAGCGGTTATCCACCGATCTTCTAGCGTAAATTTTTTTGGCGAAAAATAGTTGTGGAGAGTATTGAGTTGTGGAGAGTATTGTGGTGGAGAGTATTGTTGGTATCTTTCGGATAGTGTGCATAAGAAGGGTTGGGGGGAGGGGATTATAAAGGGAGAAAAATGAGAAGAAAGAAGACAGAAAAAATAAAACCCGTGTGCGCGGTCAAAGTCTTTGGCGGATCTCTGCAGAAAAAGAAAAGAGGGGAAAGAGGGTCACGGGGGAGGGAAGGACAGGGAAGGACGCCACGTGCCTTCACCAAAATGAGGGGAAGGACATGGGTGGGGTGTAATGCCCGAAAATTTTCTTTTAGAATTATTATTATTTTAGTGACATTTTTTAAGAGTAACGTTCTTTTGAGTTTTTAGCGACGTTTTGGCAAACATGATAGCGTAATAACTCGTTGATAATTTTCTTAACACATGAATTATCATAAAGATTTATTGTTGGACCATTTTTAAGTTATTAAGTTGGGTTAGAAGTTTTAGCGACAAATGATTTATAGGGTTCCTTACATTTCTAACTAGGGTTTTCACCCCCTTATATAAATATATAAGATTGTGGGGGTGAGCAGCCACCCTTCTAGCCGTCAGACTCCATCTTGTCCTCTGGTTCGAGATTCCCAGAGAAGAGCACGGCAGGGAGAGAAGAAGGGAAGAGATATGTTTCTCCGGCGAAGCTTTTCCGGTAAGGTTGCTTTAAAAAATCATGCTTCATGTATACATATATATGTCTATTTCGGTAGCTGTATAAAATGGGTATAGTTCAGTATGATAAGGCTGTTAAAGGGTTGGATTTTGGGTGACTTTGGGTTTGCCGTGCTTGTGAGATCGGGTGGAAGCTGCGACTGTCGTGAGGGTGATAGAACGGGTTCACGGCAACCATGGCCGTGCGTCTCTGTGAGATTTCAGTGTATAAATGTGTCACGACCGTGAGTCAGGGGATGAAGGTGCAGAAGATGGGTACGATGTGCGGCGTGGTGACGTGCGTTGTGAGTGTGGAGTGCATGAAGCAGCTGCCTTCAAGGCAGCTGGGCATGTGTATTGTATGCACTAAGTTGTGTATATGTGGGTGATGGAATGGGTTCAAGGCTGCCATAACTGTGTTTGGTGTGAGTTCAGTGGTGTTTGTGGGTACAAGATGAGTGTAGTGTGTGTCTGTGGTGAGATATGTGTATTTATGTATATGTTTTGGATGTATATGAGAGTGAATCTGATGGAAAATAAAGGGAGAGAGAGACCCGCTGCTGTTAGGCAGTGGACGTGAAAATGGAGGGCTTGAGTGCTGTGTATATATGTGTGGTGTGTTTAATTATATATAAGTGTGTATGTGTCAAAGAAAATAAAGGGAAGGGAGAAGCAGCAGCAAGGTGCTGCGATGGTGTGAAATGGGGTGAGTGCAGTGGGTTGGCTAAGTGGAGTGACGTGTGTTTGGTTATTTCAGCAAATAGGTTTAAATGTGTACAGGTGGTTTAGAGATAAGAAATCTCGGGGTAGAAGATGAAGAGTGTCGCTAAAAGAGCTATCTTATTCCAGCAGTCTCTTTTCGAATTTTTAAAACATATCTAGAAAATGTTTTGGGCAAAACTCAAAGAAGTAACTTAGGTTTATTTTTCAAGACCTACACACAGTAAAAATGTTAGAATTGTTGGAGCTCGGGAAGCGTGTTAACTAATTTTATGCGTGATAGAGACGTTAGTGTATTATAGAATAGTAAACTAAGTTATTAAATTCTGAAACTCCTACAATAACCTTATGTCGCTAAGATAATGTAGTGTCTAAAGTTTCGAAATATTTTAAGGTCGTTTGCTATGTTGGCGGCGTAACGCCCGAACGGATATAGCGTAACGCTTCATTATTACGATAGTTATTAAATTAGTTCCAAGGACCTCTTCTGAATAGATTCAGACAAAGTACAAATAGGTAATTATACGGAAGTCGGGGGATGGTTGGGTAAAGTTTACTCATCTAAAAGAAACATAAATACCTAAGCGTGCCCGAGCGTCAATAAATAACATCTGTATGATTTGTTATTTAGGTTTTGATAGTCAAGAGCTAGGGCCGACAAGTGAGCAAATATCAGAAACATATTTTGAGCGAGGTAAGTACCCCTGTCATGTTCCTCTGTATATTTATTTGCAAAACCTATGATATGTATTTATGATTTGATCATTTAAAGTTTAAAGTTCTATTCTGCATATGTTTATTTCTAAAGTGTTTTATTTGAAACATAAATTGAAAAGAAATGCCATGGATTGTTGTATGAGTATTTGAATCATGATCGATTTCTGTGGAACGAAATGATAGTTGACTGTGTTACTGCGCCCCATATCCACGGGGGAAAGTGGATTCCGGGTCCTGGTCAACGGGACCATACGTTGACGCACAGTACTGTTGCACCGTGGTTCGCCCCTGCGTCCACACTTTGTTATCCTGGGTGGAGGAGGGATTTTGGGTCCTAGTCAGTGGGACCATACGCTGACCGCAGTATACATGTTATGATTAATTGTGATGGTCCTTGGTGAAAACTCTTTGTTGATCCCATTCTAATTCGAGAATCTTTTTATGCAAGTATATATATATATATACGTGGATATATTGAGCATATTTATTTTGGTAACATTGAAATTTTATTGTGCAAAAAGGAAAACCATGGCATAGTCGAAGCCCTCAAACTTATTTTAGGGATATGGCATGTGTATTTACCGGGCCCCCAGCTCACCCCTTTTTATAAATGTTTTCAGGTGAACACCTAGATGAGCCTCAGTTCTATGAGAGTAATGAACGTGGAGCCGCAAGAGGTGTTAGTTAGGATGTTGGTTTAAGCCTTGAGAAATTTGTAGAACTGCCAGTTTATTACTTGAATTGTTCGTAGCTGAACCCCAGGAGGTCTCCTTTTAAATAAATGCTATTAGTGTCTATGGAATAATTTAGTTGATATAATTTTTGGAAAAAAATGTAAAGGTATCTTTAGAAATTCATGTTATGGTGTTGGGTTAATGTATGGTTTTTAAAATTGTGTACATGCTTAAGTAAGGCCTGGTAGAACCCTAATTAGTTGTCTGAATGGGTCTAAGGCCGGTCACGTGCCTAGCACATGGGCCTACCCATGGGTTTGGGTCGTGACAGAAATGGTATAAGAGCATTACGGTTTTGGGATACTAGAGTTTAAGAAATGATTTCGCTGATTAGGTTATATAACCTTGTATTTGAGTATTTAGGTAACAAGGTCAGGGGTAGAAAGGGAAAAAGGAATTCTATTTAAGAAGAGATTAGATTTTTGATGTGCTTTATTGCAGTTTTCGATAATCGACTAAGTCCTTGAGTTGTAGATTGAGAAATCCTTATGTTAACGAATGTTATCTGTGATGTTTGTGTTGTGATAGGGCGATGGCAAACAGGAGCGAGGATAGTTTTTCATTTGAGATTAGTCAAATGCCATCTGAAGGATCCAAAGATTCCAGCCAGGCATCCTACATTGGAAAGAAGAAAATCGGGAAGCGCCCTAGAGAGGAAGTGGTAGATTCAGGAAAGAGAATGAGCCCATCAGAAAGGGAGATAAAACTTTTGAAAGAAAAGATTAAGGTACTTGAGACTCAAGTGGAGAGTATGAAGCTTAGCTTCAGCCTCGCCTGGGAGCAAAGGCAAAAAGACTACAATTATTATTTTGGAAGCAAGGTCTTAGCATTGCAAAACCGGTTGGGAGATGAAGATGAGATGACCTTCTCTCGAACTGAAGTACAAGAATGGATCCAGGAGTGGAAACCTACATCCAGCCCGCTAATAATTAGGATGGGAAAGAAAGGAGAGATCGTAATAGTCAAGGTGACATGCTTCGTTAAAATTCTCAAGAGGGTGTTCACCATATCTTGTAGCTTGTGGATTTCTTTCGCCAAATCTATAGGTGGTGTGTTAGGTAATTTGCGGTTGATTTACGATGACGCAAATCGTCATTCTGTAGAGTAGAGATGGATGAAAGACTATGATGAGATCATTGTTCTTCCAATTCTTGAGTTCTAGATGTCATGTTAACATGACAGTTTTCTGTTGAAAGGTTGTGTCCGTCCGGCGAGTAGGCGTTGTGCGCCGATCACGTCAGCGATTGGTTCGATGAGTACTGCTCGAGTTTCACTGCGATCTCCGTTGGTTCACTTGAGGGGACATTCGTTAGAGGCTATATGATTGGCCATGTTCCCTCTTGTGGTGCCACAGATGACGCCAATCTATTACTGCTATAAAGTTGATTGGGAAGACTAGCCTGGAATAATGACCTAAAAGACAGAAAAAGAGTTACCACATAGAGGGGTTTTAGCAGAGGAACTCTTCAACACTTATGTCAGAGCGTAGCTGCACGATAAAATGAAAAATAATCTAATATGATATTTTTGTGAATAGTTGTTTGCATACATAGGGAACCTTTTTAAATAGGCATGTGTATTAGAAATATAATAAAATTAGAAGTGACGACTGAGATTTGTGCCTAATCCTTCGGGATCATGTTAGTGTCTCCTTGAAATCCTAATTCACCCAAAAGGTAACTTCCAATCTCGTAATTGAACAAGTTTGACTAAGAATGACAGGTTTCCTCTGCTGATTGAGAGTCTATTTTTGGCTACATCAAGAAAGATAGACTAAGGGAGGCATGAGTTATCGTAATACATACCTAAATTTTCTTTCTTGTTGGGACCATTGATCTCAAATTCCCCAATAATTTTTACCTATTTGGACATACTTCGGTCGTCCTTTGGAACTGCAGATTGGAGATTCCTCTACCCTAACACACTTTTGGTGGCTCTTTCTACATTCCACACTGATCATTCACTGCTTATCCTTTGGAACTAGCTCTTTGCACCATCAAGATATTTTTTTCACTAAAATGGTAGGCACTATTTATAGCTACCAACAGTTAATAACTTGCCTTTAACAAGTTAAATGTCACTAAATAGCATAAAAGCTTCTATTGTTATTTGCAAAAATAAGATGATGATAGTTTGTAAAGTTATTTCTCATGGTAAGAAACTAACTTATGTAAAATGTATTCCTACTGTTTAGGGATAAGGGTAGTTGGTTATTTTCTAGAGGATAATTACTTTTGGCGAAGTTAATTTCTTTGTGAAGTTATTTTTTATAATTTGCTGTACTACAAGTATTTGGAACAAGACTCGAAGAAGGACACACTTGAACCCTACCAAATCAAATGATGACATGAATATCAGTTTTTTTTTTTTTTTGTTGCAAAATTCAAGTTTTAGACCTGAGCCCTTGTATTTTCTGACTCTCATTATTAATAAAAATCTTGGTTTTGTATCTCTGTGGGTGCACTTTCTTTTTGTTTTAGTCATAGTTTCCTTTTTCGGAGAACTCCATATCGAGTTTCCTTATTTTTCTCCATATGCCAAATCAGCTGCAACTTTCGTCCTGAGAGACCCTCAATTCACTTGGACTCTTCTTTTAACAACTAAGAAACCAGATTTATAGATATGACACTTTTTATGTGTAACTTTAATTTAGTTTCCTAATCAATGACAATGAAGCGAAATTGTAGCCCAACTTTAAGATGCCACACTGCGACCAATATGACGGCAACGAAGATCCAGGATGGCATGTCTACCAGTTCGAGACCAAGATGAAGCTACTTCAAGTCTCGAACGCCGTTATATGTCGCACCTTCCCAATAACACTCAGAATGGCTGTCATGCTTGGGTCAAATCCATGCCCCCATGGTCTGTCCATTCTTTTCTTCAACTATCAAACCTTTTTTAGAAGCATTCTTTGACTAGCCGATCTAGAGAAAAGAACTCCGCAAGCTTCCATAATATTAAGCGTGAAAAGATTAAATCTTTGTCCCATTATCTCGGTCATTTCAACACTGCGATGCTAGAAGTAGATAATTTGGATGAGTCAGTGAAGTACACAACCTTTTTACGCGATCTCTACCCAACATCAATATTTTCCTTCTCGATGAAAAAGAGTCAACCACGCAATATGAAGGCTCTCTTGGACAAAGTGAATATTTACGTTCAAGCGGAGGAATATTTTGAAGCATATCCACCCATGCTAGAGAAAAGAACCTGGAGTAAGGAACACGACCTATAGAAGAGAACAGCCCCAGAATTGAGTAATTCTAAAAGAGCAAAGCACGACGAATGGTGCCTCAAGGAGCCACTCGTCGTCATGAAGCATAGTAACAAAAATCGCGATATATTGGCAATATTCGCGAATTTATCGCGATAAAGTCTTAATCGCGAATTTATCACGAATATTTGCAGGATACGCGAATATCTCACGTATATCGCGAGATTAACGAATTTATCGCGATATCTCGCGAATATCGCGAGTTAAAGTTCCTCCCCTTTTTCCTTGAAAAAGGATAGAAGCAAGACTTCTTTGGTGGGATTCGAACCTGTGTACTTCCTGTTGATATAACAGTCTTGTGCCATCACACCAACCCATAATTGTTGCTTTCTTTCGGTAAAAGAAAATACATATTATAGTAAGCCACACTGAATTATAAAGCACTAGCCGTACATTTTCTCATTTTTTTTACCCACCACTTAAAGAATAGAACAATTCTTTTAATTGTGTTATTTCAGGTACATACTTTACAAAATTCCATACACTTAAAATCATTATAACCTAAATGATTAATTACCGAATTATTCCCGATTTACGATACGAATTTTGTTATTCCACCGTATTATTACCGATTCAATAGCGAAGTTCTCCGAATAATTCCCGAATTCCGAATTATTACCACATACCGAATAGTTCCCGAATACCGAATTTGTTACTATGTCATGAAGAGTCTAATTTTGTTGAATGCCCTCCAGTTGCAAATCTTACATGAAATTAGCGATAAAAAAACCTTTAAATGGCCGACCAAGATGAAACACACCCATATAAATGAGATTAAAATCATTGGTACCGCTTCCACAATGATTACGTCTACAGAAATGACAGTTGTGAATCTCTTAAGCGAGCAATCGAAGCACTCATCAAAAGGAGACACTTGAAGAGCTATGTGGCAAACCCTGATCTCAAATGGGAAGCACCCCCACCGGTAGAGAATGGAGAGGCACAACACGATAAAACGGGCACCATCAACAAATTTATAGAGGTATAGCGGCTATGTTATGTCTAGGCAAGCGCGTAAGGTTTGCGCCAAAGAGTTACCATCAAACTATTCTCCTAATAAGAAGATAAATCTTTACCTATAATCTTCTTCTTAGATAATAATCTTGGGGACGTTAAAATCCCCCATAATAATCCCCTTGCTATCATGCTCTGAGTAGATAATTGCAACATAAGAAGAATATTGTCGATAATGATAATTCGACATACATATTGTTCTCTGATGCCTTCAAACAGATGGGCATCATATCCGATCAACTCTGTATGGATGCATTGTTTGGCTCCTCCAACCATTTCGTGGCAATAAAGGGAACTATAAGTTTGTTTGACATTATATGGACACCCTGCCCAGGTTAACTTAATGCTAGATTTTATTGTGATTTCCAACCCGTTACAACGTCATTGTCGAATGTACCAGCTAAAAGCTATTGAAACAAATGGTGTTGACATACAATCTAAAGATGAAAGTAACTACCGAGCATGCCATAAGCCAAGTAAAAAAAAATGCCAGACTGTAGCATGGCAACGCTACATGCTGCTACATGTCGAGTAAAGAGCAAAGAAGCCCTTATCATAGAAGATTTGAGGCATGAAATAAAGACACAGAGGGGAAAGCAAATTAAAGACTTAGTGGACATTAGGATTTTCGCAGGAAATAAGGAAAATACTATTCGGGTTGCTCAGGGCTCGAGGAGGATGTCAAAATCAAGCTTGTCAACCTCTTGAGAAGCTACACCGACATGATTGCCTAGATGGTCGCTGATATGCCAGGGATTGATCCAAGGGTAATCACATATCCACTAAAAATTGACCTGACCAATAAACTCGTTAAACAAATAAAGCAAACTTTTGTTTCAAAAAGACATGTGAAAATTGAGGAGGAAGTAGACAAGCTATTGAAAGCCGGGTTCATCCAAGAAATTCACTAACCAAATTGGAAAGCCAATGTCATCATGGTTCCTATACCAAGTAGAATATGGATGATATGCATCAACTTCATGGACCTTAACAAAGGACCTCAACAAAGCATGTTAAAAAGATAGCTACGCCCTCCCAAGGATGGACTTCCTCATCAATGAAACCTTGGGTCACAAGTTATTGAGTTTTATGGATCCTTATTCCAGCTATAACCAAACTAGGATGCATGAAGCCAATGTCCCCAAGACGTCGTTCATCATGAAAATGGACTTTATTGCTATGAGGTTATGCCCTTCAGAGTTAAATATGCTCGGACCACCTACCAACGCTTTCTCAACCAGATCTTCTGTGACTTAATTGGCAAAAATATGGAGGCTTATATGAATGACATGATGGTGAAGAGCGTCAAAGCAGACAGCCATTTTGAAGACCTCAAAAAAACTTCCAGTATTCTAAGGAAATACCAAATGAGGCTTGTTCACTCAAGTGTGCGTTTGGTATGGCATCAGGTGAATTCTAAGGATTCATGGTCTCTTATCGTGCGTCAAAGTTAGCCTCAAGAAAATTAACACTATCCAGGCCATGACTCCTCCAGAAACCATCAAGCAGGGAAAAAAGTTGATAGGCAGAGTTGCCACCTTGGGAAGATTTATGTCATTTTCAGCGGAGAGGTGCTTACCCTTCTTCAAAGCAGTCCAATGTGCAAAAGACTTTATCTGAATTGAAGAATGCCAACACTCTTTTGATAACTTAAAGTGATACCCACCTACTCCTCATTTTCTGACCAAACCTTTACCTGTCAATAATATTTTGTTGTACCTTTCATTAAATGAAGTCTTAGTCAGCACCGTTTTGGTCAGGCAAGAGGACAATACTAAGAAGCCCATCTAAATGAGCAAGTTTCTAACAGATATGGTATCCTAATATTTACAAGGGGGCGTGCCAATGTCCATATATTCAGTCTCATCGAATAATAGTCCTAACAAACCAGCCACTCTGGAAAGTCCTTCAAATCCAGAAGAATCAGGCAAGATGGTGAACTTGTCAGTGGAGTTGGGAGAGTTTGACATTCAGTATCAACCATGCATAGTAGTCAAGGCAAGCCTTGTCTAATTTTATCATCAAATGCACCCCACCAGATGACCCTCCATAGTTGGTCGTATTAGAAACTCCACAACCTTGGACGCTTTAGGTTTATGGTTATTCTATACTTGGAAATAGCAATTTTGTCTCATCCTCATCAACCCAAAAAAGTTCGTCATTGAATATGCTCTGTTTCGGCTTCCAGCCAGCCAACAACCAAGCCTAGCACGAGGCTTTCAGTACGGGGATACGGTTAGCTCATGCTTTGAAGGATGACTCTCTATCCATTTTATGATGATTGCCAACTAAAAGTTAACCATCTTCTTGGTGAGCATAAAGCTGGGAATGAAAGGATGTTAAAATATCACCATTTAGCAAAGATTTCTGCCATGAAATTCAAAAACTTTGACATCCACCTAATTCCACTGAAGTAAAATACTCAAGTTGACTCCTTATCAAGGCAAACCCTAATGGAGCCTTGTTCGATGGATCCAATCCTCCAAAATCTTATCACTCAAGAGTTAACCAAAGACAAAAATAAAGTAAGAAATCTCCGTGTCAAATCCTCTCGTTATGCCTTGTGGAAGTCAGGTGTGTACAAAGTCGTTACCCTCTATATCTGAAATGCTTATGCCCATTGGAATCCGGATATGCTCGCCAAGAAGTCTGAAACAAAAAAGATAACCCTAGAAGGGGGTGCATACGGTTTTAAGACTACTTTAAAAAATTAACAAGTAATCACTACAAAGTTAGAGGAACTATGAATAACACTTAAATAGCTTCAAACAACGAACCTCAAACACAATATCTTAAATAAGCAATCTAACCAATCTCAACACAAGTATAAAACAATAATGTAAAGAAAGAAGGGTTTAGAGATACTTGACGCTTGAGATTTAGATGGTTCAGCTCAAATTACCCACAAGCCTACGTCCACCCTTTCAAGGAAGTCCCTTGAAAGGCCCTAGAATCCACTAGTATGATCTTTCTTACGGGTCAAGATCGAACCTCTTAAAATCTCTTGATGCTATACTTACATCAAGAACAAGCTTTGACAATCCCAAAGCTCCAAAGTTTGACAACCCCAAGCTTTGATACAAGAAACTTTAGATGAAGAATTGTGTACAAAGATTCACTCTCAAGAAGTAGATGCGTACAAGTTTAAGCTCTAGAATAAGCGAGATGAGTGTATGATGACTTATGGAAGTGTATATCTCTCAAATGCAAGCTCACAATAAATGCTCTCTTGAAATGGATGAGAAAACAACGAAAACCAAGAGAGATTGAACAATTGCTTTGATCTTTGAGTATATGCAAGATAAGAAGGCATTGAATGCAATTGATGAATCAAAACTATGCCTAAGATGAGTATTTATAGGTGTGGGAATTAATATGACCATTTGGAGTTAGGTGGAACATTAAATGCGCCAAACGGTAAATGCAGTCGACTGTATTCCTAAAGTAGCCGTTCGAAATTCAAAATTTCCAACTTACAGTCGACTGTAATGTAATGCAGTCGACTGTAATAGGCTACTGGAAGTATTGCAGTCAACTGCATTGGAATACAGTCGACTGTAATACCTTACTGCCCAACTTACAGTCGACTGCATTCCATAAAATGCAATTTCCTTGTTTTCAAAAAATGAAAAACTTTTATGCATGCAAAAGAAACCTATGGTCAAGTTCTAGGTATACAGTCATCGTAACGATCATCTCTCTATGTCTAGTTACAAAGAAGGAAATAAAAGCATTCTAAAACTTAATCGACGAATTCCTTCTTTGATGCGTTCCGTTGAGAGTCTTTGAACGATTTGCTCGTCTAATAGTCCGTTTGCATGATTATGAGATTTTACCTATTGCTTCATCAACTCAATTCATTGTTAGACATCGTAATCATTAAGGTTTGTTATCAACAAAATAAAATATAATGATTCAACTAATATGAGATGTATAAGATAGTGTATGCAATAGATCAAGACAATCTCAATTTTGATCATTATAAACAATAAGGAGTCATAAAACATAAAATCATGGTTATAGCTCCCCCTATCTTAAACAATATAGGCTCCCCCTATCTTGAGTAAAAAATATGCTCATATCAAATCCACATAAGTATGAATCAACTATTTTTCTCCTCCTTTTGACATCATTAAAAATATCAAGGGTGGTGTATGTGTGTGTGTGTATGTGTGTGTGAAAATGAGCAACATATGTATCCATTCATGGAGTAGTCAGTATAGCCAACAAGGGCATCCAAACAAGAAAATGTAAGTACTTGAATAACCATCAAAAGGTGTACCAAGCACATGTAATAAAATAACACATAAATCCTAAGCCTGAAGCAGTAAGATAAGCGTGACTTAAAAGGGCTAATGCAATAATATGAGTAGCATCCATTATAATTTTTTTTAAATACATAATAGAGTCTGATAAGCATAAAAGAAAACATAAATCATGTCCTAATGCCTAAGGACCCGATGGTGGAGGTGGTGGATGAAAGATGTCCTCCTCGGGACACTGAATCCCACAATGATCCTCCATGCGAGAAAGGCGTCAACTGAGCTGGCTGTGGGCAAGATCCATCCGATTGAAATTGGCATGCATCTGCTGCTGCATCATGTCTAAGCGTGCTAGGATCGCCTCATATCCAAAAGTAGACGGACCGGAAGAAGTGCCCGCCTCATGTGTACTCGGAATGATCAACGGAGGTGGATCACGATCAATCTCGTCACCGGCATCTCCATCAACATCAGCACCATCATCATCAACAGCATCACCATCATCATCATCATCATCATCATCATCAACAATGAAATCATCCATGTCAGGCTCAGGTAAGAAGTGGTCACGATCATCTAAAAGGCCCTTCCTATGAAGGGTAGAGCAGTCTAGTACGATGTGCCTAGTAACCTCATTATACTCACCCAGAAGAGGTATGTCAAAGGCAGCAAGAATGCGAGTGAGTAGGAGGCCATAAGGTATAGCTAAGGCAGGATGTGAGGCGCTCCTAATCATGTTCAACATGATGAGACGATGGAGGTTCAGCGGTGTACCTAAGCAAAAGAAAGTCAAGAGCTGAACGTCTAAGTAAGAGACGAGTGAAAGACCGCCGACTATAGGAATGACGTTATGAGCGATGCTATGATGGAATAGATGAGAGATATGTGGTAGGTTACGTAGGCTGGGCTTGCTCACAGCCCGAACCTGTCGACAATGAAGATTGTGTCGAAGCTGCTCGTCAATAGTAAAAGGTCGGTCAAACCAATGTGACTGACCAGCGACAGGGATTATTTCTAACGAAAATGAGAAACCACTATCGGGGAGGTTTAGAAGTGTGGCTAGGTTGGATTGTGAGAACGAAATGAGGCATCCAAAAACATAGGATGTTGAGGGTACATGACTCAGTGCACATGCTCCAAGTCAAACTCGCATAAAATAGGTAGATAGCATCAAGATAATATAGAATAGTGTTCCTCTCAGTGAGCCGATCTATATGAAAATTCTGAAGGTGTCTAAGTACACCTATGCTGGAAAGGAATAAAGTATCCAGTCGCAAACCTGGAGTCAGAGGGGAAGAGAGTTGCGCAGAAAAGCGATCGGCAGCCTCGCGGTTTCGATATCAGTTTTGATCAAATTCTACCGCGATAGGCTTGGGCTCGGGTGCAGCTCGTGAGCGAGACGAACTGGTACGTGCACGTTTCTCTCTTGCCATAGTCTAACAATTGTAAAAAGGGAAATACAATAAGCAAGATGTATGAAAAAGCAAAGAAAGTACAAAACATGGATATATGTATTTATTTAAGAAAAAATTTGTATGTTAAGGGTATATAACAAAATGAAGAAAATAAACCCTAATCATGCAATTTGGGGAAAACCCAATATTTGGACAAATTGGAGGTAATTAACCATGTATAATCAAGCAATAGACATATTTAAGCACGAATCAAATGATCAAATATGTATTTGCACAATCAATTTGAAGAAATTTTGATAATTGAAAAACCCTAGTTTATGAAAATTGGGGAAAATCAAATTTTGCATGAATGCCTGTAATTAAACTATGTAGGATCATGTAATAAGCATCCCTAATCATGAATCAAGCATTAAATCATATAGTAGCATGCTTAATTGAAGTAGATCTGAAGAATTTTTACTAAAGTGGGCAATTCGAATTTCAATAGATTATGAACAATGTAGGTGAATTCAATTAGTGAAAGCATGTAAATCATGTAATACAATAAGATTTGGGAGGATTTACATACCAATTTCAAGCTGAATGCACGAGAATTGAGGGTATGAGAGAAAAGGTAGAGAGTTTGAAGGGAATAAGAGAGAATCCGTTGAAATGGGTCAATTTTATGCCCTTTTCCCGTAACACAGTCGATTGTATTCCAGAATGCAGTCGACTGTATTGACCAATGCAGTCGACTTTATTGCCTAATGCAGTCAACTTCAATGCACAAAATCAAATAGTCTTGCAATGATTATGTATATCTATATTTCAATATAAGTGTGTGCAAATAATTTTAAAGCAAATAAATATCAACAAAACCAATAAAGTTTGGAAAGAGAAAAATCAACCAAAGCATGATATAAGCATATGAGATGATGCTCAAGCATGAAAAGCGCAACTTGCATGTTGATGCACAAGATATATATTAACGTAGTCACATAGGTGAAGACATGCCAAGTTCTCTTC
This sequence comes from Escallonia rubra, assembly GCA_033065855.1. Classification (NCBI taxonomy): domain Eukaryota; kingdom Viridiplantae; phylum Streptophyta; class Magnoliopsida; order Escalloniales; family Escalloniaceae; genus Escallonia; species Escallonia rubra. Next base: position 56,067 of record JAVXUO010001297.1, on the reverse strand, counting down.
TAAGAGCGGTAAACCTCTTCGAATCTAACGGTTTAGTGAAGATATCTGCTATTTGGTGATTTGTGTCCACGAAGTCGAGAACGATATCACCTTTTTGCACATTATCACGAATAAAATGGTGTTTGATTTCTATGTGCTTGGTGCGTGAATGTTGGATGAGATTTTTGCTCAAGTCAATGGCACTAGAGTTATCGCATAAGATAGGTATGCGATCATACTTGAGTCCAAAATCCAATAGAGTTTGTTTCATCCAAATAATTTTTGCACAACAAGCACCAACCGCCACGTATTCGGCTTCGGTAGTAGAGAGTGCAACCGAATTTTGCTTTTTGAAACTCCAAGAAACAAGTGAGTGTCCTAGGAATTGGCAACCGCCACTAGTGCTTTTCCGCTCGGTTTTACAATCGGCATAGTCGGCATCGGAGTAACCAACTAGGTCAAAGAATGATGTGTTCCTAGGAAACCATAACCCTGAATCGTGAGTGCCCTTAAAATATCTAAGAATTTTCTTAACAGCTACTAAGTGAAATTACTTAGGACAAGCTTGAAATCGAGCACACACACAAACACTAAACATTATATCAGGTCTACTTACGGTAAGGTAAATGAGTGAGCCGATCATACCTCGATAACGCTTAATATCAACGTCCTTACCCTTTTCATCTTTATCAAGCTTTAACGATGAGCTCATTGGAGTGTCAAAAGCATTTGATTCTTCCATGTCAAATCTCTTGAGTAACTCTTTGGTGTATTTAGCTTGGTTGATAAAGATTACATCCTTGCTTTGTTTGATTTGCAATCCAAGGAAGAAGTTGAGTTCTCCCATCATGCTCATTTCAAACTCCTTACTCATACAAGAAGCAAACTCTTCGCACAAGGATCCCTTAGTAGCACAAAATATAATATCATCAACATAAATTTGCACCAACAATAAGTCCTTGCTTTTAGATTTTATGAAAAGAGTTGTGTCAAGTTTTCCTCTTGAAAAATCATTTTTCTAAAAGAAAACTACTTAGCCTTTCATACCAAGCTCTAGGAGCTTGTTTTAAACCATAAAGAGATTTGCTAAGCTTGAAAACATGGTTTGGATATTTTTCAAGTTCAAAACTGGGAGTTTGAGCCACGTATACTTCCTCCAAAATAAAACCATTTAGAAAAGAACTCTTGACATCCATTTGATAGAGTTTAAAATCTTTATAGCAAGCAAAAGCTAATAGCATTCTAATAGATTCAAGTCTAGCTACCGGTGCATAAGTCTCATCAAAATCAATTCCTTCCTCTTGGTTACAACCTTAGGCCACTAATCTAGCCTTGTTTCTAACCACGACTCCGGATTCATCAAGTTTGTTTCTAAATACCCATTTTGTGCCTATAATCCTAAAGTTTTGAGGTTTAGTCACAAGGGTCCAAAGTTTATTTCTTTCAAATTGAACTAGTTCTTCTTTCATAGCAAACATCCAAGATTCATGATGTATAGAGCTTCGGAAAAGTTATTCGGTTCAATTTGGGAAAGAAACGCTAAATTAACATGTTGTTGAAGTGAGTCTCGAGTTCTTCCCCACCCGAAGGATTACCTAAGATTTGATCGCTTTGATGATCCTTTTTGTAAGTCCAATCTTTTGGTAATACTTGAGAGTTGTCTGATTTTGAAGCATCATTGCTTGCTTCATTGTCTCCTTCTCGAGAGCTTGATGGTTACTCCCTTAGATCAATTTCTTTGGGATTGTCTTGTAGTGTTTCACTTATGTCCAAAGTTCCTATGACATTGTCCAAATCATCTACATTAGCAACGTTAGTCCTCCGAAGAAAAGGATTAGTCTCATCAAAAGTAACATTTATTGATTCTTCTACAACCAAAGCACTTTTATTATGTATTCTATATGCCATACTATTATTAGAGTAATGAAGAAAAATTCCCTCATAAGTTTTAGAATCAAATTTGCTAAGGTGATCCTTAGCATTTAGAATAAAGCATTTGCATCCAAAGACTCTAAAAAAGCTCACCTTAGATTTCTTATCATAAAAAGCTCAAAAGGTGTTTTTCACAAAATTTTACGTAAAATAAGTCTATTAAGTATAAAATAAGCACAATTGACCGCCTCCTCCCAAAAGTACTTAGGTAGGCCAAATTTTTTAAGCATTGTTCTTGCCACTTCTTGCAATGACATAATCTTTCTTTCGGCAACACCATTTTGTTGAGGAGTTCTAGGAGTCGAAAAATTATGTGATATACCAATGTCATCACACAAAGCTCCTATTTTAAAATTTTCTACCATGATCACTTCGAATGTAGGTTATCAAATATCCTTTTTGATTTTGAACACGTTTTGTAAATGAAGTGAACACATCTAGAGATTCATCTTTGGTAGCCAAAAAGAAAGTCCAAGTATAGCGAGAATAGTCATCAATAATAACAAAATAATATGATTTACCACCAAGACTAGTAGTAGGGATTGGTCCAAACAAATCCATATGAAATAATTGCAAGGGTCTAGAAGTAGATACCATTTTCTTCGGTTTGTGAGAGACTTTCTTTTGCTTACCCATTTGACAAGCATCACATACTTTATATTTCTCAAACTTGATATTCGGGACTCCCCTGACAAGTTCTTTGCTTGAAATATCCTTCAAATGCTCCGTATGCATGTGACCAAGTATTCGATGCCAAAGCCAAGATGTTCACTAATAGCACTAAGACACTTGACATCTTGATTAGCTAAGTCATTTATTTGTATAGAGTAAACATTGTCATCTCTATTTCCTACCAAAATAGTTTCATTATCCTTCAAAGATTGTATAGTACAATGAGAAGCCTCAAAGATTACTCTAAAGCCTTAATCACTAAATTGACTAATACTTAGCAAATTATGCTTCAAACCTTCGACATATAACACATTCTCAATTGAATGTGGTTCTTTACCAATAGTTCCTTTACCTTTGATTTTTCCTTGTGCATTGTCACCAAAGGTCACATTTCCTCCTTCTTTAAGATCAATCGAGGTAAAAAGAGATATGTTACCGGTCATATGTCTTGAACATTCACTATCAAGAATCCACTTCTTGCTACTAGATTTTGCTTTGAGACATACCTATAAACACAAATCATGTAGTGACTTTTGGTACCCATATTTTCTTGGGTCCTTGGGTGTTAGTCTTACATTTGTAATCTTGACCTTTCACAACCCACATTTTCTTTCTACCTCTAACATAAACAATTCTACAAGGACAATTATTAGTCACATGCCATTTCTTGTTGCACCAACTGCAATGTGTAAATGGTGTGCAATAGTTCTTCAATTGTTTTGAATGAATATTCAACCTAGCTTGTTGTTGAAAGATTTTAAGAGGCAAGGCCAAGGGATCTAATCCAAGACCACCTTTGTTTAGCCAATTCTTTGGCGTCCAAGCATGACATCCAAATTGTTTTGACCATCAACAAATTTTTCAAGACATTTTTTCAAATCATAAATCTCAACTTTTAAATCTTCATTTTGTTTTTCTAAAGCCAAAGTTTTGGAAGAGATTTGTTTTGAGTTAGGAGTGTTAACGAATAATTCAACCAAATCGTCATTCACATATTTCACATATAAATGGTTGGAAATGCATTCATTTTTGGCATGCAACTCATTATTTTGCATTTTCAATTTCTCAATTTGCTTATTAGCCTCGAGGAATTATTTTGCCAGAATAATATTTTTCTTAAAAATTTTCTTGGGTTCCTCATCTAGGTTATCATAAGCATCTTCGAAGCTTTAACTATCACTATCACTACCGGAAGAAAAGTTTACCTCATCATTTGCCATGAAACATACATTTGCTCGTTCATTCTTCTCATTATCTTCATCACTTGAATCGAAGTCACTCCATGTTAGAGTATGTTCAGCATTATGGCTTTTTCCTTCTCTGTGTTCTTTTTCTGAGAGAATTGTCTTTTCTTACCTCTTTCCCATACATCTCTTATTTCCTTCTTTTCCCTTTTGTATATGGGACAATCCATCTTCATGTGTCCCTGCTTGTGGCATTTGTAGCAAAGCTTCTCTTCGTTGCTAGCATCTTTTTGCTTTCTCCCACCATTCCTTCTAAACCTCATGAACTTTTTAAAATTCTCTACAATCATTGTAACATCATCTTCATCAAATTCTTCGTCATCATCACTTGACTCAAGGTTGGAAGATGAAGCTTTAAGAGCAATTGATGTAGGCTTCTTCTTGATGTCCTCTTGATCAAAAGATTTGAGTTGCATTCTGTATGTCATTAGCGAGCACATCAATTCATCAAGAGAAAAGATGTTGAGATTCTTCAATTCTTGGATGGCGATGATCTTTGCATCCCAAGCTCTTGGTAAAGACCTAATCACCTTTCTTACGAGATCACCATTAGTGAATTCTTAGCCCTATTGTTTCAAAGGATTCACAATGTTGGTGAAATAAGTATTCATATCCTTAACGGATTCATTAGGAAGCATTTGGAATAACTCGTAATCTCTAAACAATAAGTTCATTTTGGAATCCCTGAGCAGTGAAGTTCCTTCATGCGTAACTTGTACATAATGACTCTATTGAGTTCATTAGTGTCTAAAGCATAAATAAGACAATTTTTCGCTCTAGCATTCATACAAATCATTCTTATCATGATCGCTATACCCCGATTTAGTTTTAGGATCCTCGTCATTCTCCACCACCTTCATTGAAACCAATGGCCAATCTAAACAATGTCCCACATCTCATAGTCTTGAGACTCTAATTAGATTTTTATCTTAACTTTTCACACACTATAATTGGTCACATTAAATAATGGAGGCCTAGTGGTAGAACTACCTTCCATTCCCCCAACGTAAGCCATAATCGATTAACTTTCTTCGCACTACCCAATATATCAGGAGCCGAGGCTTTGATACCACTTGAAACCAAAAAGATAACCCTAGGGGGGGTTGAATAGGGTTTTAAGACTACTCTAAAAAAATTAACAATTAATCACTACAAACTTAGAGGAACTACGAAGAACACTTAAAAGCTTCAAACAACAAAACTCAACCAAAATTCTTAAATAAGCAATCTAACAAATCTCAACACAAGTATAAAACAATAATGCAAAGAGAGAAGGGTTTAGAGATACTTGACGCTTGATATTTAGATAGTTCGGCTCAAATTATCCTCAAGCCCACGTCCACCCTTTCAAGGACGTCCCTTGAAAGGCCTTAGAATCCACTAGTATGATCTTTCTTACGGGTCAATATCGAACCTCTTACAATCCCTTGATACTATACCCACATCAAGAACAAGCTTTGACAATCCCAAAGCTCCAAAGCTTGACAACCCCAAGCTTTGATACAAGAAACTTTAGATGAAGAATTGTGTACAAAGATTCACTCTCAAGATTGTATTGCAATACAGTCGCCTGTAATAGGCTACTGGAAGTATTGTAGTCGACTGCATTAGAATGCAGTCGACTGTAATACCTCACTGCCTAACTTGCAGTCGACTGCATTCCTGAAAATGTAGTTTCCTAGTTTTTAAAGAATGAAAAAATTTTATGCATGCAAGGGAAACCTATGGGCAAGTTCTAAGTTTACAGTCATCGATACGATCATCTCTCTATGTCTAGTTACAAAGAAGGAAATAAAAGCATTAAAAACTTAATCGACGAATTCCTTCTTTGATGCTTTATGTTGAGAGTCTTTGAACGATTTGCTCGTCTAATATTCTGTTTGCATGAGTATGAGATTGTACCTATTGCTTCATCAACTCAATGCATTGTTAGACATCGTTATCATTAATGTTAGTTATCATCAAAATCAAATATAATCCTAGGTTAAATAACCATAGGGTTAACAAAGTCCATAAAGGAATCTGCGAACAACATATGACAACTGCCAAAAGTTTGCCCTATCTCCCACACTCATGTTGCCCTACTCCCTTCTTTGGTCTCAATAATTCCTTTTGCAACATGGGGCATCGATATTTTGGGTCCCTTCCCTCTAGCCTCGACACTGAGGTGATTTGTGATATTTTGCCATCGATTACTTCATGAAATTGGCACACGCTGAACCTTTGGCCACCATCACAAAAGCCAAATGTCAGGTCTTCTTTTGGAATAACGTTGTTAGCCATTTTAGAATTCATAAGGCCCTCATTATAGAAAATGGGAAATAATTTGACAACACCAACTTTAGAGAACGTTGTGCCAACTTCTAAATTGACATTCGCTTCTCTTTGGTAGTACACCCCTAATCCAAAGGACAAGCGAAAAACTTGAATCATAGAATACTACAAGGATTGAAGAAGAAACTAGATGATGTTAAAGGTGCTTTGGTGAACGAACACCCCAAAGTATTTAAGGTATACCCAACCACTCGTCATTCAATTGCTAGAGAAACACTTTTCTTACTCAGCTTTGGGATAGAGGCCTTGCTACTATTAAAGTTAGTCTTCCAGGTGTGCAGATCCTCCACTTCGATAATGTAAAAATTAAGCCAATCTAAGAGCAAACCATGATCTCTTCCATAATGCAAGATCCCAAGCTCATGAGTGATCACTCTCCGTCAAGAAACAAATCGCCTGTTATTTTAATTGACGGGTCCATTCAAAACCCTTTCGGGTTAGAGACTTAGTCTTTCACCAAATAGATGTCTCCACTCGAAGAGAAGCTATGGGTAGGCTATCTCCAACCCCTTCACATCTCGAAAGTCCTTAAGCAAAGCCCATGCACCTTGAAGACACTTTCCGGTTAATTGATTCCTTAGACTTTGAATGCAGTAAACTTTCCTTCACAAAATAGATGTCTCACCTCAAGGCAATATTCTTTCTTGTTGCGCGGGAAAGTGGGGGAGGGGGGTGGCTCAAACTTTATCCACCCCAAACAAACAAAAACATCTTTTTTCTGGAATAGACTTTTTGCTTTATAGTTAGTAAAGTAGTAGATCTATGAAAACCTTTTTGTAGACTTCTTTTTGCCCAAGAAGTAAACAATTCTTTCTAAAAAACTTGTTCATCAAAATTTGACACCCCAAGGTGACATGATAGAGTTCAACCTCCATTTATACGGCTTAGTCTAGCATTAAACCTTCAAAGGGTAAAGCATTTGTGGGATTTCATCACCCCACCTCTCTTTGTCAAATCAAAACCCTGACAAGCTAAAAGCTCGGCCATGATTGTCAATGCTTAGCTACTGATAAAAGTTAGTCGAAAAATAAATGCAAGCACAAGATGTGGAAATTCTCAAGCTAAAACACACACACTTGCAACAAAATACCTTATAACATAAAGGATGACACATACACATTGTCTCATTTAGAGCGATATAAAAAGGTATCGAAGACTTAGACAAATTCAATATTGCTGAGCTTTGCATAAGGCCGACTAACAAGAAGAACAGGAAACAACTGTCCAACCCGAGCACACTCTGGAAGCTGTAGAAGAAATAAATTTTTGTCCTTCTAAAAGCTCTGCTCGAAGATCTCCAAGCCATAATTACTATGCCTCTTCAGTTGTGCCATCTAAGAACGATTAGGTTGCCTTATGCACCACATGCATTTTGTTCTTCTTGGCCCTATAATACTTCTTCGAGCTTGCTGACCTTCGGGACTAGCTCCATCCTTTGGACCAGCAGATCTTTGGAAAGCTTATCTAAATCCTAAGCCTTGGCAATCGCCTCTCTGTTTTCCCGCTCTACTTTACCAACCATCACCCATTCCATTTGAAAGAAGCCAAGCATTTAGCTATTATACGCATGAGAAAGAAGATAGTTAGAAAATTTACAAAATGTATGGAGAATGATCTCGAGAAAAATTCACAATTCTTACATTATCTGTTACTTGGGTACTAGCAAGAGCGAAGGGGTCGTGCTTACGATTTTCCAAGATTTCCTTATCCCCAAGGAGAAGCTCGTGGGCTATATGCTACTCAAAAGCATGGGCATTTTACATCCCATATCATCCCTGGAGATCGTCCATTGAGGAGTGAATTTGGATCCTCCTCAACTGAGACACCCATAATGACCAGAAGAGGTGATCCGAGTGGATAGATCCTAGTCTTTTTTAGGAATGGGGCAAGTCTCTGTAGGTTTCTGCTTCCTCTTTCCTTTTAAAGGAGCAACTAGAGAGGACTGGGGGTAAGTCTCTATAGGGTTTCTGCTTCCTCTTTCTTTTTAAAGCTTGTTCCCGGAGCAACTAGAGAAATCTGCCTTTTGTTGTTTGTCTTGCTCACTTCCGCTAACCATTTCTACACAAGTCAATTGAAGGGATTGTTAGAATTAAGAAGACAAATACAAAGAAGATGCAAAAGTGTAGAGTACCACTAAATCCTACCTAAGTTGCAAACTCTAATCGAAAATAGCATTCGTTATTGATGCGAATGCTTCTACTAAACTCTCAATCTTCCTTACTATCAGAAAAATTCTCAATTCTCCATTTGGAGCAAAATGGGTGTATCAACCAAACTTCATTTTTTCTCGTTCTGTCATCTGGCTTATGTTCTTCATGTCATATTGATATATCGATTCGATCCAAGCGAATTGCTCTGGAGATAATTATTGATAGGAATATCCCCCAGTCAAGTGAAATCCAATCCACGAAATAATTTGATCTATGACTATCTCCGACATGGACCGGTGAAATTGAACACGAATCATTTCTGGATTATAACTATAACCACTTATTCACAAACCTCGTGTAGGGCTAATTGTTTTCACTTCCCATCTCTTGGAAAGCTCCGACCAGAAAATGGCCATATGAGTGGGTACCACCATTATCTATCATGTTCCATCAACACACTATAAGGGTTATGGTCATTACGCTTCAACCGAGTTATTATATTCATAAACTGCTCTACCATAGTTTTTGGCAGATCTCCTTTAGGTTCTTTGGAATTGTGCAGATTTAGCAACTGCACCAATGCACTATTGAACATCTTTGCACTGGAGCTCTTTTTCTTGAATAATTGAAAAATGAGATTATTCAGGAATGCGCTACTATTTATGATAATGTGCAATTTGTGCGAAGCATTTATCTATCCAGCCATGAGGTAAATCAGCAGTGAGAATCCCATAGTACTACAATTTCTCCTTACTAAAAGAATTGGCAATTGATAGACCACCCCTCAGGCTGAGTGATCAAAGAGTCTTTTTGTAAGCGTTAGGAGCAGACACAGTTTGCTTCTTCATTTGTTTGCAGTAACAGTTCCATCTTTGAGCAAGCTCCCAAAGTTTGTCCTCCCGTCAGATACCTAGAGTGCCAGCCTTTGTTAGATTGAGGCACACCTTTAACAATTATGTGCTTAGTGTGGATATAGTACCACCCAAGGCATCCTGTAATTTTCTTGACAAAACACGTTTCTAAAGAAAAATTCATAATGTCTTTGACCTCCAACTTGAAACCAAAGGTCTGCACTAAGTAAATCAGACGGACTACCATTCTCCAACAATTGGGGAAAAGTTGGCTTGGAACCATCTTATAGTGATTGAAGAATGCTTCTTGTCCAAGCATGTCTACCGAGTAACTCGCTTGAGCACAACTCCCAAGTAGCACGTCTGTGCACGATCTAGCATAAACGATCCCTGCATAAGTATGCCACGTAGACTTCCCGTGCATCTCATCTGGGCAGGGCTCCCAAGAAGCATGTATGAGCACGTTGAAACGTGAGAAGTACGCACATATTTCCTATGTAGCTCACCCAATCATAGCTCCTGAGCAGTGCGCCCGAGTGCAGCTGTTGAGTAGTGCGTCCGAGCACATCTACCAAGCAGAACACCGAGCATATCTCCCAAGCAGCCTATCCGACCAGACAGCCGAGCAAGCTGACCGAGTAGCCAATATTGAAAAGTTATTCAAGGCAATTATTTTTTCGGTTAGATATTCGAAGTTGACTCCTATACATGTTTTTTATTCGACTACTTGAGAAGCGTCGATGAAAGCAAATGGCATTATGATATAACTAAAAGTAGACTCCCAATCAGCAGATGATACTCGTCATTCTCCACCAAACTTGGTGTACCTTTTGGGTAAATCTAGATTTTGAGGGGACTCTAACTTATCCCCAGTGATCAAGCCCAAAGTCCAACTGTTACCCCTAATTCTATTAGGGTTGTAATATCCATGCCTATTTAAAGGGGTTCCCCTAAGTATGCAACCAACTATTCACACACAAACAACATGTTTCATACTTTTTCAGAGATTCTATCATGTAATTGTGCTCTATCTTAAGAGAGAGTCGCCAAAACTCTGCCCGGCATTCACTTTATAGTCTTGCGGACTATCATTCAAACTAGAGTTCTCGATCAAATTTTTAGTGGCAACATTTCTATGAATCAGTTCCTTCTTATGGAACGACCATAAATGATCGGAACAGGGATCATGCAATATTTAATTATTAATTGGACTTTAAGCTTCGTATGGAAGGATTCAAGGTAAACTCCCTTTAAGACTGGAAAGAATGGAATTGCTTCACATTACCATGTCAACTATAATACCAATTCTGTTGGACCTCAGTTCCTACTATGTAGTCAACTTTTTGAATATTTTTACGAATATTACCCTATCTATTTAAATCTTTTTTTTTAGAACAAGATCTCGACTTGTAGTATCGATCAGAATCTAAATTCAGGTTTTTTAGTGTCCAAATTGCATGTCTCGTATCAAAATATGATAAGGCCATATGGACTGTATTACTGTTCTTCTGCATGAATGGACCATAATTTTGCTCCAACAGAATGATGCATTGCAAATCGTGTACTTTGAAATGCACAAATATGAACCATGCATTATGCAATGGATCGTAGTATTATCTTTCCATGTAAACCCAATGTAGTAGCCTTTTAGGCGATATCATTATTATGAATTATGGAATATAAATCATTTGGAGTTATCAACTAGCGTTAGACGTTGAGTTTTCAAAAAATTTCATATTTATGTTTATTCTAAAATTTCGACGCTACATATTACAAAATATTAAAAACTCAATAAGACTCCAAACTTTCATGTCATTAGCGAATATGGGCCATCAAGAAGTGACAGAGCTCCAGATTACAAACTGTTCCCAACCTATTCTGGTCGTACACAAAGGCCCACTGGATTCCCACTTTGCATGACACGTCCGTACAACCAACAATCAATATACAACGCTCACAACCGGTCAAAGCTTGCACGCTCAAGTCACGTGCACTTCTTACTTCTTCTACGCGACTTCGTCGCCAAGAAACTCATCATCGTGCGACGCCGCATCACACTTCGACCGTCGCACTTCGCACATTGTCCGTCGATGCGCCATGGCACTTGCCCAAGGAGGTTGGCCTTAGCCTTCCCCTTGGGGTCAGCCTCGGCCTTGGCCTTCCCCTTGGGGTCGGCCTCGGCCTCCCATTGGGGGTTGGCCTCGGCCTTCCTTTGGGGTTGGCCTTGGCCTTCCCCTATGGGTTGGCCGTGGCCTTCCCTTATGGGTTGGCCTTGGCCTTCCCCTAAGGGTTGGCCTTTGGCCTCTATCCTTAGCACCTTCACTTCTCTTCAAGAGGCCTTGCATCCTTCGCGACGCCCTTCGCCCGTCGTCCGGACGTCAACTCCGCGACCCCCGTCGCCCGTCGTCCGGACGTCAACTCCGCGACCCCCGTCGCCCGGACACAACTCCGCGACCCCCGTCGCCCGGACACAACTCCGCGACCCCCGTCGCCCGGACGTCAACTCCGCGACCCCCGTCGCCCGGACGTCAACTCCGCGACCCCCGTCGCCCGGACACAACTCCACGACCCCCGTCGCCCGGACACAACTCCGCGACCCCGTCGCCCAGACACAACTCCACGACACTCATCATCCGTCGCCCGGACGTCGTCTCCCTGACCCTCGTCACCGACGTCCGAACACTCCAACACTCCACCGCACCCGTGCTCCGCGCCGCTGATACAGCCGTGCCCCCGGCTCTCTGTCACACTACCGTGCCCCCGGCACCATACGCACTCTGTCGCGCCCATGCACCACCATTGACACCAACGTGTCCCCGGCACCTTACGCACTCCGTCGCACCCATGCGCCGCGCCATTGACATAGACGTGCTCCCGGCACCTTACTCACTTCATCGCGCCCATGCGCCACAATCATGTCATCATGCCCCCGGGCACCACACTTATTCATCACACCATGCGCACCTTGCCTTGGTCATGGAACATGCTTCAACCCACTCTCCGGAGTGTACATCATCCGCGGGGATAGGCGACTCCTCCGGGACACTATCTCTGCCAGGGAGCTCTTCAACTCCCCTTCCGCCAGGTAGACGGCTCCTCCGGGATGCTACCTCGGCCAGTCGGGTAGACGGCTCCTTCGGGATGCTACCTTGACATGCTCCGAGTGCTCCGGCACAGGGACTCACCCGCAGGGATAGGCGACTCCTCCGGGACACTATCTCTGCCAGGGAGCTCTTCAACTCCCCTTCCGCCAGGTAGACGGCTCCTCCGGGATGCTACCTCGGCCAGTCGGGTAGACGGCTCCTCCGGGATGCTACCTTGACTCGCTCCAAGTGCTCCGGCACAAGGACTCACCCGCGGGGATAGGCGACTCCTCCGGGACACTATCTCTGCCAGGGAGCTCTTCAACTCCCCTTCCGCCAGGTAGACGGCTCCTCCGGGATGCTACCTCGGCCAGTCGGGTAGACGGCTCCTCCGGGATGCTACCTTGACTCCCTCCAAGTGCTCCGGCACAAGGACTCACCCGCGGGGATAGGCGACTCCTCCGGGACACTATCTCTGCCAGGGAGCTCTTAAACTCCCCTTCCGCCAGGTAGACGGCTCCTCCGGGATGCTACCTTGGCCGGCCGGGTAGACGGCTCCTCCGGGATGCTACCTTGGCCTGCGGAATAGACGACTCCTCCGGGACACTATCTCCGTCAGGGTGCCTGCGTGACTGGCCTACGTGCTCCGGCACTGGGGGCTTGCGTCGGCACCCCTAGGGACTATGACCCCGGGTCACTCCGAGACGGGAGCAGGTCTTCGGAGGGCATCGCGCCTAGTTCACCTGGCAGTTGGGCGTCGGGTCTTCCCCACCGCTGCCAGGCCTGTGGGACTCCGCAAGGGCTTGGATTGGAGGCTAGATCAAGGGGGTTCTCTGGCCACACCGATGCGGTGGGAGCCAGTCTTTCCAGACAGACAGAGCGACGCTGTGCGGGGCAGGCCGGATGAATATGCGATTTGACAGTCCGTGGAGCACCGGCACCCGTGGACCCCCCGGTGACGTGTCACTCCCAGGGAGCGCCACGTGTCGGTTAATGACATCATCATCTCAATCTCTATAAATAGAGGTCTTGAGAATTCATTTGACGGGATTAACAATTGGACATTTTCATAACATATTTCACTCTCACTCTAGAATCCTAGAGAGAGAAACACACAGTGCCCTGACTTTGGACCTAAGCATCGGACTGTGACTGTCATCGTGTATTCATCTCGCTCCATCGCCCTCGCAGCACTGCCACCCCGAGCTCTGTTTGGGAAGCCCTTGGTCTCTGTCCTTGTTCCACCCTTGATGTGTCTCACATCAACATACTTGGAAGCTGACTCGGACTGCAGCCTTTGTGGCACCTCCACGTAAGCACGAACCCACATTCCTTGGCATCACAAACCTAGATAAAAGGGCGATGCAATCAATTTTCCATGTATGCTTGAATATTTTAAAGAGATCCAAATCAGCAAAAAAAATAAAGGATTTCTATTACCAGAGTAATTTTTTTCTCTCTTTTTTATCTTTCTTTTTTTGCCTTATGCTTGTGAGTTTTTTTATTCGTTAACATTTCCCACTTCTGAAGTATCAAATTCAATCTCTATTCATCAACTCTTTGATAAAATTTAACTAAAATTCATCCAACTCATTTGGACTTATAATTGGAGCGATAAGTAGTGTTCAAACAATAGTGACGAATATTCATAGTCTTTCATGTCGTATGTGATTCAACTCATTGGTTTTGAGCTCCTAATATGGATCCAATTCCAAACAAGGTAAGAAACTTTTTTGCAGTTGATTCAACCTATTGATTTGAAGCTTTTTGTTAAAACTTTAGAAATCTACCACATAACATGTAGTGGGTTTGGGAACATACCGTACAAAATATCTCGAAAATTCTGATGAATGACCATTGTTGTTACGAGCCTGCAACACGCTTGATCTTTTATTCGTATATACAAAATTGGCTACTAGAGTCAAGTTCTTCATTTATGAATCAAATCGTAGAGCTTGGTGATGCTCTAAAGAGAGTACAACGGGGGGAGGAACTTTTTATTTGCAGGGAAGACTTATGTCTTTAACTTATTATATCTCTTGGGATATCTCTAATCTTTATATAGAGATTGTTTTAGAGACTGGTTTTCTCTTAAACATTTAGAAGGTAAAGACAGTATTTATCTCAAACACTTAGGAGATGAATACCCTCTAATTAACCATAACTACCCATCTATTAATGGGCAGATAATGGGTCCAGCGACTCAATTTATTAATAGCTTTAACTCGCCCACTCAGGGCAAAATAAATCTTGCAGTCTCTCCTTATTTCTTGTTCACTCATCTCCTCATACAGGAAATGGAACATGCGACCTACGAGAAGGATGTCCAACATTAAGGAGTATTGTATTAAGTTATCACCAAACTAACACGAATACATCAATCCATAAAACCTCATATGTACCCCCAATAGTTCAACTACGCCAGATTAAACAATTTTAAATTCCTCATAGTGAGCAGACTACTTTCTTCCCAAAGCCCTCATGTCATCACCAAACTAACACAAATTTGTTTCATGAATCATATTGAAACAAAAATTGACAAAGTTGCCCAGACTACTTTCTTCCCAACGCCCTCATGTCATTCCAATAAGACTCAACCGCTTTTCTAGACATGCCCACGCGAATGCATCATATGTGATCCAAGAGTACATGATAAAGTAGTGACACCGAGCATCCTCTTCATGACATAGTCTAAGGTTAAAAAATGTTACTATTTAGGATCATAAATATATCGATCCAGGTGGCTCACACAGTGATAAAGCAGGGATTTATTCATCATTCCCACTGGCGGTTTGTATTTAGTATATGTAGTATGATTTGCATGTTATGGTGTAACCCGTGAAGGCGTATCGCATAAATGTATAATAAAATACACCATACAAATCTAAGTCTAGTCGTTGTACGAGTGCCTAACCTGAATTTTTTAGCCTAACCACTCTCATAGTGCTTGTCTAAAATCTCACATTCGGATATAAATAGGCTACATAAAGCTGTTGAGATACTCAATGATCGACCTACTTTTTTAGGTCTCATCTTAGCTCCAACTAACGTGATGTGTTTGCACTACTAGCTGTATCATCTTATTCACCCTCTCAAAGCCTAAGATGATTATGACTCATCTTGCTCACTGACTTAGCACCAAGGTGAATTACTCGTGTGGCTGGGTCTATTCAAGCCTAGTGGCACTCTCAATAAGGATGTATATGTAATCACAAAGATAATACGCTTATTCCAAAATAAACTCAAATCACGGAATGAAAGATATAATAAATAATATCAAGTACATAAGATTCCATAAACATATCAAGCCCTACGTAGTACCATACTCCTAATGCGAGAACGGAAAACATCTCTAGCAATACGCTTGGTCAAAGGATCTGCCAGTAGGTATATGCTTTATGGTCACCTCTCATTACGTAACTAAAGTTTTATTAAAGTGATAATGAAGGCATGTGTGTTTGGCCCTCCCACGACATTTGGGGTCCTTTACAAAATCTTGGACAGTTGTGTTGTCACATTAAACAGTGACAACCTCATCTACATGAGCTGTAACCCCTACAGCCTATAAGAATGATCTCAACCAAACAGCTTCCTGGATTGCTACAAAATAAGAAACATACTCCAACTCTATCGTAGATGGGTCGATGGAAGTCTGTTTCTTGCTACACCAAAAAATAGCTCCACCTCTTAGTATGAGTGCATAACCTGAAGTAGATTTGCGCTCATCTTTATCACCGCCCTAATCAGCATCGTTTTATCCTTTCAGTCTTAAGTCTTCACCATGATAACACAGGATGTGATCATCAATTCTATACAGCTATCGAACAATCTTATTCACCGCATTCTAATGAGCAGGTCCAGGATTGCACTGATAATAACTCATCATTCCAACTGTATAGCAGAAGTTTGGACGTGTACACAATATACCGTATATCAGACTCCCTGCTGCAGCTGCATAAGGCACTTTGGACATCTGATTCTTTTTCTCAGTATTCTTTAGGCATTGGTCTATGCTTAAAGTACACATCTTGTCCATTGGAATGTCTATGAGGTTTGAGTTATGCATACGGAAACGTTCAATGACACTCTTGATATATGTCTCTGGAGACAAACCGAGAAGCCTCTTTGGACGATCACATGTGATTTAACCCCAAACACATAATTAGCTTCTCCCATGTCCTTCATCTCAAAAGTTGAGGACAACCACTACTTAGTGGTAACAATAGAACTCATGTCATTTTAAACTAAAAGAATGTTATTCATATACAAAGAAATGATCATAATACTTTTCTTGGATCATTTTACGTAAATGCAATGGTCTTGTTCAATCATCTCAAAACCTATGGAGGTAATGACATGATGAAATCTAAAGTACCATTGTCTAGACGAGTGTGTGAGACAATAAATAGAACGTTTGAGTGGGCAAACTTTGCGCTGACGTCCCTTGACTTCAAAACTTGAGTCATATAAATCTATTCATCTAGTTCTTCATTGAGAAACACATTCTTAACATCCATTATGAAAAAGTTCTAAATCCTGCTAGGTAACAATAGCTAGTATCCGCCGAATTGAAGCAAATCGTACCACCAGGGAGAATGTATCTTGATAGTCCACACTCCGCTGTTGGGTATAACCTTTTTTCACAAGAAGTGTCTTATACTTGTCAATTGACTCATCTGCCTTACGCTTGACTTTTAAAACCCACTTGTTTCCAATAGCCTTACGCCCTAGCAGAAGGTCAACTAGCTCTCAGACCAGATTTTTCTCCATTGAGCTCAGCTCATCCTTCATTGCAGTCATCCAATCATTACTAGCAGATGGAGATAAGGCTTTTTCTATAAAAGTAGGCTCATCTTCATCAGTTAGAGTGCACATAAGAATTTCTCTGTCAATTTTAAAACAACTATGTGGAACTCTTCCTCGTGCACCTCTACGCAGTTGAGAATTTGGTAGACCTGGTGGTTCTCATGGTGTGTTCCTACTGTCTGGAATGCTCAAATTAGCTTAAGGATCACTTCTACTATCTTCAGAGACAACCGTATGAGAAATTTATTCCCCACCTTTTCTTAGAGATGATAAAGTGGCTTCAACCTCCTCTAACTCATAGAGTTCAAGATTCCTACTCGAGTCTCCAATGCTAGAAAAATCACTCTCTATGAAATCGACATCACGAGAATCTATTTCACCCTTTCCATCATTTGGATGTTTACCATACATCACAAAACCTTTAGAGTTTTTAGAATACTTTAAGAAGATACCCTTTTTAACTCTAGGCCCTAGTTTCATATACTTATGATAATTACGGTGAACATAACTTGCTAACCCTATGGGCGCAAGTTATCTAAATTTGGCTTTTGGCCATCCCAAAGCTCATAAGGTGGATATGACTGATTGTGAGGCAAACGATTAAGTATATAGGCTACAGTCAAAAGGGCATCCCGCAAAAAGAAATTGGAAGGTTGCTTGCGCCATCATAGACCTCACCATATCCAACAATTTTCTATTCCTTCTTCGGCAACACCATTTTGTTATGGAGTATTAAGAATAGTACGTTGCATGAGTATCCCTTTATCGTCATAACTTCTTGAAGTGATCGGACAAATATTCGCGTCCCTGGTTAGTGTGAAAAGTTTTTAAACTCTTCTCCTTCTAATTCTCAACCTCTGCTGTAAACCATTTAAAACAATCAAAAGCTTCATGGCTGTGAGCTATCAGATACAAGTAACCTCTCGCTTACAATCGTCTATCAGTGTAAGGAAACAGGAAGCGCCATGGCGTGCCTTTAAACTCATAGGTCCACATACGTCAGAATAAACTAGCTTAAGTGGCTGAGTTGCTCTCACAGCCTTTCCAAAAGGCTTCCTGCTACTTTACCGGCCTAACAAGCCTCACATGTTTGTAGATTGACTTTTGCGAATGGGCCCAAAAAGCTTTCTATAGCCGAATGAGTCATTCTATCTTGGCCTGTGTGGCTCAATCTTGCATGCTAGCTGGTAGAATCACTAATAATATAATCATTTACAACATAAGAATAAGAGAACTGAGTATCAATTAAACCCAATTCAATTAAATTATCCATTCAAAAGCTATGTCCGAACATCATCCAAAAAGATGTCCAACTTATTACATCTAAAATTAAAGGAAAAATCATTGTTTAATAAAGTAGTAACTGAAAGTAGATTAAGCCGAACAATGGGTGCATACCGGACATCCTCAAGAAGCAATGTGCATCCAGTACATACCTTGAGCTGGTAAGAACCAACCTCTAGCACCTTCTGGGAGCTGTTGTTTCCCATGAAGATATTTTTGCTACCCACTGGAATCCGGGGGTAATCTACGAAACCCTCTTGATCACGTGCTACATGTTTTGTGGACTTGTATCCACAAACCATACAGGTAGGGAATCAATAACCATCACATGTGAGGAAACATATAACTGAGACGGAGAATTAGAAGGTACCCTCTTCGACTCAGTACAATCACGAGCGAAGTGTCCTTACTGTTGACAGCTGTAGCATTTGATTTTAGATGAATCCTTTTCCCCCACCACGTTTTTCACTCTTGTGTTTCTTTATCTTCCCTTCCTTTGACGCAAAAGTGCTAGCGTCAGCTTTCTTGCCTTTCTTATTTTGTCTTCCACACTTGCAACTTCCATTATGTGATCCCCCTTGGCCTACACAAGTTAGGGTCTTGTTAGCATCTCGAGACTCAGCCTTAAGGATGAAATGATGTGAAATATCATAAAAGTTCTTGATTTTTTTACCGTGTCAATATATGTTTCATATTGGCCCATGAGACAAGAAGGAACCTTATGACAGCCCTGAATTGCTTCTCATTGAGAAGCGCATGGCCAGCATCCCTTAGCTTACCAATCATGTCGGACATCACCCTTAGATGTTCATTCATGGTATGATTAGGTTCTTTTATTTATACCTCAAATTTAATCAAAAAACTACAAAATCGCGTAGTTGACATTCCACCAAAAGAGAACTTGAGCTGATCCCATAGGGCTTTACAAGTTGGAAGTTTATTAAACTTCCCGATTAGATCATTTTGCAAGTTGCTCTAAAAGGTATAGCGCACACTATGATCTTTCTCTTGACATTTATAGTAGGCAATGTGGTCTCTTAGGAACTCCCCCTCAGTGGGTACAACCATCTCTTTGGTCAAGTGCTCCTCGAGCTCTTGTTCAGTTAGTAGGAATTTATCTTTCTGTGCCAAACTTCATAATTATATTCATTAAGTTTCTCACCCTTAAAGATGTCAACTATAACATTCTCGGTGGCCATTTGTTCACGACATTAGTTTGCGCAAAGGAAAGGATACTAATTATACATCCTTCTATTTATCTCAAAAAATTCAAATAAAAATAATATCATTTCTCACATCATGAAATCAAAAATTTGCTAAGCTCGTAATCATCTCCCATGTATGTGAGTTAGGAAAATATTTTCAAGTATTTTTTCTTGATATCATATAATCCACAATGTAATAAATCATTCGAGTGATAATTTAAAACAACATAAAATTGCACCCTACAACAAGGTGCGCAAGGACTTCATTGAGTCATATTGGCATTCTAAAACTTACGCTAAGAGAGTTCTAATTTAAATATTGTACGTGCAAATTACATCCCCTATAAGGCTTTCTGAAAAAATACAAGAATATAATAGAATACAACATCTCTGAGAATTCTACTACAAACTACTCTAATAAAACAAATGGAGATGTCGCAAAACACATTATTCTCAAAAAAAACTTTCTTAAAGCAAAAGTAAACACATAAACATAAGTTTATTTAGAATGTCAATATGCCACATTCTCCTTCCAAAGAAATGGACAACAAGGCCCTAAAAATTTGTTTTAAAAAAAAATGGGTGTGGGCTTAGCAAAAGCCGAAACAATAACTATACCATCCATAAAGGCATAGTTAAATCATAATATGAATCAAGACAAGCATGTAACAAATAAAAATTCATCTATGTCAAATAACTCTCCAGAAATATTTATTTCTGCCCACAAAGTGCAAAAATTAATATAGTGCAGAAATAAATATTTGCGCATTATTCGTCTTTTTTAGATCACAAAAATATCATAAAAATACTCAGAAATAGCCAAAATTTGAGAGATAAATTATTTTAAAATGGCATATAGTAAATTCAACCATAATATACCCTCTGGAATTGAGAAATAGATTTTTTGTGTATAAAACAAACTTTTAAGCTAATTTTTATAAAAAAAAAAGCCATTTAAAAAGTTAAACAAAAATATACACAGAAGGTATAAAGGTAATTTTGACTCCATAGAAAAATTGGAAAAGCAAACAGATGCTCCAGTTGCCGGCCGCAGGGTAAGAATCGCCCCAAAAACATCCTCATGCGCCGCACGTGCCACCTTGTTTGTGGGGCAGCAACTGGAGCTTCTGAAGCGTGTGCGTGTAGAACACGCCCGTGCGTGGTGGCTTCGTTGTGTGCCCGTGAGGCGCGTGTGTGGCACAGCCAGACTGGCGCATGGAGCGAGTGCATGACTAGGCTAGGCTTGGCTTGGCTCGGGCGCGCATGCTCGTCTTCTTCCTTAAAAACCTAAATTTTTTTTAGCCGCCGCCATGCCACGAGCCCAATTTCCAGAGGCCATATCTCTCCCGTTTTTAAGCCAAATAATGCGTACTTTATATCGTCATAAAGCTTATATCATTGGAAAACTTAAGCGACATAGATTAACTCTGAATTAGCCAATCACGATAATAACAAAATATCATGTTCCAAATTTGAGCCCAAAAACTCGAAAAAAAAAACTATTATTTTCTAAAAAAATAAGCCTTGATTTCTCACAAACCATGCGTCCAATGATCACGAAATTTTATGGAGTTCATCCTGAAACATAGGGAAACAAAACCATATAATTATTTTTTAGAATAACATGCTCACAAATTTTCAAATTTTCCTTTTTTGGTCTCATATATTTGTATAAAAAAATCTTAGCATGCACAAAAATTACACTTGCATGCTAGAAGGCGAATCAACAAGTAATCATGCTCTGATACAAATCTAAAAAAATAAAATATCTACTATGTAACACGTAGTGGGTTCAGAAACATACCGTATAAAGTATCCCAAAAATCCTGATGAAGGATCCTTATTGTTACAAGCCTCCAACACGTTTGATCTTTTATTCGCAGGTAAGAAAACAAATCCCAGAGTTTGGTAATGCTCTAGAGAGAGTGCAACAGGGGCAGGGATTTTTTATTTGCAGAGAAGGCTTATGTCTTGTGACTTATTATTTTTTTTTGAGATATATCTAACCTTTATATAGAGATAGTGTTAGAGACTAACTTTATCTCAAACACTTAGGAGATAAATATCCTCTAATAAACTATAATTATCCTGACTAACAAACATCATCGGTTAGTAGATGGATAATGGGTCTACTGACCCAATTTATTAACACTTTTGAAAAGCCATGTTTTTCATTTATTCAAAAAAGAAAATTCATGTCCTGGACAATTTATGAAAAGGTCGTATGGGTGCGTGCATGAATCGACCATGATATTGCTGCAATGGATCGTAATGATGTACCATGTTTTTTATATTGGGAGAATTGTACTAATAAGAAGAGTTTATACGGAATACGACCGAGTATAACAAATGTTACAACCCAATTGAAGACTATGAATAGTAGAAGCCTGTTATAACCCGACACAATCCAGATCTCTATTACTATAACCTAGATCCTCTACCTCTTATGACAGGCCACTTCTGCTAGAAAATATCATCAGCTATAAATGCTGCAATAGTAAGAGAAATAACCATGTTAAACAAGTCATTATACTTCTTTATCAAACTGCAATTGTGAAGCTCCATATTTGCAAAATATATATCAAAAAATATCGGTCCTTTGTGGAGATGTTTACGACTACCATGATTAATACTTAGTTGTGAACACAAGAAATTCG
The DNA here is from genome assembly GCA_033065855.1 of Escallonia rubra. Lineage (NCBI taxonomy): Eukaryota > Viridiplantae > Streptophyta > Magnoliopsida > Escalloniales > Escalloniaceae > Escallonia > Escallonia rubra. The sequence continues at coordinate 33,870 of JAVXUO010001297.1, read as the reverse complement.
AGTAAGTATAGATCATAACATGCATGAAATTACGAGAGTGCGAGAGTGAGCCCATGTACATGCCTTGAGAAGCGTGATAGCTTGTGCTGAGCTGTCATTAACTGCTCATGGTTTCACTAACAACGAACTGATGCGATCGTTGATCTGCTATAGCTATTAATCTAATATCCATCCGCTTGTCTGCTGCTTCAAACTGAGATGCTAGCCAAATACAAGAAGCTTGCTGACTAATACAGCTACAATAATTGGACTAAAATTAATACGGCGGCCCCAATACTAACTCGAGCTCTAATGGATATGACCCTAATGGGCAAAGATCCAAAATGTCAAATGAATCTGAAAAGAGTTATAACTAGTGTAGAAGTTTGGAATAAGATCCTATGGACATCTAGCCTATCTGATTAAATAGAATCTCATTTCTATGCTTCCAAATGAACGACAATTATATAAAGGATCGTGATCCATTGCTAGCGCTAGCACAGCGCTAGCGCTAGCAATGGATCACGATCCTTATATAAATTTTATTTATATGAGATGAAAATGTTATGATCGAGGGAGAAGATATAAGACGCCAAGTGATCAACCACTCCACAAAAGTTGTGTTCACAACCTATTCTAGACCGCATCCCGGGGCCCGTTAAGAGATCCTAGTGGCGCGACACGTCACCCATTTGGCGGTCAACATCGCTCAACATCATTGCTCGGTCAAAGTGCTCCGCGCCTCGAGCATCCAGACGACAATCAAAAAGTGTGCTCCCTCCCAAGGGGGTCGGCCACCCCAAGGGGGTCGGCCAAGGGGGTCGCCTCCATTGCCCCGCGAAGGGGGGAACCTGCTGCCGACACTGGATTCTCACTTCAACACTCACCTGCTATCTCCAATAGTGCGACACTCATCATCGCCGTCTCAATCAAAGCGACGGGGCGCCGGCCCTCGCGGCGGGACGGGCTCACAACCTTAATTCCCTCGCCGACTCAATCAAAGTGACGGGGCTCCGGCCCTCGCGGCGGGACGGGCTCGCAACCCTTAAGCCCTCGCCGGCTCAATCAACTGACGGGGCTCCGGCCCTCGCGGTGGGATGGGCTCGCAACCATAATGCCCTCGCCGGCTCAATCAGCTGACGGGCTCCGGCCTTTGTCCGCTCAATCAACCGGGGGCTCCAGCCCTCGCCCGCGCGACCAACCGACAGGCTTCTGGGGGCTCCGCTCGTAGTGCTCCAGCACGAGGACGCCCCGCCACGGACTCTGAGTATCGAGCTGTGAGCATGTGCGCACATATCACCATTGATCATCGACATCGTCAGGGCAATGAACCGCGGGTCACTCCGGGACGGGAGCAGGTCCTCGGAGGGCATCGCGTCCGGCACGCCTGGCAGTTGGCTGCAGGGGCAACCTTCACCGCTGCCAGGATCTCTGCGCGTCTCATGACGCATCTCGTGGGATTCAGTAAGGGCTTGGACTGGAGGCTGGGGCAACGGGCTGCTCTGACCATGCTACTGCAGTGTGGTCAGTCTCCTCAGACAGGCAGAGGGACGCTGCAAGGGCAGGGCGGCATGAACTCGGGGACCGGCATATCCGACGGACAATCAATACTGTGGGATCCCCTCCGGCAACGTGTCACTCCCGGAGGATGAAACGTGTCAGCTGATGACACGCGCATATTTGTGCCTATATATAGTGGATTCTGAAGCTTATCCAACGACTTCTATCTCATTTGACATTTTTCACTTTCTCTCTCTAAAACTTATTCTCTCTGGATTTCTAGTCAGAGAAAGACATTCGGACTCCTGACGTTGGATCATTGACGCTGCACCCTTGATGCGGACTATCGGCTGTTGACTGCCGCCCCTGTTCGTCGTCATCCTGCTTACGCGGCACTCCTAGCCCTCGCGACCTGCCTGGGGCGCCTTGCTCTCAGCCCTTACTCCATCCTTGCTGTCCCCCACTTTGCCTACTTGGAAGACAACACAGACTACATCCTTTGTGGCACCTCACGTGGCAAGCGAACCACCTTTCCTCGGCAACATTTGGCGACTCCGCTGGGGAGGTGAGCATCGTGTTGCAGTCTGCCACACCCAAATGACCATGCCTTTACGATGGGGAGTTACCAGGGTAGTCAGCCAAGGTCTTAACCCCACCATCCAAGAAGAGCATCGCCCTGACGACCAAGAGAGGACTAGCGTTTTACGCCTCCGAGACCCTCCCACACATGACGTGCAAGTTGCAGTCAATGCAGCCATCCAACAGTTCACTCCCACCATAACCGGCCTACAAGACTCGCAGACCACTCTCATGGTCGCCGTTATGGAAATGCAAAGATCTATACAAGCGTTGGCCTCGCAACAACCCAGTGCACCAATCCGACCTTCAGGACCTGGGTTGGCTCCTGACGCCGCTCAGGTCCTAGTGTCGCGACCACCGTCACCTCGATACTCCAGACCCTTGGCAGTAGGACTCACAACATCTTCACCACCTGTAGCTGATAAACTGCATCCCGCGATGCCATCACGTAGATCGCAAGCAGACCTCAGGCCAGTATTGTAACAGGTCCTCCCTGTTGTTGCACCTCAACATGTGCCAGTCAGAAGCTCATCCAAAACTCATGAATCCATTGAGATGGAGCCTAACCCTTACCCAACGGAGCAACATCAAACAATCGGTCAACTGGTGGATATGTCTCGCCCAGCCACCCGTACCACCATACACTTGCCATTATCAGCACCTGCTGTATATCATCATTTTGTTATTCTTGCTCATCAAGTTACACCGTCAAGGGGCTCGGGGCCTCGCGGTGCTCTAGCCAGCCACCATCCCTTTGTTGGCCATGAAGAACCATCCCCCCGCTATGTCTCTAAGTCAGACTTCGATGCACTCCTCCACCGACTGTCACGAAATTCTGCACCTGGCTCATCAGCCCAACTGACAGGCCATGCGCCATACGCCAACGACATAGCCATCACACCATACCCACTCAAATACAAGAAACCCGCCTTTGTGCTCTTTAACGGACGTGAGGGCAGCGCCTGTGAGCATTTAACAAGATTCATTGGCTCATTAGAGCAATATGGCCCGGATGACACTTTGAAGCTTCAGGAATTTCACAAGTCCCTAATTGGCCTCGCCTCCTCTTGGTACCACCAGATCCCTAACGGTACTATCCACTCCTGGTCTGACATGGTTCAGCTCTTCCTTGACAAGTTTCACTATGATACGTAACTTGTGCCCATAGTTGACATTGCCGGAATTCATCAAAACCCCGGGGAGGACCTCAATGCCTATGTTACGCGATTTCATCACAAGTGCTTGGAGTGCACTGACTTCAGTAAAGATGAGACCCATGTCCTCATTTGCATAAAAAACATGAAAGACACCTACAGGATCTACCTTGAAAACCTCCAACTTCGGTCTTGGGGACATCTCAAAGAAGCTGCACAACGCACCTATGACTCAGTCGGTCCGTCAAGGACCCCGAAGCCCCAAACTCAGCTTGTCTCGGCCGCGATGACAGAAGCAACCAGTAACGACGGCAACAACAGCAAGCGTCGTCCCAAGGAAGGGATGAGCGCCCTGACAAAAGAGGGCAACCGATGCCTGCCCCAGAATACCCGTACGAGTTGAAGACTGTTAGAGCTCTCCTTGAGACCTAGATCAACAACAATACCATAGCCTTGCCCAATGCCGACACTGAACCTACCCCAGAGGACTTAGCCCATCCCAACTACTGCCCCTATCACCGGAAGGTCGGTCACAGCCTCAAGTGGTGTAGGGGCCTCAAGTTCGTCTTCGCAAACAAGATTGCATGTGGCGAGCTCAAGTTCTAAGTGAGGAACATGTGAACCAACTACCCAAGTCTTAGCCTGCCCTAAGTGCTTTTTCTACACTTGTATTTTTTTCCGTCATTTTGCCACTTTTTGTGTACTCAATCTCCATGTACCCCCGGCATGTCGCCTACTTTTGTTATCAATGAAGTTACATTTTCCCAGACTTAAAGATTTTCCAAGCTATTTTGCTCTTGCACTAGTCTCTTGACATCACCTTTCATGCTATCACCCATTCCCTTGGGGGCTCTACCCCTCCCCAACCCCTGCTGCATGCCTCTCATTGTAGGGACTCCGTAAGTGGTGCGCGAGGTGGCTCGAGCCACGTTACATGTCGCCTCTATAACTTAGTCGGTCGTCCATACCTGCCCGCCATCCTAAGTCCCCCTCCCTCTCATTTCAACCCCTCATGGTCGCGGTCGTGGTCACATCGTCACCCTATGCCTTTTTCTTTCACTTTTCAACACTTAGAAAAATTTCTTCATTTTTCGCGGTCGTGCCACCACCCTCGCGGCTTCCCTCCGCACCCTTGTACCAGCTCCACACTTGGCAAAATTTTTTGACACTTGGAAAAAAAAATTCTCAACACTTAGATTTTTTTCGAACCTCGCTCGCACCCTAGATGCTCGTGGTCGGCTCATCACTCTCTCATTCTCATTCTACACTTAGAAAAAATTTCACAAAATTTTTCACCCTTTGTTGCTCTCTCCAACACTTAGAATTTTTTTCCATAATTTTTTTATTCGGCCCCAACCTCCCTCTTTCGCTCCCTTTCACTTCAACATACTTCTTCATCACATTTTTTTCCTCCCCTCTCTTGCTGCTTTTATAGGTTGTCACAAAAAAAATTTTGCATTTTTCTCTTCCTTTTTCTAAGTCAAACAGTCAAAGACATCAAAGTGGGCAGAACCCACCCGAGAAGACCCGACCTGAGCCTTCTGACCTGCCCGCGCCCCTTCTCTTTTGGGTAAAGTAGGGAATGACCCACTCTACTATACGCGTTGTGCGATTTGCCCCCCTCCACTTCAAACTTAAGCACTAAACCCCCCCACAGTTTAAGAAATTGGGCACAGTTAACTCACCGTAACAGTTCTGTGTGAAATGTCTTTTTTATCCTTCCCATATAACCCTTCATTTTTTTCGAGAAGCCTACCCAGAACCCGTGCAATCTCTCTCTACCTTCTCCCGTTTCATCTTCTCACTCAAAATCATAGGCATCTGTTCATCTCCCTCTCTGGCGTCTGTTCTCCTACCCCTTACGCGTGCCGATCTGCTGAACGAAGAGAGGAAGACTTGGAAATCGTCACGAACGAAGAGAGGAGGACTTGGAAATCGTCACGAACGAACTTGGAAATCGTTGCAATCTTCAGCTTCTGTGGTGCGATTCTACATAAGGTATGTTCTTTCTAAATACCCATCATCGATCTATATGTCTCTACCCCCAACGTCTTTGGTTTACCCGATTCTAAAAGTTTTGGCTTTCAAAAATTGGGGGTTTTAGTTAGATCTATAGATTTTAGGGTTGATGATTATATTTTACGCCACATTCTTGCCATGCATGCACTCTGTTTGCACGAAGTTAGGGTTTTTTTCCTTTATGGTATTTGATGCACGAAGACAGTGGTCATGTGGTCCCTCAGCATGTAAAGTAATGTAAATCTTGGGACCACTACGCACGATCTCAATTTTGTAATGGGTTTTAACTTTGATTAATGGTTGACTTTCGGTTTTGATTATTATTTAATGATTACCGATTGATTCCAATGGGTTTGATCAATTTTCTGGGTTTGATTAATGGGCCCATCATGCACGATCTCATGTAAAGTAGCTATTATAATATAGATAGTAACACTAGGGAATAAATAGGGCAAAATTAGGAAAGGGTAAAATTAGGGCAAAATTAGGAAGTAACTTTAGGGCAAATGATGAACAATTAGGGCAGAACTTCAATTAAGTAGAAAATATTACTTACTAATTATCAATTAGGTTGTAATTGAAAATATTTTTGAAGGTTTTTTAGACTTCTGAACATGCGGGTGAATGGTATCGCCCAAAACAAGATTTGAGACAGTGGGCATGCACAGTTTGATGAGTTTGCATAGATGAACAAATTGGTTGTTGAAGAATGGGTAAGGAACTAGAAGAATGTCTGAAATTCCTACATATACCTGAAAATTTCAGATAGGGAAGCCAGATGTAACAGCTGTAACAGATGTAGTGACCTAGACCATTGAGAAGTGAAATATGTAGTGACCTAGACCATTGAGAAGGGGAGGGTTTTTTAATGTTTGAATATGTAAAACTGAACTTCTCACTCTTATTTAAATCACTTCATTAGTTCAGACAGCTTGCTTTTTCTAATTATCAATTAAATTGCAATTGAAATGAATTTCAGTGGCTACATGGAGGCCTTTGCCTTGTAAGTTGGTTTATTTTGAGCAAATGTGAGGCTTAAAACATACCCTTAATGCTTCCTGTAGTAGTGTGACATTTGAAATGTGAGACTAAGTCAGGCCAAATCAGGCTACTTACTTGTTGGCACTTCATTAGCATTAGCATTAGCATTAGCATTTCATTAGCATTAGCATTAGCATTTCTAAAACAAGACCTGCATCTTGGTTAGTGGTATGACACAGTTGGAACTAGCACACAGCTGGTATGTTATTCTCTCTTAGGCAGTAACTTACTCACTTTGTAAGTTTCTTGTTAGCACTTGAACAGGCTAGTTACTTGTTAGCACTTTTATTAGCATCTTAGGCAATAATATTAATTATTATTAGTAGGAAAATCAGGCAACAACTAGGCAGTAATTAGTTATTAATTGTATGAAGATGATCAAGGCAGTAAAATCAGACCCTAATTAGTCAATAACTTCCCAAATAGTCATTTCAGCTTAAGTAGGCAGTAATTAGTAGCTGTGGTAACAAATTAGGCATTAATTAGTAAAGGTTAATTACAGCAGTAATTAGGCAGTTATTAGTAAATTACAGCTGCTTTAACACAAGAGTTAAATAAACATAAAAGTTAATTAGGAATTTACTGTAATTAACATTTATTAAAATATAGTGACAAAGCAACTTTATGCTTAAATAATTATTAATATTAATTATTTGAACTTGCAGAAATGGTTGTGTTTGAGACAATTAGTTTGAAAATTCACCATGGAGGTTACTTCACTGGGGTTCCTAATATGGAGTGGAAGGGTGGTGTTGTAGATGTTTTAGATGGCATGGATGTAGACCTTATGTCTTATTGGGAGCTGGTGGGAATTATCGGTGACTTGGGCTTACCTAGTTCTAGTTTGATGTATTACCAAGTACCTGGGCTTGATTTTAGATTAGGTTTAAGGCTGATAACTGATGATAATGGTGTGATGTCAATGCTTGAATATTATAAGTCCACTGATATGGTTCCTTTCTATGTGGAGAGGGTAGATCCTTTACAAGTTATTGGTAGTGATGGGAATGTCATAGTTGGGGACAGATTGCTGATTAAAAATAATAATGGGGACCAAGAGGAAATAAAAGTTGGGGATGGGGATGTTACACAGGCAGATGACACTGGAGGTGGAAGTGGGAACTTTGTACAGGTGAGTGATGATGTAGAAGATGGTTTAAGGGATGTTCATTTAGTTGATGATGACATGGGTGAAACAACTGATGGACAGTTTGAACAGGCTGCAGCTGAGGCTACTAAGGCTGCAACTGCTGAGGCTGCAGCTGAGGCTACTAAGGCTGCAACTGCTGAGGCTGCTGCAACTTCAGCTGAGGCTGCTGAAGCTGAAACTGAGGCTCATGAGGCTGCTGAAGCTGATTTACCTGAGTTGAGTGAAGGGATAGAAAGAGGGCCTCAAGATGATGACATCTTTAATGAAGGTGTTGAAGAGCATGTCTCTACAGTCAATGTAAATGTAGGGGAAGGGCAGTGGTATAGTGATGGTGATAATGAGGATGAACTTAGGAGTTCAGGAAGTGAGGAAACTGAAAATGAACAGGGGCCTAAATATTCAGAGTTCAATGAAGAAACAGGGTTTGGTGGTCATGAAGGACCAAATCTGGTTTTGGGAATGAGGTTTGCAAATCCACAAATTTTTAGGAAGGCTCTAAAGGAGTGGAGTGTGAAGAGAGGTTACGATTTCGTTTATAAAAAAAATGAGAGCAAGAGGATAACTGTGTGCTGTAAGTATTGGCACAAAGATGATGGTGGTTGTAAGTGGAGATTACATGCTTCTCCGATGAACAGGGCACGAACATTTCAAATTAAGAGTTTCAACAACAAACATACTTGTGGCAGAGACTTTGATAACCATTTGGTTACCTCTAGGTTCATTTCTGAGCAATATTTGGAGAGGTTAAGAGATGACCCTAATTGGAAGATTAAGTCTATGAAAACCAATGTGAAGAAGGATTTTAATGCAGAAGTAAGTAGGTTTCAGCTGTACAGAGCAAAAAGGACAGCTAGGGAAATGATTGAGGGGGACCATAGGATGCAGTATTCAAGGTTGTGGGATTATGGGGAGACACTTAGGAGCAAAAACCCAGGGACAAGTGTGGTTATTTGTACAGAGAGGCTATCAATTGATCATCCACCTGTATTTCAAAGGATGTATGTTTGTTTTGAAGCACTGAAGTCAGGATTTTTGAAGGGTTGTAGGCCCATTATAGGTCTAGATGGCTGCTTTTTGAAAGGTGTTTTTGGGGGACAGTTGTTGAGTGCTGTAGGAAGAGATGGCAATGACAATATGTTTCCAATTGTTGTTGCTGTTGTTGAGGCAGAAACAAAGCAGTCATGGATGTGGTTTATGAAGACTTTGCTTGATGACATTGGTGGGGTTGAGGAAAAGGGGTGGGTTTTCATTTCTGACAGACAAAAAGGACTTGTTGAGACTTTTAATGATTTAATGCCAAATGTTGAACATAGATATTGCATGAGGCACATGTATTCTAATTTTAGGGAGAAGTTCAAAGGTAAAGAGTTAAAGGACTTGTTGTGGCGTGCTGCTAGAGCAAGTAACAAGGATGATTTCAATGATCGGATTGAAAAGATCAAGAATGTGGATAAAGATGGCAGTATTTTGAAGTGGTTGAGTGACATAGACCCAAAGTTGTGGACAAGGTCACATTTTGGAACAACTTCTAAGTGTGATATTTTGGTTAATACTTAACAAAGAGTTTTAACAGTTACATACTTGAAGCTAGAGAACTCCCTATTGTGAACATGTTGGAGTGGATTAGGAAACATTTGATGACAAGGATCCAAGTTAAGAAGAGGGGGATGGAGCACTACCATGGATCTATTTGTCCTAAGATTTTGGAGAAACCGGCGAGTAACCAATTGGCATCAAAGTGTTGTTTTGCTGGGTGGAGTGGAAGATTAGAGTTTGAGGTAGAGTGCTATGATAGAACAATGTTGGTGGACTTGAGAGCAATGACTTGTAGCTGTGGGATGTGGCAATTAACAGGAGTACCATGCAAGCATGCTGTGGCTTCAATCTACCTAAACAGGGAGAAACCAGAGTCATATATTCACCCTTTTTACAGCAAGGAAACCTACCTACGGGCTTATGCTAGCATGATTCACCCAGTACCTAGTGAGAGGTATTGGGTGAAGACTGGTCTTGATCCACTTGCCCCACCACATTTTAGGAAACCATCTGGCAGACCAAAGAAGTTGAGAAGAAGGAGTGGTGATGAGCCAAGAAGTGAGAATAACATTTCAAGGAGGGGCAGGGTCATGACATGTGCCAAGTGCTTGGAGGTTGGCCATAATATGAGAAGCTGCAAAGGACCACTTCACCCCAAATCTACATTGTCAAGAAAGCAAGGTGGTCAGGTATATTTTTTGTCATTTTAGTTTTTTGAGATATTACAATTGTTATTTAAATCCTGTCTATGTTAACACCCTTGTTTTGCCTATATAAAGTTCTGGTGGCAATACAGGGGAGGCAGGAATAGGTAGTGGAACACAGTCAACTTTTGCAAGTGTAAGCATCAAAGCAATAATGATTTTTAACTTATTATATATCCACTCATAGGGTAAGAACTTACAGCATCACTGTTTATAACTAGGTATCTAATGCCAATGCCAATGCTAGTGCCACTGATACTGCACATGCAAGGGCAAGGGCAAGGGCTAGTGCTAGTGCAAGTGCAAGTGCAAGTGCAAGTGCAAGTGCAAGTGCAAGTGCAAGTGCTAGTGCTAGTGCTAGTGCTAGTGCTAGTGCTAGTGCTAGTGCTAGTGCAAGTTCTTGTGCAAGTACAAGTGCAAGTGCAAGTGCTAGTGCTAGTGCTAGTGCTAGTGCAAATGCAACTGCAGGTAACAAGCATAGTCCACTGAGAAATGAAAAGGGTGTTATCAAGAAGAATAGAGGACAACTGATGGGAAGATTTGCACCAAAAATGGTTGGCACTCCAAACCATATGGCACCTCATGATGCTGCTAGTGAACCACCAACAGTTGGACATGCTGCTGCTACACCACCTCTAGTTGATGCTGCAACAGGGGCTAGATTTGCTTCTGCCGCAGCTGTGTCCAAAAATCTGCCACCTTGTTGGGCCCAGGGAACTTCTAATGCTGATATTGATGTTGCTTCAACACCTGATGCCACTCTTAACAGGTTACAATATACCTTCACTTAGTAAATTGCTTTAACATTTCACTTTGACTTAGTAAATTGCTTTAACATTTCACTTTGACGTACTATTAATGTAACAGGTTGCAATCTGTTGAGACATCAAGAGGACAAGTTTTACTTGAAGCTGCTTTGAGAAGGCAACAAAGGATGGAGGCTGCTGATAAAAAGAGACAGATGGATTCAATTGCAACGCAAACAGCTGTTGGAGGGAAGAATGGTCATGTTGGCAAGTAGTTGGATGATGAAGATGGCATGTACTGTACTTTAGGTATTTTTATGGGTTACTTGTTGGAACTGTTGGAAACTTGTTGGAACTGGAAACTGTTGTTGGAAACTTGTTGGAACTGGAAACTGTTGTTGGAAACTTTGGATACTTTTTACTTTAGATTTTGATATGGTTTACTTGTTAGATGTTTGTATAGATTTCTGATGACTTTGGTGTGGATGAACCGTACTTGTTGGAAATTGCATTTGGTTGGTGGTTTTTATGGTGATGTTTCAAACAGGTTCTTTCACACGTTTTTATGTGATGTTTCAAACAGTTACTTTCACAGGTTTTTATGGTATTAGTGGTTGGAAATTGCATTTGGTTGGTGGTTTTTATGGTATTAGTGGTTAGTTTTTCACAGATTTTTTATGTGGGTTAGCACTTAAAACAGGTTCACACACACTTACAGGGGATAGATTTGCATTACATAACACATTTGCATTACATAGGATACATTTGCATTACACATTTGCATTACACATTTGCATTACAGAGGTTAGATTTGCGTTACATAACACATTTGTAGTACAATTAAAAACAGAAAATAGCACTAAACCTTAGTTTTACAGATTTTTCAACTAGATCTTCTTAGCTAAGAGTACAAAGATTAGCATAATAACGGTTACAGTCAACATTTTCTTGTAAAGCCTTTCCCTTTTTCGAGATGTAGCCAATTCCTCTTCAAGCTGTTTGATGTTGGCTACCATATTGGAGAGAACTTCACTCCCTTTTCTGGACATTGGAGGATCAACCCAATCAAAATACCCACAATTTCCCTGGATCTATAACAACAAAAACTTTAAAAATTAGGAAAATCAATTAAAATTTTAAAAATTAGAGAAATCATAATTATACTACATACCCCATACATAGCACACCCAAAAAACCTTCTTCCAAAGTTTTGAACAGTGAATGAAGTTTTCACTGGAGCTGCAACACCACAGTAGCAGAGCCGCATGTTGATTCCTCGCTCTTGCATGACACTGTTATCCATTATGGCATGGAGATGTGGGTAGAGAACCAAAATATAGTTGGGATGTTGGTAGAGGAAGAAAGGAGGCTGCTGGAAGGTTTGGTAAGGGAAGAAATGAGGGTAAAGGATGAAGTTTGGTGTTATAAAGAGAGTAGAAGGGCATTTTCGTCTTAAAAAAACACCTTCTGGGCGCCAATTCTTTCCCTCCAAAAAACGCAGCTAAATTGGATGATTTCCGTTAACTGTGCCCATTTTCTTAAAGTGCTTAAGTTTGAAGTGGAGGGGGCAAATCGCACAATGTGTATAGTAGAGGGGGTCATTCCCTACTTTACCCTTCTATTTTTCCTTAAAAGAACCTGGGTCAACCCATGACCCGTAAAACCGCCAGCTCGCTTGCCCATAACCCGACCCATCCCCTGAATCCCTAATCCCTTCTTCTTCTACCTTGCGACGTGCCTTCTCGCGCCGCCACCGACCCTTCGGCCTCCCTGTCGTGCCTTCCATCGCCGGCAGTCCCCATCCCCGCTGACCACCCTCCTCCCGTGACCCCACCTTCCCCCACCTCTTCCCTCCTCGGTCGACCCTGCCCCCGAGCCACCGACGGCCGCCCCTTTCTTTTTTCTTCTTCTCATCTTCTTCAACCTGACCCCCCCCCATCCCCCCCGACCATCCCCCCGACCCCCCACCCTGCTCGACCCCCCCTCCCAGGACCCCCACACCTCCTCTCTACCCCGCCGACGCCCTCCATCTCCCGCAGGCAGCCCCACGACGTAGCGCCGCCGGTGACCCGTCCTCTCCCTTTCTTGTTTCTTATCCTTCTTTCACCACCCCACCTCGACCCCCCCACCCACCCCAACCCCCCCACCCTGACCCCCCCTCAGCCTCTCTCTCCCCTTCATCTCCGCGACCGTAAGCCCGCACCGCGCGGCCACGGCGATGCACCGCCGTCCCTTCTTCCTTCATCATCTCCACCTTTGCCGACGACCCTGCTACCCCGACCCCCCCTTTTTGGCCGACCCCACACCCACCCCCCCTAGGCCTCTCTCTCTCCCTCTTCCACGACACCATAAGCCCGCCGTCGCGCGGCCGCAGGCGCTGCGCCGCCGACTCCACCGTTCTTGTTTTATTCTCACACCACCCTTCGGCCCACCGCATGCAGCCTCCACCACCACAAGGCCACACCTTTGGCCACTCTCTTCGGCCCTTCCCATCACCTTAACACCACCATTTTCACACCCATGTTCACCCTCTCGGCCAAGCACCATCACTATCATCAACCACCATCGCCCGGGCAACGTCTTTGCGACCTTCGTTGCCCGTCACCCGGGCGCCGTCTTCGCGACCCTCGTCGCCAGCGCGTATGCGCCCTCTCCGCGACACTCGTCGCCTATCGCCCGGGTACCGTCTCCGCGACCCTCGTCGCCAACGCCCGGGAGCCGTCTTCACGACCTTCGTCGCCTATCGCCCGGGTGCCGTCTCCGCGACCCTCGTCGCCAACGCCCGGGCGCCGTCTTCGCGACCTTCGTTGCCTATCGCCCGGGCGCCATCTCCGCGACCCTCATCACCAGCGCCTAGGCGCCGTCTTCGCGACGTTCGTCGCCCAGGCGCCGTCTCCGCGACCCTCGTCGCTTATCGCCCGGGCCACGTCTTCGCGACCTTCGTCGCCCGTCGCCCTTACGCCATCTCCGCGACTTTCGTCACCGAAACCACGCACCGTACTCTCACACGTCGTCATGCCCATGCGCAGCACCACTGCTACATCCATCTCACTGGCTCTCTGTCGCCCTACGTGCCCTCGGCACCAAGTATCGTCCCACAACACTCCTCGCCGCTCTCATGCAGCGTTCTCATGATATGTGCCCCCGCAGTAAGTATTGTCTCGCGACGGTAGTCACCGCACCCGTGCGCCACAATCATGTTACATGCCCTCCAGGCACCACACTCATTCACCACACCATGCGCACCTTGCCTTGGTCGTGGGACATGCTTCAACCCACTCTCTGGAGTGTACATCACCCGCGGGGATAGGCGACTCCTCCGGGACACTATCTCTGCCAGGGAGCTCTTCAACTCCCCTTCCGCCAGGTAGACGGCTCCTCCGGGATGCTACCTTGGCCAGTCAGGTAGACGGCTCCTCCGGGATGCTACCTTGACTCGCTCCGAGTGCTCCGGCACAAGGACTCACCCGCGAGGGGATAGGCGACCCCTCCGGGACAATATCTCTGCCAGGGAGCTCTTCAACTCCCCTTCCGCCAGGTAGACGGCTCTTCCGGGATGCTACCTCGGCCAGTCAGGTAGACGGCTCCGCCGGGATGCTACCTTGACTCGCTTTGAGTGCTCCGGCACAAGGACTCACCCGCGAGGATAGGTGACTCCTCCGGGACACTATCTCTGCCAGGGAGCTCTTCAACTCCCCTTCCGCCAGGTAGACGGATGCTCCGGGATGCTACCTCGGCTAGTCGGGTAGACGGCTCCTCCGGGATGCTACCTTGATGCGCTCCAAGTGCTCCTGCACAAGGACTCCTCACGGCGGGATGGGCTCTCAAGCTTATAGCCATCGCCGTCTCAATCAAAGTGACGGGGCTCCGGCCCTCGCATCCGGGATGGGCTCTCAAGCTTATAGCCATCGCCGTCTCAATCAAAGCGACGGGGCTCCGGCCCTCGCATCCGGGATGGGCTCTCAAGCTTATCGCCATCGCCGTCTCAATCAAAGCGACGGGGCTCCGGCCCTCACATCTGGGAGGGGCTCTCAAGCTTATAGCCATCGCCGTCTCAATCAAAGCGACAGGGCTCCGGCCCTCGCAGCGGGAGGGACGCGCAACCATAATGCCGTCGCCGGCTCAATCAGCTGATGGGTTCCGGCCCTCGTAAACTCAATCAACCGGGGGCTCCGACCCTCGCAGCGGGCTCTAAGCACTGAGCGGCGACCATGCCAAGTGCATCCAACACCGTCTATGCGTGCGGCGCCCGCTCGGGTTGCGCCTCTACGCACCCCGCACGCAGGGGGCTTATGTTCACAACCTATTCTGGACCGCACCTCGGGGCCCGCTAAGAGATCCCAGTGGCCCGACACGTCACCCATTTGGCGGTCAACATCGCCCAACATCATTGCTCGGTCAAAGTGCTCCGCACCTCGAGCATCCGGACGGCGACCAAAAAGTGTGCTCCCCCCCAATAGGGTCGGCCACCTTAAGGGGGTCGGCCACCCCAAGGGGGTCGGCCACTCCAAGGGGGTCGGCGTCCCCAAGGGGGTCGGCCTCCATTGCCCCGCGAAGGGGGGAACCTGCTGCCGACACTGGATTCTCACTCCAACACTCACCTGCTATCTCCAGTAGCGCGACGCTCATCATCGCCGTCTCAATCAAAGCGACGGGGCTCCGGCCCTCGCACCGGGACGGGCGCGCAACCATAATGCCCTCGCCGGCTCAATCAACTGACAGGGCTCCGGCCCTCGCGGCGGGACGGGTTCACAACCTTAATTCCCTCGCCGACTCAATCAAAGTGACGGGGCTCCGGCCCTCGCGGCGGGACGGGCTCGCAACCCTTAAGCCCTCGCCGGCTCAATCAACTGACGGGGCTCCGGCCCTCGCGGTGGGACGGGCTCGCAACCATAATGCCCTCGCCGGCTCAATCAGCTGACGGGCTCCGGCCTTTGTCCGCTCAATCAACCGGGGGCTCCAGCCCTCGCCCGCGCGACCAACCGACAGGCTTCTGGGGGCTCCGCTCGTAGTGCTCCAGCACGAGGACGCCCCGCCACGGACTCTGAGTATCGAGCTGTGAGCATGTGCGCACATATCACCATTGATCATCGACATCGTCAGGGCAATGAACCGCGGGTCACTCCGGGACGGGAGCAGGTCCTCGGAGGGCATCGCGTCCGGCACGCCTGGCAGTTGGCTGCAGGGGCAACCTTCACCGCTGCCAGGATCTCTGCGCGTCTCATGACGCATCTCGTGGGATTCAGTAAGGGCTTGGACTGGAGGCTGGGGCAACGGGCTGCTCTGACCATGCTACCGCAGTGTGGTCAGTCTCCTTAGACAGGCGGAGGGACGCTGCAAGGGCAGGGTGGCATGAACTCGGGGACCGGCATATCTGACGAACAATCAATACTGTGGGACCCCTCTGGCGACGTGTCACTCCCGGAGGACGACACGTGTCGGCTGATGACACGCGCATATTTGGGCCTATATATAGTGGATTCTGGAGCTTATTCAAGGACTTCTCTCTCGGTTGATATTTTCCACTTTCTCTCTCTACAACTCATTCTTTCTGGATTTGTAGTGAGAGAAAGACATTCGGACTCCTGACGTTGGATCATTGACACTGCGCCCTTGATGCGGACTGTCGGCTGTTGACTATCGCCCCTGTTTATCGTCCTCCTGCTTACGCGGCACTGCCAGCCCTCGCGACCTGCCTGGGGAGCCTTGCTCTAGCCCTTACTCCATCCTTGTTGTCTCCCACTTTGCATACTTGGAAGCCAACGCAGACTGCATCCTTTGTGGCACCTCACGTGACATGCGAACCATCTTTCCTCGGCAACAAGTTGAACCCTCATTTTCTAGGGGAATAGCTACAGAATAGGCTAAAGGCAAGGACATCCTAAGTAAGTTAGCGTATCAGTATTCTTTCCAAAAAAGACACAGATATTACTATTTTTAATTTTTAATGGTGAAGAGAGGTACATAGAGGGAAGTCTATCTAGGAGAGTTTACTAGAGAAAAACATGTATTTTCAATGAAATAGAAAAACAACAGAGGACTTGCCAGACTTTAACGGGAATAGTTGCTGCTGGATTAGAATAACTGCGATCTCGGACAAGCGGAGCGTCTCTCTGCCGGTAGAGAGCATCATAAGCTGAGGGAACAAAAAAATCTCCATATTCATAGCATATCACTAGAAACGTCAATGGAGAAAATGGAGTTTACTAACCAGCATTCCATTTTCCATTTACCATTAAATCTTTTATCTTAGTACTGGGCTGTGATTAGCTTTGTAAGTCACAAGAGAGGTTTGAGAGAGCCAATTTTCTTCCCATAAAAGTATTCACTGTCAATTTACCCGCGTGCCACCGCACTCCTAATCGCATAGTCTCCCTACTCGCTATTGTTCCCCTCCATTCCCAAGAAAAGTTTCATTGGCTTGGAGAACGCATGAAAGAGCTATGGTTGCAATATTTATCCATGAATATGGATGTCGCCAAGTGTTGGTTGATGAAGAATCTTCCAACCTACTTTAGCAAGTAAAGCAGCAACAAAGAGTCATATAGGCCAAAACCTTTATTAGCAAGCCCATACAGAGTACAGACAGTGCCAATTTACAGCTGCCTACAGTGGGCGGTGGCTGCCGGCGGTGAGAGGACGGTGGTAGTCTCAAAAAAAAAAATTCAAAACTGAAAATCGAAACTCATTTTAGGAGTTTTCAAAAACAGTCTTGGTTTAAAAACTGATTTTTTAAACTGAAGAAAAAAAAAACGAAAACTGATTATCAAACGCGTTTATTTTTTCCAGTTTTCAAAACTGGGAACAAAACCCTGTCAAACGGGGCCTAAGCTTTCATAATTTTTTTTTTGTCCATACGAAAGAACACCAAAGAGTGATCAACAAACAGACGATGGTTGATTACCGAAGCTATAGTAGCAACCTTAATATCGTGAAGAGTAAGCCTTTAAAAGAGATGCCAAGAGGACCTATGAGCAATGAATGAAGAGATACAGAAGATGGGGAACCACCGCTGACTAGTGAATATATAAGGCACAATTTTGACACGGTGCAAGATAAGCCGAATTCACTTCTTAGGAAAATTGAACTTCCTCATAACCGCTTCAAAGAAGCCCACGTGATTTTCAACCAATCAGCCTTTGCAACACGGTATTCAGAACCATTTCCAAAGTCCTTGATAATCAATGGAAAAAGGTCATAGACACCCTTGTGTCTCGATTTCAAAATGCATTCGTAGTTGGATGATCGATTCGGACAATATTATGATATTCCAAGAACTCAGAAACATTATTTGAACTCTGAAGTGTGATCAAGTGGGGAAGTTGTTGTGTGACCTTTCATATGTTTTCACAAGAATGTCTGTGTCGTATAGGACCAACCCAAGCCAAATGAAAGTTGCATTCCAAATGCAAAAAGGGACATCGAGTAATTGTAGTGACTTTACATGCATGCCTGCATTGCACCATAATTCATTGGTGAACTATGGATCATCTAGAGTCATCAAGCTAACATTACGGTTGGAGATTTTTGAAGTTTTTTTCATAATTAATCTGCAATCCAAACTATACACACGTGCACGTGTCTAAAACAGACTCATATAAGAGCATTAAAAAAAATGGTGGATATGGATCATTCAGAGGTAAAAAAGAAAAAAGAAATCCAGGTTAACGGACAACATAAAAATTGGTAGCTCAATCAGTTTTCTTTAAACAGTTGAAACATTTCAAATAGATCCACATACAAGAACAGAATGAAAGATCTCCACCAGTAAATTTGCTGCAGTATTATGTAAAAGTTCCAAAGGCATTCATTTTTTCCTTCAGAATCCAACCAAGGTTAATCTGAATATTTTCAAGTTGGGAAATGGTAATTCCAAGGACCACTCAAAACCGTGTGTGTGACGGGTGGTGTCTTTCACATATTACACCTGAAGCCACTGTCGTTAGTCAATTCGTACTCTATTCTCAGTTTTGTCCATCATTAGTTCCCACGAAGTTTCATTCCAAATAAAGACTTCTAAAGCATAACGTGTTTAGAGAATATAAAAAAAAAAAAAAAAAATCTCTATGTTTTATAAAACTTGGCTCGCAGTTGCCAAGTTACTTAAAACACAAAAGTTAGAATGTAAATTTTAAGAGAGCTAGCATTACTTGTACTACTCCTACATTGCTGCTCCTTTCTAGCAGATTTTCCCACGCCTGTCCTTATACCGTACTCTTAAATTCTTCATAAAAGTTTAGATCATCTTTCTAATGCGTCTTCCACCGATAGAAGAACATTTGCATTACTTTGATGCGTTGCACCTTAAGTTGTCGTTTTGCTTGATTTGTAAAAAACTGGTTCGAAGATGATTTTAAACGTTTCGATTAAACTTCATCTAGATTCATTCATGTTTCGAATTTTCATGATGAATGACATCTGGTGTAATGACGAACCTTACTGACATATTTGACTGTCGTTGGGACTTAACATGTACGACTGAATGGCAGGCACCAAGGACATAATTGTATGTGAGCACGCGCAAGCGACGACGATGCATTTGTGTAAGGTTGTAGTAGTGATGGCGGGGAGCAGCTGGTATCAATTTACGAGAGTGCGCGCGTAACGTTGTGGTATTGACGGCAGGGGCAACCGGTATCGGTGGGTGTGTGTGTGTGTGTGTGTGTGAGAGAGAGAGAGAGAGAGAGAGAGAGAGAGATCAAACATGGGATGCAGTGAACCCTAGACGAGAAATGAGTTAAGCAGGTGACATATTGAATGAGTGGAGAACAAAAAGCTGTTTGTTAGATATGGTGTTTCGAGGTCCAATTCTGGAAGGCATCCTTCATTGCAGAGTGAAACTTAATTGACATATAAAACAAAAGTAATTTAGCTATGTTATGGTTAACATTTCCATTTCTCTCTCTTTGTGCCTCTCCTCTCTGTCTACTCTATCCGCTCCTCTCTGTGTACTCTATTAGGCAGAACAATTATCACTCTCCACCAGACTTTCCCTGCCATTTTGCGAAGGCAGAAGTCTTCAATTCAATGTTCTTAGTTCCAGTAGCCACCATGTGTTGTACAAAGAACAACTGACATATATATCCGCATGAAAAGTTCTCCTGATGGTGGTACTAGTGGGCTCGAGAGCTTAGATTAAAATAAGAAATAGGCATCCGGGTATGCATCTCGGTGACATCTCAGGGCGATATTTTCGATCAATTGGGTTGATGAAAGTGGTGGTTGTGATGATTGTTGTCATCGTTATTAGCAGTAGGAGGTAGCGGCCACTGTAGTTTGTGGTGGTGATGGGGACACATGGCTTTTCGTGGAGAGTCGAAGGAATGGGTATAGTATTTAGATTGGCTTCGCAACTTATCACCAAGCACGACGGAGAGAGGGGGAGGCTTGATTCGGCTACAGTGGTGAAGGAGATTGGAGGTTTTGATGTTAACCTAGGTTCTGGTGGCCGGTAGAAGGGAGAAGAGAGAAAATTAGGATTTCAAGGTCTTAACCATCAGAAGGTAATCAGCCTCCATTGCCAAAGCAATAAAGGCTGCCTGATTGAAAAGCTATAGTTGCAGGAAACCGGTCAGAACCTCATCGTGAGCTAAAAGCTAGACAGGGTTCAAGTCTTCAAGAGGTCAGTAGATAAACTAAATAGCTTCGGTCGTTTATCTGGCAACCATGTATCAAGCCAATTATCTTGCGACACAACCGCACACGCACACGTCCACGTCCCCACACACACAGACATATATGTTTACATATAATATACAGAGCGAGAGCGAGAGAGAAGATGCATACCATTCATTGTGTAACTTGCACTCAAAAAGGATTTTTACAGCAAATGTCATAATAAGCCAGGAGAACCGAACACGTCAATGCCTTGAGGCAGTGTGTCAGCTACTGTCAAACTCAACTTCGATCTTTGTTCTCCATGATCCAAGTTTCCATGTCCCCTCTGGTAAACTAGGCCCAAACTATTAGTACTGATTTTAGCTGCCTCGTTTATCAAGATCGCTTATCATTAGCGTTCTTTTGTGTGTTATCAGTAGCATTTCCCTTAAAGACTTCCAGCTCAAGCCCAAACTTGATGAATTAATAAGCCCGGGAAGAAGTAGCGGGGAAGCTGCCAAGTGTTGAAAATCCCGATGGAAAAGACAAAATCACTCTCTCTGCCTGCTAGAGTTAGTACGGGATGGATGAGGCACTTCCTGATAGTCATCAGGATCATCCTCCTCATCTGATGACAAGAAAGATGAACCCATCCATGCCTTAAAACCATCATTAACACGCCTCTCCACATCTGGTGTGAATTCTACTGGGTTCGCTTCCAACATTTCCACCCCAAGGTTCCGACCAACGAAGTCACTTTCATCGAGAATCAAAGCTGCTTTCCTTCGCAGGGAAAATGCGGTTCCCACGTACAGTATAACCAGCCCCCAGGACGCAATCTCATAGCACCAAAACAACGGCACAGCGCAGCTGTTCCCCAGTGTGAGGAGGGTTGAACCCAGAAATAGTGCAAGAAGACCAAAAAGAATGGCAAACACAACATTCAGTATAAAAAGACAGCGAACGCCACCTGCAAAGTATCGAAAGGATATAATTTAGCATATCTTATCCTACAGGAAACACTAACCCTCCTAAAAAAATGAAAAGTAGACAAATGTAGCCACTATGACTATGTTTGCTTACGAGAGTGAGATGTCACGTTGGAATGCTGAGTTGATTAGAACCATTAGTAATACACGATTATGTAAAAAATGTTATCCCAGAAAATTCATCTAACTACTTCCTTGATGATTCTTCAGTATATATGTACACAGGAAATCCAGAGCAACAGGAGTAAGGACTGTAAACATTAGACGAGAACATAATTATGGCATGTGTAGCACTCTAAAGATTGATTCACAAGATAGGTGCCAAGCATGATGTACAAAATTTAGTAGAATCCTATTCCAAATAAAACGTAACTTACCGTAGAAATGAAGAAAAAGAAAAGGGGTTTGGTGGTGGGTTGGTGTGGAGGGGGAGAGAGATAGAGAGAGAGAGAGAGAGAGGAACATTGACCACTCACAGGAGGGTGAAGTGGCGAGAGGGAGAGGGAGAGGGAGCGAGAGGGAGAGGGAGAGAGAGAGGGAGGGAGGGAGGGAGGGAGGGAGGGAGGGAGGGAGAGGGAGGGAGGGAGGGAGGGAGGGGAGAGAGAGAGAGAGGGAGAGAGAGAGAGGGAGACGAACAGTGACCACTCACGGGAGGGTGAAGTGGCGAGAGGGAGAGGGAGAGGGAGAGGGAGGGGGAGAGAGGAGGGAGGGAGAGAGGGAGAGAGAGAGAGAGAGAGAGAGAGAGAGCTAGAGGGAGGGAGAGGGAGAGAGACAGAGAGGAACATTGACCACTCACCGAAGGGTGAAGTGGCAAAGACACAGCCAGTGAGAGACAGAAAACAGTAGTTGCAAAACACCCAACTACTATAGCAAAACACCTCCCAGTCAGGCCATGGCTCCTCCTCTACCTTTCTTGCCTAAGCCACCAAGTATCTCCCTAGGTGCCTAAAATTGGTACCAATAAACACAGAAACCACAAACTTTAAAATTTGTTCAGAAAGTGCTGATGAGATAGATACCAAGGTTAGCGAGTCTCCCTTTATTGCACAAGGTTGCATGTATGAGTCTCATGGGGACGCGGTATTATATCTGCGGTAAGCAAATTCTATCATTCTAATGGAAAAAAAAATGCTCCTAGTGAGTGCGTGTTTTACCTTTTTAATACCAATACGCATGCCATATTCAAAATCAGGTGTTTGTACTACTTCGATACTGATACGCATACGGTATACCATAACTTCTTTTGAAGCTGAAAGCCAGATTACTCTAAAAAATTAGAGACTCTACACCTTAGTTGCACAAAGCGGGGGCGGGGGCAGGGGCGGGGGCGGGGGAGCGTAAGCACCAAGAAGAATCGAAGGTTGGGAGCGGCTTGAATAAATAAATGCGTAAAGAGTATTATCATTTGTTTAGTATAGTTCATAGAAGAGAGAGATGAGGGTAGCCAACAACAGAAAAAGAAGGCTTTAAGGACTTGAAGGAAGAGAGAAACAAGGAATTAAGTTGAAAAGGACTTGATTTTCGGGTACTCTCTCACTTGTTCCATGCATCTCTATCCAGCTGACGGGATCGAGTTTCCATATTAGCTTGGGACGAGATCCCATGGAGCTCCGAACTTGGGATAGCAAAAGCGAGTTTCCGAGAGAGAAGCGTCACCATATTAGGAGTTTCCTGCAACTAAGCTCTACACCCAAAGAAGATATAATGATCCTAAGTATGCACCCAAAACTATACTGATCTATGCAGCAAGGCCAAGAACAGTGAACACTGGGATCCTCTACCTTACTTCACTTCGACTTTTAGTTGCTTGCTGTGTATTTGCTTTTTAGTACAAAATGTGTTCATTTAAGGTTCCACAAGAACGAGTCCGAAGATCATTTAAAAGTCACAGTGACAAATAACCTCCAAGTGGAAGGACTGTTGCTTGTTCTCTCATAGATCTCTTCATTGCTCCTAATAGTGTGTGCATGAGACAGTGAATAACACTTTGCTTCCAGCACTGATTTACTCGTTGAAGTTTTTGGCATGCCGTGACAGACACACATCCCATGTCACATCAGTGTCATGTCACGTTGACACCAGTGCTTGGGGACAAGTGCGAGTCCGTGTAACATGGGTGTCACCAGCATACCAATATCCTGTAATCATTTCGTAAGCGCTCTACACTAAGTTTATAGTTTGCCCTTGTAAACAAGGCCCACAATAGTACAAGCAAGTCTAGACACAAGATTTTCCGATCCGGACAAAGATATGTACCAAACTAAATATACCCACTATCGGACACCACCAAACCTAAAGTAATTCCCATTTTACTTTTTCTTTGTCAGTAACAGGTTATTCCACAAAAAACAACAACAGGGTCAAACAAATGTGCACCAGCCATTACTAAGATTGTAATCCTCTTTAATAATAAATTATACTTTTCTGCATAGTAACTTCCGAAAAGAACAATGCATTTCTCACCTTCAAAAGCTTACAATTAGTATATATTAATACAACAGAAATACCAATTCAGGAAAGAGATTCAGAGACATACCCCTTTTTGAGGCACAATAGTTATTCTCGACTACCTTCAAGCATCCATGTCTAACTGGAGCAGTATAAGCTACAGCAATTCCTGCAGCGTGGTACTATCCATCAGATTCTTAGACGGAATCAGTAAAATGCCATGCACCCCAAGTATGCAATCAGACGATACTAAAATATATAACAGGGCCAGACCATCTTCTGAAGTTCAACTTAAGGGCACCAAATTGGAATCAGTGAACCGCATGATTGTTAGTGTATCACCATCACAATTAAGATCAAAGCAAATTAAAGGCGTAGCGATGCACCAAGGTTGTTGCACTGTACATGTAAATAATTTTGACAGGTCATCTAGAGGTAGGGGAAGGGGGTCATTTGCTACATCATTATTCTTTTGGTTGAAATCTGGATAAGTTGATGCCGGTTAAAAAAAAAAAACAGCACTATGATCATGTACATGAAAGAGTGAGAATGATATTTAGCCCTGAATCCCTAATCTATTCAGTTTAAGACATACTTCCCATCAGTGGAAATACCTCAACCAATCACTATGCTAATCAGAAAGTAAACCTATTCCTTTGTTTCCATTCTCCGGGGGTCTTACTTTATCCAATACCAAGTGAACTGGCATTAGTAGCGTGTCCTTCCGCTCCATAAACCCCAGTTAATCTTTTAGTAGTTGGTTTCCACGTCTCACCCCATCTGTCAGGCATCTTCTTGCACTGGGTTGGAAAGGCCCGACTAACGATCCAAGGTAGATCTTCGATATTTTGGTCACTATGGTGGATCTCGGCATGATGGTGGTTTCGTTTCGGGGGTATGGTGATCATTACTCTGGTGTTACGTATGCTGAGGGCGGCACGGCTGATGGTAGTGGATGATCCAGATCCCTTCCAGCGGGATCTATCTAGGCAGCCCCCTTGGTTTACCAAATGCCTTGAGGTTTGCAGTAACCTTAACGAGTAATCACATACCCACTTAAATAACCATCGCAAACCAATATAAATCAATAGCCGCCACATCTGCCGGCACCATAAGCACTGGCATCGTCAATTCCACTTCCACTGTCTATCCCCACAAGGGTCACTTCCGCCGCCACCATCCATCACAATTTCTGCCATCATCAATCTTCGCCAAGATTCTCTAACACTAATTCAAAGGGTTCCTTTTGACTTTTCTCAGATTCAATCCACATTTAAGAGTCGCAAACAACGTCAATTTCCTCTGTGACTGCAATCAATCACTACTTTATTCTCCTACAGGCGTTGCGGCACCGTCGATATACAACACCAGCACCTTAGTTATCTCCACGTATGAATTGTGGTTTGATGAGTAGTATGCAACCTGCTCCTCCAAATTCACACATAAACTCGTATAAACTTGAGGATCTAATGGATAAAATTTGCTAGACAACGGAAAGGCTCCCTTTTCCCAACCCATCTAGAGTCTTCCATCACGACCATGTGGACGGTTCCAGATCACTTGTTTAAAAACTACTCCTTTCGTCCCAAAAAAAATTGATCATGTTTACTTTCTGAGATGCCCCAAAAGAATTGCTCATGTTCCAAGTTAAGAAAGATTCGGTCAGTGTTTTTCCATGTTTACCCTTTTTTATTAAATTTCTCTCTCCACATTTAACCATCCACCAACTCATTCCTCTCTCCTGCCCACTTTCTTACATTTTAATTCTCTCTCTCTCTCTCTCTCTCTCTCTCTCTCTCTCTCTCTCTCTCTCTCTCCCTCCCCCCCCCCCCTCTCCCTCCCCCCCCTCTCACTGGGTAGAATGGGAGAAACACACAATATATGACTTACATCCTTAATATATGTGTCAAGTCAAAGGGAGCAATTTTTTTGGGACAAAGGGAGTAAGAAGTAGTGTGCTAAACGATGTTGCACACTGTGTAAAATTCTCAAAATACCCTTATATGACTATAGCCCACCATTCCAATTATTACCACAGACTAAACCAAAAAACAATGATGCACTAATTTGGTGCACTGTCCTTTATTGGTGTAAGAAGTATTTTTTGGAAGCACTTTTGTACACTACCAGATCACTTTCTAAGTCTATCAACTCACCGGATAAAAAGAGAGCCTAACTATGATTTTAGCCTGTTCAAAGTGAGGCTTCCATAAGTTCCATTTGAATATTCTAACTTTCATAATTTATCGGATACCTTCAACAAAGTTCATAGATGTCAGACCTCTTATTCTCAACTACACTTGGGTGCCTTCATAACGAAACCCAATAAAGAACTTCCCAATCTTCAAACTAACGACAAAAGCAGAACCTACCAAAATTATATTGCAGAAAAACCAACAAGATTCATTTTTGCTAGGGGTGAGCAGTGAACCGATGAAACCGATCCGAACCGCTCAAACCGATGAAACCGAACCGATCGAATCCGGACCGTTGATGAGATTGAATGGTTTGGATTGAGATTTTCCGAACCGAGGCCGGTTCGGTTCGGTTCGGTTCACGGTTCAAGATTTCCAAAACGTTACCGAACCGAACCGAACCGAGGGTATATAGGAATTAAAATATATATATATACCCTAAAATTCTTACTCTAAAATTCTATTTTCATTCTTCAGACTTCAGAAACTTCAGCCGCAATTCCTTCATTTCCAAAAGTTCCAAATCCTTGCTACTCTTCCACTCTTCGACAACGCACCCTCAGACTGTAGTGTATCCGATCAGAGACACTACTGCTGCAGCTGCCATTGTTGATGAGATAGAGAATAAGAGTCTGATTAGAGAGGGGAAGAAGATATCAGTGGCCGCAGCAGTCGGTGCTCTGTTGTGGGGGCCTTCTCCTTCGAGCTCATCCTGCGTCGCAGCTGGGTTCATGACACAGACATCGTAGATTGGTAGCCCACGAATGAAGATCACTGCCCAGTGCCCACGGGTTTCTTCTTAGATCGCGATCGTGATCTCTATATCTATCTATTGCATCAGCCTTGGCCAATATTTGGGAAGATCAAGCCTTAAAGTCGCTGCCCAGATTCCAATTTCATTCCCAAAATTCCAGATCAAGGTCACTGCCCAGATTAAGTTTCCTGCCCAGATCGCGTTTCTTCAATTTCTTGGATCCAATTGCACTCTCTTCGGCTTCTGAAATTTGAGCAGGTGAGTTCTAATTTTCATTCTAGTTTTTTAGGTTTTCGGTGTATCAAATAAATTACTTTCTTTAGGTAAACAGTAATTTATTAACGTTGTCAATTGCAATCACGAGCAAAGGCTTCACCAATTTACATCAATGTCTATAGCTATAGCTGTTACATACTTACATCAATGTCTTCTAATTTTCATTCTAGTTTTTTAGGTTAATGGTTCACCTTGTAAAACAATGTAATTCATTTCACTTTTGCTTTGCTGACTCTTTCAATTTATCTTGTAATGCAACAATGATGTCACTTTTTATTATTACACTATTATTTTCTTTGAACGCTACATAATGTTTAAACTACCTCAAACCGATCCGAACCGTTTAATTTAAACCGATTGAACCGTTCAAACCGAGGTGTCTTGGTTCGGTTTGGTTTGAGAATTTGTGAACCGAGGTCCATTGGTTCGGTTTACGGTTTGACCCCTAAACCGAACCAAACCGAACCGTGCTCACCCCTAATTTTTCCCCAGAAATTTATACTAACAATCAAAATATAAACCAATATAAAAGTTGTGTAGTATGAATTCTAATGACCTTGAAAATCAAAGACCAGAAACGCAGGATATACTAGATAATGCAACCTATCATTATCTAGATCTAACCAAATAAATATATAACGGTAGTGGTTGAAGAAGATGGCGGCGGTGGTCGAAGAAGACATCGGAGGCTGTTAAAAATGACGTCGGCGGTGGTGATCGAAAGAAGATAACGGTGGTTGTCGAAGAAGATGGCGGCGGTTGTAGAAGAAGGCATCGGAAGTTGTCGAAGAAGATGTAGGCGGTGGTCAAGGCGGATGGCATAGATCTCAGAAGTGCTCTCCGCACTTGACGCGAATGACCATGTCAACTAGGGGTGACAATCTCAACCCAAACGCATTTACCTGCCCAAATCCACCCACTTAAAAATGACCCAAAACCACACATTTATATTATTGAGTCTAAATGGGTCCAGGATTTTGCAACCCATTAACCCATTGGTTTTATAGGGGTTACAAATGGGTGCCCATTACCCATCAGAATATTTCGAACTAAAAGTCCAAGAGGCATTTAATCCTAACCAGCCTATCATTTCTTCTCTCTTACTTCTTCGACACACGACCAAGCCGTCTTCAGCCACATCTCTCGCTGTCGAAACACCACACCACACTTAACCATCATCCCCGCTGTCTCTCACGGCCGACTCACGACCAAGCCGCCATCACCGTCATCACCACCAAGGATGGACAACCCACCCTCCATCGATTTTGGATTCAATAGTCATGGAGGTAAACCGATCATCTCTTTCTTCCTCTACTTATAGGTTTAAAAATGGCAGTTGCGTCTTGTATGTTTCCAATAAGTATAGCACCTGATGCTCTTCATTTCATATGTGTGCTGATTCCTTTGTGTCTGATCCACACTTACTATAATCTAGGCACAAAATAGTTTAGGAAGTTAAGAGGGAGATATAGACTACATATGGAGATTGGTTTTCTTTTGGCCATGGATTAAGAGGGTGTTGACAATTGGGTTATACTTTGGAATGGGGAAGTGTAACAGGAGGAGAAGGATATGAAACTGAATGATATGTTATTGAGTCGTAAAAGTGAGAATATAATGCACTGTACAAACTTAGAAGGCATTATAGATATGGTATCCCTGCAACTTGATCCATTAGCAAGATTTTTGTTTTCCTTGGTCATTACATTAGGAAGGTTTGCTGCTAGATTTTATCTTTTGTGAGACTTGAAATCCACTAGCTTTGTTGATGTAATGGCTATCTACTAGCTGCGAAGAACTCCTCAGGACTGTCCACTTTCAAAAGGAGCTTAAGATTCCAGTGTGGTGCATAAGTTGCTTCTAAAAGGCATTCCATAGGGCAGAAACTAAAAAAAATAAAGTCAAATCTTTTGTTTGTTACCATGCAACTTTTCCAGTGCTATAAATCACTAAATCTGGAACAGTTCAATGCAAATCAGCATGGATTTTATTTGACCGGCTTCTTTGAAGAGAGATGACACTATGGATTGACAAATCACTATTTTTGTTATGTTTTCTGTTCTCCTCCCAAACATTTTCCCAGCCATGCAAAAACCTTGATCAATCCAGCGATCAGGATCATTTGACGATCAATTTTGGTGTACAAAGTTCTGAACTTCATTAACATGTACGAAATGTAGACAAATGCATCGAAGTCCTCCCCTAGAACCAATGAAAGATGATTCTAGTGTTACCTATAACTTAGACGCCAAGCTGGCTTGTCTGGGGTGATCCAGCAGCTAGGAGAAAATGGAAGGTGTTGGGTTTTCGGAATGTGGCCGTTGGATTGAGATTGACAGTGGAGTTCTAGAAGGTGTTGGGTGATCTGTACACGAAGGGTGTGACATCTTTATGCAGTCAGGCCTCGCCAAGGCCTTAGTTCGTTGCGAGCATTATTTGACAGGGATGGGAACGAAAAACATCTTTGTTGGTGCACTGCTCTACTTCAATTACTCAGTCGGCATCAGGTCTCCATGTAAAGCTTCTCCATTACTCATCGGCCTTGGTGTGTCTTCGATGTAAAGCACACTCCACAGATTTATTCTAAGCGTTAAGTGGGCTGTAATAATGCTGGAATTGGTCCCATTTTTGTTGAAATTGTTGTTATTTAACTTATGTCGTACTGTCATAGATGAAAATGCATGTGTTGCTCACGCGTGTGCTACTTACCTTGCACCTTGTGCTTGTGCTTGTGCTTGTGCTCTGGGAGACCTTGGCGCTTTAAGTGCCACTTGTGCCTTTAATATTCCGCACAGCATGAACTAGAAGTTCTGGGTGGTTTGTAATATTCCAAAGTTCACCTGATGCAGGGTCTATACCTGGGTCACACTTGATGAGATGAAACTACAGACCAAGCCGGGAGTTCCTCAACCTCTTCAATATTTGCTGGATATCGAGAAAGTGAAGTCCATATTTCCTTAGTAAGTACCTCGAACTATTATTGTCTATGATTCGCTTCATTCTTCACTCTTCAGCTTTTTAATAATGACCATACAGTTATATGCTAAGCAAGTATTAGTAGTTTCTTAAAAACGCTATTATGCACACATCTGCACATCATGGTAATGGAAAGACATGAGTAGATGTTGGTAATCATCTTGTTTACTTGTGTTGAATTCTAATTGATTAATGATCTTAAATGCGTCATACGTACTCTGATTGTCTTATGATTAAAAAAGCATCTTGCTATTTAAAAACAAATAAGGGAAACGCCTCATCATATTTTATATCGTTGATTTTCGAACCAAGGTCTAGAATTCTGCTCCATTACGTGACTTGTCAGGTACACCTTAAGTTTGTCGTTTATCTTCTTTAATTGTCAATTTTTTTCAGAATTCATTGGTAGACAGTAGTTTAGCATATGATCTCTGGAAGGGGTTCACCTGTTATACGTAACTTTAGGTTTCTTTTCCTTTTGTTTTCCTTTCTAACTAATTGTCTATTTATTTGTAAAGGTCTAATGATGCCGATGGGAGGGATTCTCACTGAAGACTTCCCACACTTGTTGATTTCAGAAAATGAAGTTGCTTCGAATGTGATTGTCTGAGTATATTTGGCCGCATTTATAGGGCAACAGAGATTCAACCTAAGGAACCTTAGTTTCAGATTGTAGCTGATTAATGTTTATCGAACTTAAGTTATTTGCTTCCTTAGCAATTTGAAATTGAGGACTTACTACTTTGTTTCGTGTCTTCTTCTTTATCTTTTTTTTTTTTTTTCATATTAGGTCTATGCTTTTTAATCATCTAATCATTCAAGATGAGTGAGTAGCTTATTATTAGAAGCATATGAGCACAATTTATAGCTATGACGATATTATTATCATCATTTTCAAGAAAAAAAATACCGGAATATTAAAGTCAAAAGGGCAACGGGTTGGGACAAAAGGTCGAGGGGTCGGGTGAAAACATGTCAGGTCAGAACTGGGTCGGCCCAAGGACTGAGCCGGGTCAAAAACTGGGTCCATTAAGAAATTGTCAAATTGGTTTAGGTCTTGGTAAATGAGTCATGTTGAGATAATGGGTTAAACCAACCCATTTAATGATTGACCCAATTAACCCACAAATAAATGGGTCTAAATGGGTCAGCCACCCATTTGACCGAATTCCGAACCCAACCCACCAACCCATTTTGCCAGACCTAATGTCAATACATGCGAAGCAACAGCAACGGTGGCGCTTGAACGGTCCACATCACCTTGGCGGTATTAGTGTGGGTAATCTGTGTGCGAATAGAGGGTAGAGGGGAGGAGACCAATGGTGATGTCCATCTGCAGGAGGCGGGTGCAGCAGTGAGTATGGTGGGTGGTCAAACAGTGGTGGTGGGCTTGGTAGTTGATGATGATGGTTATGTGACTTTGATGGTTTGTGGAAGCGGCGGGGTTAGGATGGTGGTGGTGGGTCGCTGGTTTTTAAGGTATGGTGGTGGCTGTCGGGGCAGTGCACCGGTGGTCGAAGAGACTGACGAAGTCGGGGGTGGTGTGATAAGGTGGTGGTGGATGTGTAGAAGAGAGATGAAAATGGGGGGAAAGAGATAGAAGATAAAGGCCCGGAAAGGGGGATATAAAGCTAGAGAAGAGAGATTGAAAAAGGAAAGAAGAGACAAAACAATAAAAGAGCAAGGGGAATCTTGGTCTCATGAACAGTGCGCTAGATAATATGGGGCACTAGCTTTTGCCTATTTCAAAATTCATTTTGGACCGTACACATGGAAGAAATGGACAGTTCAAGATGAGTTGGGAAGAACAAAGCCGTCCCAACCTTGGGTGGGGATGTGCTCTCATACATATGTGTGTGTGTGTGTGTGTGTAGCGCGCGCGCGCGCGAGAGAGAGAGAGAAAGAGAGAGAGAGGATATCATTTCCACAACTCTCAGTGCTAACCACACCCAAATCATGCATTTTGTGACTGTTTACAACATCATAATCCATGCCAACCACCATTTCCCAAGTCTTTGGATGTTTATCAAAGATATTTCATAGATATTTTTCATGTCATAGTTGATGTAGCATCCAAGTACAGTTGTACCTTTAAAAATTCCAAAGGCACTTTGTAAAATCTCCACATACAATTAGCAACCTATCCAATTTCACTTAAGAGACGGTGAGCCTTTGAGTAGTCTTTTTGGAAAACTGAATTCAAAGTTGGTATAACATTTATGAAAAAGATAGTATTTAGCACTCCCGGAAACATAACAGAGATTCTAAGGTAGCCCATGAAGATTTTTATTCAGAATTATGGGGAGTTGAAAGAATCGTCTCGAGGAGTCAATTGAAGCACAATGTGGTAAAACAACGCACATCAACCATCCCAAACTCCACAATGCCAGAAGCATGCACTTGGCCGTCCGAATCTCAAGGGAAAAATTAATGGGTGTGGAAGACGTACACATTCTAGCCCAGCTAATACTCGGATGAAATGAAGGGGAAAAGATAGTTCAACTGCCTAGTAGATGCTAGTAATACAAGGCAACAAAAGATATTTAAGAGTATCTATGAATATTCCACCTTTTCTCCAACACGACTCAGTAGCATTGAAGTACAGTGGACAAAAACTAGTATCTTCACTGTAGCACCATCAAACACATGAGCTTATACTTTATTTCCTATTACATATCCCGTACTTCTCCCATCAGACTACCCACTACATTTATAGTACTTTGTACTTCAGTGAGGTTCATGCCATAACCATCAACTCCCCTATAATCACTAATAACCAAACTAAGAGGCTTCTTAGAGACGCAGTTTCTATCATCAGAGCATATTACGGGTTACATGCTTTCTTTGTTTTGCTGCGGGCTCGCTTAGGTAACAAATGTCCTTGAAAGATTAAAACCCCAAAGAAGGGGGTTCTTTCGTGTGCAGCTGTGTGTCAGTGAATCAACCATCAACAACATAAGTATTCCACATACATAATCAAAAACTGATTTAAACATTTTAACAAAGACTACCGCTTTACAGTAGTAGTTCATTCAAAAAAGAATCTATCTAAAGCCACAGCCGAGTTCCCTTCCATGTCCTAAACCTATAAAATGTTTGGCACATACTTCAAACACATTCCAATCATTACATTCCATTAACAAAATAATTACTCCCTCCGTTGAATTTGATTTTCCCCTTTGATTTCTTTGTAAACTCCTAAGATCAAATCTAGTAAATGTACCGAACTCACACACAGTCTTTACCCTAGCTCAACTCACCTAACAATAACTGTTTAATCCATGACTTCAGCTCAGTTCAATGTTTACATCGTACTAAATCCATCCTAAAAATGTACAAAAATTCGAAAATTACAGAATCTAACAGAAAGGAGAGATTAATTAACTTCTCACCTGCAACAAGATAAGCCGCGGACGCCGCGAATACCATAGCAGAAGGCACGAACACGACCATCCAGTAGTAACCAACCGTCTCCTGATCCGTCAAATAAAACGCCCCGGCAAGGCGATCCGAATCAACGCCAAGGCTCACGTTAATCGAGAGCGGCTGGATCCTCAGGTCACGGCAGAACGGCCGCCGTCCGTTATTGGACGGAAACACAATTTTCATGCTAATCACGGTGGAAATGAGAATTGCAAGCGTAATTAGGGTGAGGATGGAAAGCAAAACTGGTCGCTGTAGTCGGTGCCATGCCTTGTCTTCGTCGCGGAGGATCTCGTACTCGTGCTTGGGCATGAATGCCTGGCGAAGCGCGTCGCCGAGAAGCGCTGCCATTTGCAATTGTGTGTCTGTGTATGTTACATTTGTGTGTTCAATTCGTGTGTGCGCGCGGGTATGAAAACCCTAGGTTTTGTGGATTGGTTTGTTAGGGTTTGGAGATTGAATTTTTGAGCTGGAGGGTGGTTGGTCGGTTGATTGATCAGAAGGTAAAACCTGTGAGGAGAGATTAGAAGGAGTTCGTTATTTGCTTGCTCGACTTCAACCATCATCACTTTTACCAATTCATTGTGCTTCTAATCAATTTCTTAAGCGCCTATTACTCAAGTCTCAAGGGAGTTGGAGAAATATAACCGTACTTTTATTTGAACGTATTAATTTTTTTCGTAAATTATATTCTTAATGTCTTTAATTCCGAATTATACATGACACTCCTTAAATTTATTCAAAACTACACATAGTGTCTACTAAATATTTTTATTACACTCTGTTATACTTTTTAATTTTTCA